>OY787667.1:9676674-9761009 GCA_963678985.1 Spisula subtruncata
AATGTCTCCGGAAGTTAGTTTATTTTTCGGTGAATCTTACGATGTCTTTAAACCATTTACAGTCATGTTGCTCCACAAGGATAATATGACATCTAATTGTAGAATAGCTTGGCTAATTTAACACGAGCCTGACCTATTGATTAGCATAATTTAACAGTCGATATATTACCTACGACACAACACCGATTGTATGTTTTCATAATCGGGGAGTATCATGAAGACGCTCAAGATGTAATACAAACACAAAATTGAAATACCGATATCGCATGATTTGCTTGCTGAAATTGATATATTCACAGCTAGAACCTTGTAATATGCTCAGTACATCTAGAAACGCAACGTTTTCATCCTTGCTTTTTTCTAACTTCCATTGGTCATACCTGTTTTTATTTTGTGTAATAATATTGAATAATCGCGTAGAAACATGTCTATTGTCAAAAGTTTATCGATCGGGTTATGCAACTCCTGTGCGTCAAGAAAATCACAAAACGCACGAATTTCACGTGCATCATTTACGCATGATACAGTTTGGTGTTAATTGCTTCAAATCCTTCGTACGGTATGCCAATGGAAAGAAAATCACAAAGAAAAATTCTAGGCTTCGGAATAAAAATGTCAGGATGGCCTGAACCTGTGCGAAATCGGGCGATTCGGATGCCTATGACACGGACGTCAAATGTGAAGTTCCACTTCGGCTAAATTGTTATGAACGGACAATGTTTCATTTGGAGACACTTTACTAGCACTTTGGTACCGTTTACAACCACCCATGTCCAGGTCATCCATGTGAAACAACTCTCCGACAGGACCAATAACTCCTCATGTACCATCTCGAGGTGAAGTTCACAACTGATTCATACACTTTTAAACAACTGGTTGGACGTCATGAATATGTAATCAATCAATAATTAATCAATATTTGAACTTTTCACCTAGATCAGCGAATCTGAAAAAATAAGATTTTAACAATTTGTGTTTCGTTACTTCTAGCCGCTTTATACACACAAGCACTGTTCCATTGCATCGATGGCACTTTAAGAAAACAATGTTACAGTTGCATTGTTCATGGAATAACATATTATGACGTAAATACAGTTTGGTTGTCAATCATAAAAAGTTTGAAAAAGTGTTGACAGTGACCCCAGTGTTGCGTTTCTAGATGTACTCAGTATATATTCTTGCATAAAGGTCAGGTTCAGGTCAAAATAGCCAAGCTATACTAACTTGCTCTTCACCAAGAAACTGGCAGTTGATAAACATGTAGAGGGCATGGCTGTGGCCAATGAGTCGTTGAACACATATGCCATAACAAGAGGAATTCAACCCCATATATGTCTTTGGTTATGGCCAGTGCATAATTAAATGCTTGGTAGTTGTGTTCAGTAATAGCTAACCCAACATAACGCAAAGTTGTTTGTATAAAATATTGATAGATTGCCATATCAATAGGAATATTCAATCCATCCCCGGAGATCATGACAATGTCTCAACAAATAATGCCAAAAAAGCGTAAATCTGCCTTAAAATGGGTGAAATGTGCTATGAAACTTCTGGGCACCATGGAGAAGGTTATCTGGTTTATTATGTTAAAAATATCAAGTTAGGTAAGTTACCAAAAGTCTGTGGTATGTGGAGCAATGTTGCCAGTACTGAGCTAAAAGCAGGAGCTGTGGCAGCACTGACAACATCTAAGTATCCTGGTTGGGCCGCTTATTTTACCTATAACAAGAACAACAGTTATGGATTGGGAATGCCCCCTTTATAAATGTTGGTTTCGTATCTGTACGCAGTTGTAGGCAAAGCGGATGAGGGGATGTACATGGAGGAGCAATAGAAGCTCTATTATAGAACAATAGACAGGATGGAGGTGCATATGAATTGACAAAGTGACTACATAACAGTAATCCATTGCAACCACCAACCTGTTGACTCCCAAGTTCAGAAAGTCTAAAATAGGGGTAGTGCAACAAATACACTGTCCCATTCATCCACGTGGAAAATGCATTACATGTATATGTAGAATGTCAACAGGTGTATGAGGATGGCGTTGTGGGAGATAAAATCAAACACATGCTCCAAGAAACAACGCACAAGTTGTTGTTCCAATAACTGGTTTAATAGATAAGTGTCGTGGTGACGTAAATAAATTTAAATAGAAGATTAACAAATTGATTTCAAACTTACATCGACAAAGACAATGAAAATACAATGTACTATAGTTAGCAATGATGAGGTTCACGAAGCACAAGTCAGCAAAGACGATGGAGAAAACTTGTGCAGACGTCACAACGTAATTTAGTTGGATGCTTAATTTCTTGCTATGCATGCGGTGGAATCGACAGTGACACGTGCCACGTGATATTGAAATTATTCCTTTCTATACTTGTATGCTAAAAAACTGTTTACTAAATCATTTTAATGTATGCGGCTAAGCTCACTATCAGCAATTTGTTTAGTCCATTTGTTTGCATTCGGCGATCCTTACCAAATTTTGACTAGTATTGTAATGTTATGTTCTGATATCTCTATAGTTTATGTTTAACCATTTAAGCATTTATTGAAACACTGTATGAAACTGTTAACACTGGCTTCAGTGAAACATTTATACTGACATTTAGGTATATCATTGAAAGGTCCACCAGTACAGCCGCATGACCTGACGTTACTTCCGGCTTGACTTCCACAGATACTCGCTTTATAGAACGAAACCACTTTCTTGCCTCCTGTTTTGGTTCGGCATTCGGCTTGGTTTGTGCAGACCCAATCTTTAACTTTTCTGTCGCATTCGTCGGGACAACTGTGTAACCGGCGGCAACCAACACTGAGCCAGTTCCTGTGTGTTGTTATTGTGCCAAAGTCATGAAGAACCTTGTTGTTGTCACTTGAATCAACTACTTTGCAAAAACATCTGAAACATACAATAATTTATAATGTTAAAATACTAGTTTATTAGTGTTCTTAATGGCTTCAACTTCAATCATAAACGTACAGTGAATGAACCTGACATTATGAGTTGTATTTACCAATTAACTGTTGTTTGCTGCATTTATTTAAATGTGTAGCAATCCGATTGTAATTTACTTTACTAAAAACTGATAGAAAGATAGTTCATTATAGCTTTCTTTTCTATTTCCTTTAATAATGTGGATTTCATCGTCCCAATGATAATTCTTAGGCCTGGATTTTGAACCTTGTCCTTGGCTATACTAGTTCTGGATATAATTATCACTGATGTGTAGAACGTGTCTGTGGCATGTTGTTCAGTGCAATGCTGCATTTTTCGTGCTCGCTGCGCTCGCGCATTTTTTTTGTATCGTATGCTTTTTAGATAAACAACGCATTTTAATTCTAATGCGAGAACTGGTTCAGGTATGTCGTTCAATGTAAATACATTCGTTTTTGTCTGCACTATTTTTCGGATACTCTGATCTAACCTTCATTAGTAGGTGAGGTCCCTATTATGACCAACCCCTATCTCAACAGTTTTCAATTATGATAAATCCTAGATGCAGCCATAACATGAACTTGAAAATTTAAGCACAACTCGTAAATTTAAGATTCCAACTACAGAAACTATATTCGGATTTCACATATAGCCTGGTCTATTTATCTTCAAGTGTTTGATGTCCAGTGTGCTGTACTTTCACATTCACCATGATGTCCAACCAGGATATTGCGTGAAGTAATTCATTGAAGTTCATGTACATTCTATCAGATGATCAACGACTTACAAAATATATTCAAGCTTACGTTTTATAGCAGTTTTTTTTATCAAATCTTGGAAGAAATAATGAGACTGATTTGACGTCCAAACTCCACCAGACTTCCAGAGACGTCTAAATCAATAATACATTTACAATTTTTTCCTGGGGGAAGAACCCCCAGACCCCCCTTCCTTCATATTTCGAATATGTTCAAATTAATCCTAGCTCCTACGCCCCTGATTGATATAGATTTATTAACCTAATGTTTCTCAACCATAAATATGATTATTATAGTTTTATTGTACCTTGAAAAACTTTTACTCGCATCTATAGAAATGACATGTACGCGTACGTATCTATACATTTTTGTATATTTTACAACGCACATAAGTCTCATAAGCGTACATTTTGTCAACCACTTTAAAAGAAAGATACCCTCCGAGTATAGCATATACTAAACTAAATTAGAAAATTGGAAACTTAGTAAGTTCAAACTAAATGAATAAGCATGCTACATCGAGTCAATAATTTTCTCGATTCTACTGTTGCCCATAGTAATAGGGTTGACAATGTTGTACAGTGAGAATGACATTAGCTCCTGTGTCAGTACTGTTAATCAACAACAACTATTATAATATAAAAATATAATAAACCAAGATAGTTTACTTGCCGTTTTCTGTCCGAGACAGCCATTCGGACAACAGCACAGATGACGAGTAAGCACAACACATTCTTCATTCTGGAAGCGATATATTTGATTCTATCTAAACGGTGAGTGAACGTCAAAGCAATTAGTTTAATTGTGATGAAACTCATTATCATGGATTTCGTCCTCTTTTATACAGGCACTTCTTATCAACCTCAAACTGGAGCCGTATTCACAAAGAAACTTAAGGATAAGTTTTACCTTATGTAGCAAGTTTTTCCATAAATCAGCCCGATTTTTCCTTAACCTCCAAGGAAATACTTCAGTGGTATTCACAAAAAATCTTATCTTAAGTTTCTTTTTGAAGAAAAAAGTTAAGGAAACTCGGAGCTTCCTTAAACTAGACAAGGAAGACTTTCAAAACTTCTTATTCTTCCTGTTTAGTACAGATCCCACTCTGAGGCAATGTCGTACTATTAAAAAAACGCATGGTCTTGTTGTAGCTGTTGGGTAGGGTTATGCTACCCACACCAGGGTACTGTTTTATCAACGTACTTACGGAAATCGTAAACTTACGCTCAAATTTAAATTCTTTATAACACATTTACATCTATAAAATGTGGGTAATGGAGTTGATATACTAATGAAGGGTTAGTTAATGAATTCCCTCAAACAATATATGTCACCAACGCGCAGTCGTTAAGTAATTATACTGAATCTAAATCTGAACGTAAGTGTACGATTACCGTAAGTACGTTGATAAAACATTGCCCAGGTCCAGAACATTATACACATATCAAACATTGCTATTTCTCTGATTAATTTCTTAATTTAACAATAACTGATATTTTGTAATATAACGTACAGTATTGGTTTTCACTGTTAAGAGTTCTGTTCGAGCGTTTTAGTTCCACCTGACATTTTGGTTACGTCAGGGCGTTTCATTGGGTTTCAGTTCCGTAAGGGCCATATGAAAGCAGTGGTGCAATTCAGATACGATGGGTACGACGTGTCTCAGTTATGGCTCTGAATGAACTTTAAGCTAAGAACTCAGAATACATGTCACCTGGGTTACGAAAGAAACATATACGGCTTTGTTATTAAAGTATGAAATACGGTGTGACTTGAAAACCGAAATAATAATAAAACATAAATGCGTGTAAAAAATAACAGATAATAAAATAAAAATGTAAAAATTATCAATATTAAATAGCGTGAGCAGAAAACAAACAGTGGACTTGACAAATGTATACCCTTATACATGTTTATTTTCAAGAGTTTAGGCCATTGGTCCATTAGAAAATTCATCCTTGATAATACTATTACTCAGTTTAAACATATATATAGTATGTGTCATCCCTCTGCTAGATTATTCCATGCCGGAAATATATTTATCCATTTACAAAAAAATACATCTTAATAATTTCAACATTTACATGTATATACATATTAATTATTACATGTATCCGGAATCATCTCATTCATTAATTAAAATCACTCAAACAAAGGTATAAACAAAAAACTACACAATGGTTGTCCGAACAATTTGACCTGATCATCGAACACAGCGTATCTTCTTATGTGGAATATACCAATTACGACGATTAGGCCATGCCTACTTGGAGATTTAGATTAATGTGCAGGCACGTAGTCAGCCTCGGTGAAAATTTGCGAAATTACAAAAATAAGCATGCTTTTTAGAGGGAGAAGAAGATGTTCTCAAAAAGTTCAATCAAAGATACCTAGAAACGATTTGCCTCGGTGTTATGTTGTTTCTGGATTGTCCCTTATTGTATTATACATAGGACGTGACGTATATACAGGGTGTCCAAAAAGAAAGTATACAGTTTCGGGGTATTTTTATCAACTCTTAATGTTCTGTTATCGCAAAGAAATTTTGCACATGGTTAGAAAAAAGATGTAATTTTTTTCTGGTTCCAGTTTGAAAAACGTAACTGGATTTTTTTTTAAAATGTCAATTTCCAAAAAATACCTTATTTTGACCATGACGTCATTTTGACGTTATTTACGACGTTTTCACAATTTCCGTCTGTCGCATGTTTCCCGGTTTGCACCCAGTCTTAAAAAGTGTTGGT
Source organism: Spisula subtruncata (assembly GCA_963678985.1). Lineage (NCBI taxonomy): Eukaryota > Metazoa > Mollusca > Bivalvia > Venerida > Mactridae > Spisula > Spisula subtruncata. Next base: position 9,683,121 of record OY787667.1, read on the forward strand.
TACATTTACACAGATTTCTACAAACTGGTCTTCTTAAATTTAATTTTTATATTGATCAGAAGAAAATTTGTATATATTCGCATTTGATTGTACATAAGCGATCTCGGATAGCCCAAAAGAAAAAAATCCACATGAATTAAGACCCGGGCTTTGGGCGGGCCATTCCACACTGCAGTGGAATTCGCTTGAAATTATTTTGACACCAAATGTTTCTTGTAACTCACCCAGCACCGTGCATTGTCATGTGTGACTCTGGCTCCACTTGCACGAACCATACAGCATTCAAAAGAAAGGATTCGCTGCGGAGTTCCGAAAGAACTTGCTTAACAAAGGCAAATAACACAATGGGTTTACTTCTTTCTATTTTGTTGTCGAAATCGCAAGTGAATAGCATATTAAAAGTCAACAAACATGCACATGCTCATGAGGCACATCATATATATATTATCAGTTTAGACATTTGTGAAATACAATGCAAATTTTCCAAGAATGCATGCAAGACAGGAAACATCAGAAATACAGAAATTGTGAAAACGTCGTAAATAACGTCAAAATGACGCCACGGACAGAATATGGAAATTTTAAAAAAAATACATTTTTTTAAAAACATATCCAAGTTACAAGGTTTAAACTGATGCCAGATACAACTTTCCTCTTTTGACTAACCATGTGCTGAATTTCTTTGCGATAGCAAAACGTTAAAATTTTATTAAAATGCACTGGAACTGTATACTTTCTTTTTGGACACCCTGTACATACACTCTCCGCTAATACAAAAGCAGAAATTTTGTCAAAAAACAAGAAAACACCTGTTAGATTATGCTGATAGATATACAGTGCTCGATGAACATATTAATTTGTTCTAACTATATTACGTCATCTTATTTTGTGTGCCGCACATCACTGATCATGTGGAAAAGTTAAAGGTCATATACGCAATATTATTTTTTTGCTGTTTTAATAAGTTTATGGTATAAATATATGATTACATCAATCTCTACACTTCAGATATGATTATAACACACAATAAACGTCATCTCTTATTTCGATTATCTTATTTTGTGAATAAATTAACCCGAGTTACTTCCCTTAGCTTGTGACGTGTTTTTGGAACATCTGATTAACACAGAGGCTGTATACTATTAGTGTACATTCGCATAAATCTTGATCTCTATTGAATATGTTCGGTTTAAATGCATTAAAGTTACATGAAATGCATGTGCTATTATGTAATAGTGGGTCAAATATAAAGCACAATCATAAAAGAATTCTCCACGGGGGTTATACATACATATACACAGCGTCGATCTACGAGTTAATCTTGGTACATTATGCACATCACGGGGGGTTGTAACATGCCAAAAAACGAGATTATAATCAGCTGCTGACCGATTTGATGTTTAATTTAATTGTTTCTGTACGTATTATTGAGTATACAAATGTGAGAAAATTCCTAAATCGGTATGTGTACATAGATAAGTTTACGGTCAATGCAACTGGAGACGCGTGTACATTACGGGTGTTATAGGAAGTGTGTTGTAACGGGCAAAGTATTAATAATATATTTTTGTCAATCAAAATGCAAAAAAGAACAGTGTATTATACCAGATATAAAATGTTTATAACTGGTAAACGTTTCATTAATTTATTGATTTAGTATGGAACGATAAATTGCATTTTTCTAAAACGATATAGATCGATCATTGGCATTTGAATTCAACAGTGTGTAAACTAATGATTCTTCTTAGCATAAACCTGAACCACGTATCCATCTCCCGATATGTTCCCCCGACAAGAAAGTACATAACGGAAAAAAATAGTTACGCACAGTTGAAATCATATGCCTATGATATAGATTTTAAAAATTCGTGTATCGTTTTGCTTTATGGGTAATTATTAAAAACTACTGTCAGACTATCCGAAATAGAACGCGGATATATATCATATAAAAAATAGAGCGATATTAAAGATTTATTCTTTGTATGTGTTGTTCTGTCTACTTCAATTGTAGAATACTGTATGGAACCACGCATGGGCTCGTATACATGCACAGTATTGTTTAAAATATTTTTTTTTAAATACGTCAAAACGTGGCGCGAGCATCGTGGATTTAACAAAATACAAACAAGATACATTTATGTAGCGAACTCCACTGTTGGTAATCTGCTTCAGTTATATATCTCAATTCTTGTTACAAATCACAAACTAATACTTGTCTGAGAGTTCAAACACGTGCCTAATTTTCCAGAATATCAACGCACGGTCAGACATTTTGATCCTACAATTTAGACCGGCCTACATCAGTAAAAGGCCGACACTTATATGACACTGCACTATAGGCCGCCAAAAGCAGGCGGTCTATTTTATGTTTAAATAATATATATATATCACACGGTATCCAGCTCTTGGTGTGATCGTTTGCCCTGCCTGGCCTGCTATAGGTCATGCAGGTGCAAGGGGGCGTGGCGAATTTATTACAAACCAATTTGTATTCGCCAATCAAAATAACGCCATGAATTGAAAAATAAGTATTAATTATGGTCAGTTGAGCAAGCGCGTAAAAATATCTTCAATAAATGTGCGTAATAAACCAATTTTTTGTTTATCAAATTAATTGAATGTGAAACTTTTTGAAAATGACAAGCTTAGGATTCGTGTAAACTTTAATATGTTTTCTGGTGTAATGGAAAGCTTCAAAAAGGTAAAAAATATGTTCAAACTTCTGTGTAAGCATCGCACTATAATACTGTCACTTTTCAATGATACTGGATATAGTTATAAATTTTACCATGAGGTGTCATTCAAAGAAACCATGCTTTTTATTACATGTGCATTGCAATACCAACACTATTGAAAAGATCATTACGCCAATTATTGTGTTGGAAATGCGTGAGTTTACATTACCAAATTACTTAATTTTCAGCGCACTTGTTCTAACGTGTAATTGTTATGCACCTGCCAGTAGCATCCACGGTACCCCACTCCTGGGGATGGGCTTATGGGTTGTCACCCGCCTTCCGCGGCCTGCGGGTGACAGTTGATGGGACAATCTCCGGTATTTCCCCGGTCCCTGACAACTAAATAGTGTCACTAGGGTATTGGTTCGCTGAAAAAAAATCCCAACATTTCACTGGCCATGCGGCGAAAAGCTGGAAGGTAAAAACACGACCGTCCATCCCCGAGGGTTTGGGCGATGATGGAACTGACTGGTGCAGTATGTAATGTTGAAAAAAATACCAATCGATTTAGTTAATGCTAACTCTCATTTGAATTTGTATCCATAATTGAAAATGATAAAATGGGATCAACTCGGCATCCAAGAACTATGGACAATGTCTCTAACTTTACCGGTTATCTACAGACTTTTTTCAAATTTTCCTTTTACAATTTTTCGTCAATAATTTCCTGTCTAGAATTATAATGTTCATTTCTCAATTTAGGAATTCAGTGACTCAATTATGGTTAATTTATAAATTCTTTACAGTTAACGACAGAAACTGCCAACTACGCGTCATTTCGTTTGTACTACAAATCATGTATCTGTATGTCTAATATACATGCGTGTACAAATACGCAGCTAAAGCCATGTTTCTTGCGAACATAATTTTTTCCTCATACGGAATGGTTTATTGATGATCTGTTACAAAACCTAACACATAAATATACAAAATAGTGACAGCTATAAAATAAAATATTTATGCCTTAAATATATATATTTGAATATATATATATTCAAAATCAATCACCGATGTATATACACACGTGTCAAGTGTATAAACAGCGTGATATTTATACCCCCTGTAGCGCACAGTTTGCACTGCTGCGTTTGTAATGTATAACACGCCCAGCAGTTGAAGTCAGTAATGTCCACATCGGTGTGTGGTCGTTTTTTTGTTTCTTAAATATTGAAAGGAATTAAAACGTGATAGCAATGACAACACATACAATGCTTAGAACATACCACAGTATAGTAATTTCCGTCACTGATCTTGAATTTAATCCGATAAAAACTCGACAGGACCCATTCAAATTTAGTTAAACTGTAGAGGAACAGTTCCACTTATGTCCAAAATGACGTCACACGGTCTAAAAATCAAGGGGGACAACCAGGTTGGATTTACGTTGTAATTTTGTTATCGTCAACTTTATCGTTATAAACCATCTTAAATATTGCAATTATGTGAATTACAAGTACGCCATGCCTTTTATATGATATATATCTATGTAAATGTGTTACTATAGTTAAATTAAGAAATTCTTTCGTATTTGACCTTTAAGTGTAGTTCTGAAGACAATGACAACACGGGAAGCGATAGGAGTTTGGCACAATATGGTACAAAAAACACGTTTCCTGAAATAATCTGTCAATGACAGAGGAGTACGAGGAAATACAGCAGATTTCATAGTAAACTGAGATGACAAAATGAACAAATGTTCTCTACAAGTATATAATAATATTGCACATACCCGCGCATTGCACATTTAATGTACGCATGCGCACTGAACTCCACCACAAGTACGCATGCGCTAATCCGACATGACTACAGTCTTCTTTACATTGTACATACACTTTGTGACAGAAAAAGTGACTAAACTGTATTTTGGCCACTCTATATATACTCACTTGAAACGTGTATATTTCTATAATTTAAAGTTCTAGCGCACTTTGAATACGTGTGCTGAATATGACGTCATAATGCAATGTTGTTGATGGTCCTCGTGTCCCGTCCATTTATTATCATATAATTATAACAAATGTTTGGAATTTCTGTACACAATGGAATAAATGTAGAATTGGATTCTCATGGTAAATGATGTCATGTGAATGTATCGTATTAAAACATTGGCGCCAATATGGGAATTTTCGTGTCCATCGCACTCTGAGGGTCATCGCTAACGGAGGAGGATAAACTGCTTGAATACGGTCCAGGTAGAGCCGGAACACCCAACATTGATGACGTCATCTTGTTGGCATTGTTGATTGGGTTTGACCACTTTGACGGCTCATTTGGTGACTTTGCTGTAATATAAAAGAAACATTTATCATCACCAAAGTCTAAACCATTACATGTTTAAGCAAATGTCTCGAGCTATGTGATACTCCTGTTTGGCATTATTGCACATCAGTTCATCTATTATTTGATAGTGTTTGTCTGCAAATATGACGTATCGATGATCGATTAGGATGTGAATCGACGACTATTCACTTACTCTTAAGTGACTTTTGTTTTGGTCGCCATAAGAGGAGTATTATAATTCAATATATTATAACATCAAGTCTCGTAATAATGAACGATGGGAAAGGTCTCAGATATCAAACCTCACGTCAGTGTTTTAAAAATAACAAAACAATGGAAAGAAAGGCAACAAGAAACAGAAAAAGTAAAGCACCAAATGTACAAAAAGGTCAATGTATGACACACTAACCCAGCATGGAAGTGGTCCGTTCTAAACGAAAACCGAGATTTAATTATTTAAAAGTTTGAAAATTAATAATGGGGTTATTTTTCTGACTCGGACACTATACTTTAAGCTACGTACATGAATGTATATTACGACACCATTCAATCAGACATAAATATACAATTATATTCGAGTTCTGCGATTTATCACAAAGTTGAACATCTGCAGTTAGTACGAGTATATTATATACGAGAGGTATGCTTTTTCTTTGTTGTTTAAACAAACTTACAATAAATATCATACAAGTTTGTAAGTTTATGAATAACGGTAGAATTTTGCTATAAAATTTAATAACAACGTACGGTGCGGTGCCCCGGGAAACTCACTCACTATTCTCATAGCAAAAGTGATTTACGGGTTTCTGATACAGTGCTGTGAAAAAGGCATTATTCGCAGAAAATCACACACCTTAAGGGATTTTCTTGACATCTATGTTTCAGATCCTAGCACAAAAGACCATGGGAATAATAGTGTTCGTAATAGACAATCTATTGTATTGAAGTCAAATTTATTGCCATCAGGCTTTGTTGCATGAAAACTTGATACATCTATAATACATCCTTAGATTTATAGCCTCTACCATGCGCTCTCAGATTGTTTTACGTATAATACCTTATACCACTTCATTCTGATAACTTAATAATAATATAATTCATAACACTATCTACTATAATATATAATGGCGTTTTAAGTAATTTTAAACAATTATTACTAGATCTGGTACATGTACATGCTTGTGGGTATAACATTTTTATCATTTATTTTTTACGCTCGATCATTCATTTCAAATTGAAAAATGTACTAGTATTACATAGCAAAGATCACAATAAGTGGGTCATAATATATAGTGCGACCACAATGACGAGAATTTGAGGCGGAGAAATTTGGTAAATAGTTAGATGTGTATGATTTATTATCGACGTTTTTGTATAAAACTGAACGTAACTTTTTGTTGCAGTAATTTGTAAAACCAATGTTGCAACGGCTTACCAAACTGATTACCTTATTAACAAATTGGTTTTAATATTGGGCCAAATTTATATTTCGATAATATTTTATTCTTAATTTACCAATACGTCGGTCAGTGTGTGTATATGGTGCGTCCAAGATAACGTGAAATGCGGGACTAGTTGGTATTAGCCATATAGGTGGAAAACGTCAAGCGTGTACGATTTATTAGTTTTATTCTAGCATACTGTGTTTATTAAGATAACACATTTTGCAAAAGTAGACAAATCCGGTCAATGTTGTGAATAACACATTATCCTGGGTGCACTATATCTCTCCAAACAACACGGGCCGTGCCAAACGATTGTCAGGCCTCTTTGACACAAATTTGAAGCTATCGCCTTACTTTCTTTCTTTCTGCCGTTTTTGTCAAACCCCTTGCGGGGACGTAGACAATTTTGCGCGTCAACTGCTAAGAATGAATAAAAGAGTATAAGAATAGTTCAAATAAGTATAGAACAGTATAATACAGTGGTAAAAGTAGAACGATAAGTTAAAAGTAGTAAAATAGATTTTCAGAGACTGATTTATGGTGAAACATGCTCAATGCGACTGACGGCCGCATTGAACGATGCTATGGTGGGGAGACTGACTACTGTGTACGGGAGGCTATTCCAGTGGTATATGGTCCTAGGGAAGAAAGGAAACTTATAGTAGTCAGTAGTAGTGCTAATTAACCTATAGGCTAATGGGTGTGATGATCTTGATGGACGAGATAGGGGCACTAGGTAACCTTCAATGGGGATAGCTACAAGTTTGTAGGTGATTTTATACATGAGGGAAAGCCGACTGTCAATTCTTCTAAGGTCTAGACGCCTGAGGTTGAGGGAGCTCAGCATATCAGATACACTGGCTGTTCTGAAGTAGTTAGCCTTGATCCATCTGGCTGCCTGCCTTTGGACAGCCTCGATTTGATCAATCTGGCTTTGGGTACGAGGGGACCAAACCTCGGACGCATATTCCAACTGGGGTCTAACTAAAGTCTGATAAGCTAGGGACTTAATGGGTTCGGCCTTGACCTTAATGTTCCTACGAAGAAAACCCAGGGTTTGGTTCGCAGTTTTGGTTGACCTATTTATATGATCGTCCCAGGATAGGTTATTTGAGATGTCCACGCCCAGGTATTTGACTGATGTGACTGATTCCAAGAGTACTCCATGGAGATACTAGTAGTACCTGGTTGGTATGGGATGTTTTCTACGGGTGACGTGGACAACCTGACACTTGGATGGGTTGAATTCCATATCCAACTCCAGCTCCCACTTTTCTAATATTTTGAGGTCATTTTGGAGGGTGGTGGAGTCTTTTGCAGATGATAATGATAGGTATACTGCTTATCATCTGCAAATAGGCGGACTTTTGAGCTAATGTTCTGTGGGAGGTCATTGATATATGCAAGGAACAGGAGGGGACCTAGCACAGATCCCTGGGGCACTCATGAAGAGACAGGGATAGCATCCGAGCTGACGCCATTAAGAACTACAGACTGGAGCCGATTATCTAAGAAACTTTTGACCCATTTCAGTGTTTGGCCTCGGACTTCATAGGAATGTAGTTTAAGTAAGACTTTCTCATGACTGACCGTATCGAAAGCCTTGCTGAAATCTAACAGAATGAGGTCTACCTGCAGTTTCTGGTAGACTGAGGTGACTAGGTCGTTAACTAGCATAATGAGTTGGGTAACACATGACCTTTTCTCTCGAAACCCATGTTGGAGATGGTAGAGGATGTTGTGTTGTGTGAAGTGCTTGGCTACGGACGAGGCGACAATGTGCTCAATGGTTTTGCATAGTACACATGTCAGCGAGATAGTTCTGTAGTTGGCGGGATTTGACCTGTCCCATTTTTTGTAGATGGGAGCTACATTTGCTGTCTTCCACTGAGAGGACAAACAGCCTTCATCAAGTGATTTTTGAAAGATGGCTTCGAGAATTGGCGCAAGTTCTTTGGCTAGGGTCTTCAGAATGAAGGGCTTTATCTTGTCAGGGCCTGCCGCTTTATGTGGGTTCAGATTGTTCAGAAGTTTCTCGATGCCATTAGCACTGACCTTGATATCGGGCATTGTGGGTGTGGGGTTTTCTGTGTTATTCGTATCTGAGCTAGCACCAGTTTCTTCAGAGTTTTCTTGGAGTTTCATTTTACAGAGGGATGAAAGGCTTAGTGGTGATTTTGGACTGAATACAGATTGAAACTGGTGATTTAGTGCCGTTGCTTTGTCTTTATCATCATGATAAAGTTTGTTGTGAGCTTTGAGTGGTGGTAAGGTTGCCGGGTCTTGTTTGGAGTGTTTAATTAGGGAGTATAGTTTCTTGGTGTTTGGCCTGCGGGATTCAGTGGACATGGAGGCATCAGTGACATTCAGGATATCCTCTAAGTATTGGTGGTAAGCCTCTTTAATCTTTCTCCGCACAAGATGTTTGAGATCAAGGAATTTCTGGCGGTCAGAGGATTTATTTGTTTTCTTGTATTTAGTGAAGGCGCGATTTCTTCTTCTGATAGTTCTTTTGATGGTTTGGTTAACCCAGGGCAGGTGATCTCTGACTGAGGATTTTTTACTGGGGATAAACTTTTCTGTTAGTTTGCTCAGTGTGTTTGTAAAATCTTCCCATAACTGTTCAATATTAAGAGCGGAGTATTTATTTTCACTGAGCATGACCTGATGGTATTCCACCAATGCATCTTTGATGGCAGACCAGTTGGCTTTCCTATACAGAGGGATCTGACGAGCCTTTTGATAGCATATATTTGCTGAGGTATTGACCTTAGCTTCTACTATATTGTGGTCACTGATGCCAGGAAGTATATTAACACAAGTAACCAGGGATGGATTTGTTGTGAGGAATAAGTCTAGGATGTTATTTTCTCTAGTACCTTATGTATCGTCCATTTGTTTTGGTTTATCTTTATTATTGTTGTTATTGTTGTTTGTATTGTTGCTATTGTTGTTTGTATTGTTGCTATTTTTGTTGTTGTTACTGCTAGAGTTACTGCCCGTGTTATTCTCCTGTTTTACTTTTTTCTTACTGATTTTCTTACTGTTATAACTGGTTTTATAACTATATATGCAATTTTAATAATACCGTGTTTTACGCAAATGTAATTGTGTATTTACCGGAAACAAACGGAAATAACCGAGCTCAATCGGAACTCATCGATGTTTATCTAACGTATTTCTCAGTTACGGAAATGCCCGAGTAGTTACGAATCGGGCCGAGCTTTCACGATTGATGTTGTATGTGTTGACGCACGTGTTATTTCGATATTTATAAACAACGTCCATACATATTAGTTGAACGGTTGTTGTTTTGTTTTTTTAAAAATAGTTTTGGTCACCTGCGTATCACAATACATTTTCCTTGGCGCGCTTTGGCGGTATAGTTAGCTTTGTACTGGTGGTTTTAAAGTTTTCTAACAAGGTCCATTTGTACAGAGATTACGAGCAAATCACTGTGAACTGTTGCATTTTGTTTTTCATAAAAACGGCTTTATATTATGCATATCAATCATCTATTAGGAGTCACATGTGTTCACACAAACAATTACCCGATGAATGTAAGCTTAAATTTAATACCACAGTTTTTCAAATCGTTCAACTGACACTCTTGTGTGAATGTTGAATTCAACATGTACATGTATGTCTAATTGCGATAACCGGAAGTTGACTGGTTTGTTCACTGAGCTGACTGCTGGTGGTCCTAATGATAAGGTTGTGGTTTCCGTTGTTCCAACCAACATACATCCATACAACATTAAGTAACCTTCCGTATCTCCATCGTAATATTTGCAGAAGAGTACCGAGGTTATTACGACGGACCCATTTTGTTCATGTTTGCGCAATATTCAGGTGGTTTCTTAATTATGATAATGACATCGCAACCCGCGACTGGTGGCCGTAACACTCACAGGGCTCAAATATAAAACTATTTTGTTAATTGTTTAAAGCAACTTCCAAAGTCTGCACAAATGTGTGCAGTATACATAATTAATGATTGTTTGAAATGTGTTTGTTCTACTACTATTTAGAATATTTCTCTCCTGTGGTAGTGGCAGCAAACATCGTTCTGAATAGACACTGTCCTCACGGGTACCAATTTATACCGTGGTAGGATGGAGCATGTGGGTTATTCTTGCTCAGAGAAATCAACTAGTGGTCCAGACGGGGTTGAACCCGGGACCTCTCAATCACGAAGCAGGCGCCCTACCTCTAGGGCACCGCTCCGCAATACACTTATGTATATGCCAGTTAAATGAATAAAACTTGTGTGTACCGGTTGTTAATGTTACTTACGTTCATTTTATAAATAAAAAAGCATGTTATATTCTAGGCTTTTACAATTTACCCTCCCAGCGAGCATGGGGGCTCGGGTCTTCTCGCAAAGTGACTGGCCCCGTGCCTGTATACAGGTGATGCTTACAAATATGGGTTGGAGACAACAGTTGCAAAATTGGCTTGAGCTGGGACCGATCGAGTCCTGGTTAAAGAAACAATACGTGTTCAACTATCGTAATTATAATAAAATATTTATGAACACTTAATTATTTAATGTGCCTAAAAACCAAAAATCTAAATACGAGGGTCAGTCAAGAAAAACTGAGAGTTGGTGACTAATGATCAGGAGAATAAGTATTCATATATTGCATGTACATTATCGTGAAATGTGGTATCTCAGCGATGTTATGGCGAATACCAAATTTGGGTATGAAAATTTGATTCTTGTTGCCTGGCAACCAAAGAAGACAACTCGATGACATGCGTTCGCGCTGTCTTTCGAACACAATTGTGAGTTGCTATGGAAACATAAAGTTATATCGATCATTTTCTAACTTATTTTTTATTTTTTAATACATTAATCTATCAGATATGCCTAATTATGGATGATTTGTTCCTACGATATAGAAAATATACTTGATAGAACTATTAATTGTCACTTGATTTGTTGGCATTGAGATCACAATTTTACCACTCCCAAACGAACGCATGGTGTTTTTCAAACGCGAAGTTATATTTATTATTTCTATTATGGTCACTAAACTCCATTAGATACATTCATAATCCTCCGGAGCAGAAATTGTGAATTCAGTGATAAGTTTTAGAATACCATGGCAACGCAAAGAACACATGTCGAGAAAATCGATAAAATACGGGTAAAATTGTTGCTAGGCGACTAAACAATACAGCATTAGTGACCATTTTGTAGCAAACACCCATTATTATTTGATTAATACGATTCTACAAGATACACATGTTAGTTGTACTAAATTACGCTATATAAAGTTGAAATATACGTTCGTATTGTCAACAAAATCAGTCTCCCAGTCGCTGGCGCGAACGCATACCCTTTAGTGATGTTCTTTGGTTGCTTGGCAACATTATTTATAAGCCTATATCCGATCCAGGAATTCATCAGAATATCCGCAATGGATAATAGTTGACGATAATTAGTAGAAAATATAATTGTTAATACATTTTGAAGGCTTAATTTTACAACTCTCAGTTTTTCTTGACTGACCCTCGTACTACTGTAGGTATGTGTAAACACGGTCACACAATAGGCTATTCAAATTGCTTGACCTGTTTCGGTGTGTTCAATGTCACGGATTGTCTTGGTGAATACGTATCACAATACAATAACCTCGTGAATATCATGACATCAGGGCTTAAATGTGTTAGCGAAAAATGCCTTTTTTGTCGAAAGCACAATACTTATGATCACGTGGTCAATATTGCCCCGGGAAGGTAATTATATCGCGCACTGAGAAAATTTACACGATTTCTGCCATTCTAATTCTTGTCTCGGACAGAATAAGAGCTTATAATCGCTGAACAATTACATTTTTGCTAACTTAATTGGAACCATGATTTACTGCGTCGCCTGTTATAGTTTGTTGTGCTTGGTTCACGTTCTGCTGATGGTCGTTGATGTAAGTATGATATCTTTATTCAATATTGCTGTGATTTCAGGTTTGATGTTCAATTTGATGTAAAATCGGGACTTTCAAGATTATCCACTGCCTTCCCTGTCGGATTTTCTCAACTATTTATATTTTGAAGACTACATTTGTAAACCACTCAAGAACAAATTAAAGTTGTTCTTGTCACGATGTTCATATATATACAGATCTTGAATTTATCATTTATTTGTTCATTTTGTAGATGTACTTCTATTCAAATTTTAATCTTTTCAATATATACTAAAGTCTGTAACCTAGACTTGGGTTGTGAGTGGGCATTGCTCCACGTAGTTGGGTTGTGACTTTGTTATTTGTGCTCGCCTGCCTTCCCTGTCGGATTTCTTCATTTCATTTGTGTTAATATTTTAGGCTTTATATAGAGCTCTATATATATACCTTTTTGCAACAACAATACTCCCAAATGCCATATGAAACAAACATTTTATTTTTAATGATACGGTACTGTGCATTATACAATATATTTGTGTCGATACGGATCAGACGGCATTAGAATTGTGTTTGGTAATTAGCACTAACCGAGTTGTTTCCCTTTATTTTTTTCCGCCATCGGTATCAACCAGAATTGCATTTTTTCTCTCGTGTTATTATCATGTCTAGTATTATGCTGTTTTTATTGATAATCAGTAAATTTATGGATAGTCCGTGTTTTTACTGATAAATATATCAGTAAATTTACTGACCATTTAATGACAAATTATTATTATTGCATTAATAAACGTGCTAGTAATGCATTGTCGAGGTTTCTTGTTTTCTTACAGATTCGACTTCTTCAAGCATGGCTGACTGATGCAGGTCATTCTGAGGTATCGATGGAAAGACAGAAGCTGATAGAATATGACTTCCCATATACTTACCAGTTTACGAGTTGCTTCCACATGACAAGTTGGTGTGTCAGGTAAAAAAACTTATTTACTGCCATGGATAGTTACACTTATAATTTTGTTTAATGGGTAGGGTCTTCAATTTTTTTTAGGTTTTATTCTGTATAAATTAATGAAATAATGATGACATCAGGCAATGTAAGGCGACCTGTGCGCTTAATTGCAGTTGGTATAAAAACTTCCGTAATTCTAGACAGCCCTAGCTAGGACTCGCTAGGATTACAGAACTTCCGTAATCCTAGCCTGTGGGTCTAGGATTACGGAACCGTAATCCTAGCCACTGCCAATAAATTATGTGCGGAACCGGAAGGAACGATCATTTTGGAAAATTGAAAAAAGGACCTTTAAAAAACTATAGTTTATACAGTCAAATGACTATATGGTCTCTATTCTTCATGAGCTTCATGAACTTAATTGGTCATATCCCAGATATTTTAAGTAGATCGAGTTAGCAATATCTTTGATGCTTCTATGACCCTTAATATTTGCTTTTTCATATTTAAGAAGTTTTTGTATTGTGACACGGTGATTGGGTATCAGTGTCACAAGAGGATACTTGGCTGCTATTCTAAAACATTCCCAAAATGTTGTCCAACTTTTAGTTAAATTACTTGCGGCTTATCACAGCGTTGATGTTACAAATCTATAAATGCCTCTGCAGACCAAAATCAGAAACACCCAAATAGTCCCTATAGAACCTTGTGACTGTGTCTAATTGGTAGTATGCTTTTTAATTGATATAATTATGTCTGCCACCTGACTATGGCCTTGTTTCAACCTGGGACTGCATGACTATTGTAACTTTACATTGAGTTAAAGAGCAAATTTATTTAGTAGTTTGTGACCTTAAACTAATGGTGTCATGTCACTAAAGCAATAGAATAACAATTGGGAAGAGATTTTGTGTGGGGTGTGTGCAAATGGCACTGGAAACAATCCTTTTCAGGTTTGGGAATAAAGCCTCCGTCAGAATCCTTGTGCTTGGTAGTCGATCTGGGCATTCGCAACTCCTTGACAATTTAGGAAATATTAGTCACAGGTTATGTTTTCAAGAACTATTCTTATATAGGTCTCTGTATTTTATGATTAACCTTTTATTCTTTACAGGCTATTGATACCCCAGTTTTGGACTTGTACTTCCGTCATACTTCTAGATCTAGTCACATGCTCCAGGGATTTCCAATCGTAGCCAGAGATCAACAGGAGGAACACAGACTGGTGTTTATGTCCTGTATATGTATGTCTTCATACAAGGATTCTGAGGTAAAGTAACCCTTAAATAATTTCTGATTAAATAAATAAAATGTTTTGTACAGAGATATTAACATGATCCTCTTCCTGCAATTACTAGTACAGGGTATTTGCATAATTCAACAACTGCTTTTCGGGATTTTTTTAATCCAGATTTTCTAAAATAAGATACATGTGTTGAATTCAAGTTCTTGTAATAAATAAAATAAAATTCATAGAGGACCGAAAATCTGCAACTATCTCTTGGAATTGAGATTGAAAATGTATTATACAGAAACACTGATTGAAACTTTCAATAGTTGAATTTGGTATATAAATAAATGATGTACATTTGTGTATTTAAAATTTCAGGATAGTCATATCACAACTAGTGTGTATGGAGTTGTCTTGTATGAGAACTTCACCGTTGACATTCCCACACTGCTGTATCTATGTGTGTTAGATGTTCAGGGTAATGGTACATTGGTAGCCGAGGTGGTCGACCATATGTTCACTCAACCTAATGTGTGTACATATATGGATGATCTTGTAAAAACTGTCACCCCTTTGTCTGAGGTAAGCTTACTTAATATATGAGGGTGGCTTCATCAGAAGTAGGCTCACTATTACTTATATCACAGCATCCTTGCAACATGCAGGTATACACTGATCTTTGATCTCTGGTAGGGAATTCCCTGTGTGTGTGTGTCTACTAAAGATTCAGTCAAACTCATCAAGATACCTGATGCTCTTAGCAATTTATACATTGTTTAAGGAATATAAGATTCAGATTTGTCCAACTCTTTTGTTAACTAGGTGGAAACGGCCGCGCTTTTAGACAAAATAATTTTTTATCGATTATTGTTTGATGGGATTTGATTTCGCAAAATTTAATCCCCCACAAAAATCAATGATTTTACAGTAATACAAATATATATGTCAAAATTTCAGTGGCTGCCATACTTGCTTTCCTATATAGTCAGGTATAAAACATGATTTGGACAGTTTACTTGCATATCATATCTTATGTTATAAAATAATTATTATTTAGTTGTTTAAAAAAAATCCTGATAGTTTGTGGGTATATTGACTTTGCCAATTTTGACAATTTTTTATCATAAATCTATCTGCCAAATATAACTAATGATCTTATTGTTGAATGTGGTATTTATAAAATGACGTATTTAACATTTTAGGATAGTCATATCACACCTAGCGTGTTTGGAGTTGCCTTGTATAAGAACTTCACTGTTGACATTCCCACACTAATGTATTTGTGTGTGTTAGATGGTCAGGGTAATGGTATATTGGTAGCCAATCGACAGTATGTTGACCCAACCAACAAATATGGATGATCTGGTAAAAACTATCACCACTTTGTCTGAGGTAAGCTTACTTGATATATGAGGTCAGCTTGACTTCACAAGAGTATTGTTACCGTGGTACACTCATCAACCAACACTTGCAGGCTCCTTTTTGGGGAATTGTTTGTATTCTGTGTACATGTCTATTGGACGATTGTCCAACAAAACCTTTTTGTTCTTATCTAGACACATTATTCAGGATACCTGTCACAATGAAATAGTGCTGTTTCTGTTGTTTTAAAATAGAACTTCTTCATTTACCAGTAAATGCATGTCTCAGAATTAATACGGCTACTCTTAGCTACTCTTATACTTTGAAAAAATGAATGTGATTTTGTGTACAGAAATTGTTATTCGTATACATTTTGATATCACAAAATCATTACCAGTGCTGATGTTCCATCAGATCATATATAAATTTCATCTAGTGGCAATTCAATTGCACATTAAATTTGATCATTAATTGTTAGCTGACTTTGTATCTGAAGTATTTAATCTGTTCACTCTTTCCTTATGATAGTTTGAAGTTTTACTATAAGTCTTTTGCATCATTATTAGGTAAAGGGTTAAATGCAGCTGATATTTAAAGATTATTTTTATATATTTCAGGTGTCAGATGGAAGCCTTGTTCAGAGCGATGAACAGTTTGATCTTGGTACCAACCAACTACCCATTGCCATGGAATTGGTGGAGTGTAGAGATGATGCAATACATGCTTTCCTGGAGGTTCCTCCAAGCACCACTTGCCAGTATTTTCACGACAGTCTTGTTATAATGAGGTGACTATTTATTATTTTGAACCTTAGGTTAATCTGCCATTGTAGGTCATCTTCATAGATGTGATACAGTCATAATAGTTGTTCAATTCTCTGAACACAAACAAAAAGTACAACACTGCGATCATAAAAAATTGTAAACTGTACACATACTTTTATCTATTTTGATAAGTGTCTTCTTTGTACTTTTATCATTGTGTCTACCACAAGGAAATATTGACTCAAATTTTCCTGCAAAAATCAGGACACTGGGTTACAAATCCAGCACGCTAACCACCTTTGCTCATGAAGTTCTTTGACTAAAAGAGTAGTACTTGACTGTGAAATTCCTACATTGATTAATAATTTTAAAGTTTTCAACTGCTAGCATTGTTTTGCTATATCGGTTCATTCTCTTAAAAATCCTAGAAAGGGCTTAAATATGTTTTTTTCTGCTACTAAAATTGCTCCATTTGTCAGTTTAAATTTCTTTTATTCAGTCTATTGACCGAAGTCACACTATGGTCAGAATATGGCAAATCCATTGAATAACACTGTTCACATACTGGTAACTTACGTACCTGTGCTTCTTGTAAAACTGCATCTTTAAGGCAGTGTCCTAATGTGTTTACTGTTTTACACTTTTGTGCCATAACTATGTCTGTACTATTGCTCTATCTATAAGCTCTATTTTAGTCAAAATATTCTATATTTATTTAGATAATTTGTTGATTTATGATCCCCAAAAAAACAGTGATGACCAGTTCTAAATAAAGTTCGCAAAGATTGCACTCTTTTTTCAAAATTTTAATTCGTGTCAATTGCCTACTGACCTCCGTCGAAATTAAATTATCTTATTGCTACAAATGTATATGATATATCAAATCCAAAACCTGATGTTGTTCATGTGATGCTGATGTTATTAAAATTTAATCAGTTATAAGACATTTACTGTAGATATTCAAATAATAAATGTGAATACATACACAGTGGTAATAATTGTATTGCTTGATTCTTCTATTTTCTAGGGTTAGTTGTATCTTTATATTTTCAGGACATAATTGAGCGCAGATGTGAATTTTCCGGAATCCGATCATGTAGCTTGCATTTGGTTCGGTTAATTACATGTTTACTGTCTGTTGGTCCCATTGGTTGATGTATGTCTGAGGCAAAAGTGCAGGGAAACGCATTTTTTTATTTTACTTTGAAAAATGTTTGGCGAAGTTAAATCAGTTTTTGGTATTATACTATGCATACACACCCCTGTAAAATGTAAAAGAGTTGCATAGTCACTGATACAATTTTCTAAAAAGTTTGTGCCCCGAGGCACACTTTGTTTTCTTTGGTTTTTTGGGCTTAGTACCTGTACTTCCAGTTAAGTCAATTGGACAATGAAACTTCAGAAATAACTCAAGGAGTTTTACTTCTTGTAGTTAATTATGTGAGCCTGCTGTTAGGACTAAGTGCTACTTAGCTCATGATTGGTGGATGGGGATGATCTATGCATTCAATTCAAGCATATGAGTTTATACTGGAAGACAAGTACTTACATCGGTTTGGAACGTACCACTTTTGCTGTTAGACAAGTACCTACGTTTGGTTGGAAAGAACCATTGTTGCTGAAAGACAAGTACCTACGTTTGATTGGAAAGTTCCTCTTTTGCTGAAAGTCAAGAACAAGGAAGCTACAGGACTGCTTGAATCATGGTAAGCTATATATATTTTACAACCATATCATTTTGTGCAACTGAAGCTTGCTAGCTAAATTTTACTGGGATCAGTTTTTGTGTTTCCATGCATTGGAATTGATCATTGAAATCTACAAAAATATCAGTCAGCTGCTCAGGAGGTGAAATACCAACAGATCATATACCGTAAAATAATAATATTCTATTTATTTCATACTTCAAATCGCTTTAATTAATTATATGCCCCAAATTAAATTGAAATTCCCCACTACATTGTATATGCCTAAAGAAGTAAAATGTTTTGTGTGTCATCTTTTTTCCGCTGAGTTGCCATTAAGTAGTTCTTTTGCAATAGCTTCAATTTCGTCCATTTTGTGACATTAAGTTTATGTAAATGTAGTGTTCTGTTATTTGTTAAGGATTAGGAGAACATGTGAAAATGTGTCATTATTTTATTTTTGACGGTGAGGAAGTTTGCTTAAAAATTTGTACCCCTTGAGTGAAATTATCAAAAAAATTATCTGGGAATAATCGGCTGTTATTCCACCGTAATTTGTCGGTGAAATTAATCAATGGTGTGAGTCATACTCATAACGACACAACTTCATCTGGCTTTCAAATGCAAAAAATTTTGACAGTGGGAAATTTCTGTGAATGATATCAATTCTGTGTTTTTTTCTCAAATCATGAATTTGTTGCTCATCGAAAAGTAGTTAGGCTGTGTTTATCAGTGAGTAAATAAAGTATATTAGTTTTTGAATTCAGTAAATTTCAAATGATTTATATGTTTCACAGGTTATCCAGATGATACAGTTCATGTGAAAGTTTCTGGATGAGTTTCTTCATAATGAGAGGAGACAGAGAGAAAATGGTGAGTTATTGTGTTGGTTATATTTCTGTTACATCATGCCTGTTAATGTGCCTGTAGACTGATCTCATAGCTGAATGTATGATTATCACCAGGTATAGCTTGGCAAATTCGACACGAACCTGACCTGTTTGCATGAATATACTACAAGGTTCTTGAATTTGAATATAACAGCGTCCGCAAGTAAATCGTGCAAAATCGGTATTTCAAAATTGTGTTTGTATTACATCTCGAGCATCTTCGTGATACTCCCGCACTATGTAAACATACAACCGAGGTTATAAATACTGGCAAGATATCGACTGTTCAAATATGCTATTCAAAAGGTGACAGGTTCGTGTAAAATTTGCCAAGCTATTGGACTTTTACTCAAGACATTGACAGCAGGTCACTTAGGTGCAGTTTGATTTTCTTTATTTATGGCATCGTATTTATAAATGTATCATCTATAAAGGCATGTGATTAACAAATGAGACATTATTAAATGAATACATATGCTTAAATTTAAATGCATGCAATATAATTCATCTTTGATTTTAACATTCTTTGGTGATTTACGCAGTAATCGATGCATAAACGCTGTAAGGACAGTCATTGTGGTTTGTTTCGAAGGTACCACAGTGATTGTCTTGATACAGTATCAACATTTCATAGCATAACTTGTTGATCAATTTCGATTTGGGTTTTGTACGCTAGCTAATTTGTCAATGTTTTGTTTGAATGTAATTTGTTTATGAAGATATCAAAAGCCATTGTTTTGATGCATAACAATTCTGACCATTTTGCTCTTTACAAATGATACAGTTACCTGTGGGTCCAACTTCCCCGGGTACATACTGCCGATGCAAATAGGGAGGTTCCCCCATTGTCTGATGTGCTTGTCTTTTGGTCTAGGCTGCAAAGGTTTTTGATCTACTCCAAATTTCCCATTTTTTGTCACATTTTAGCAAATAATGATTGTATGTTACTGTGCTATATTACAGGTACACCCGATCTTGCTTGGTTGGAAAGTACAACTCTGTCAATTAATGGATGGTGTTACCATACTGTGAACAGATGGATGGTGTATACGTATTGTCACTGGATGGATGGTGTATCCACACTGTCACTGGATGGATAGTGTATCCACACTGTCACCTAATTGGATAAATGGATTTGATAGACGTCTATTCTGTCCTAAATGTTTACCTGGTTTTTGTGGATAGCCTGACAAAGAAGGTTCGCCAGGTAACATATAAAATTATAATATTATATTACGTTTATATTTTAAGATGCTGAACCCTCAATGCCCAAGTTTCAGCTACTTTAATATATCTTTTAGTAGGATGTTGTTTGAATTTTAGTAGTTTGTGTATACTGTATAGCGGGTATACATATTTCACGGTGTCCAATTTTCGCATTAATTGGATCCTTTTGAATTCATGGTGTCTTGATTTTGCGCAAACAGCCTTGACCGGTCGTAAAGACAAATTGTTCATTTAGATTTGATTTAAAAATTGCGAAGATATGTACACTCAGAAGTCTAATATTGCTATCCATAATCAATAATTAAGCAAGTCCAACAATTAAGAACTAAATTATTTTTGCAAAATTATTTGAACGCTTATGAATATGCTAAAACATATAAGATCTATGCATGTATTTGTTTACACATGCAGCGTCTGTGTTATATGTTTGATCTTCTTGAGACCCACAATCATACGTTATTGTAAAGAGTATAATAAGAAGTAAGGCATGTTTATATGACTTTATAAAACACCCTGTGCAATGTTAGAATTATTTATTCTCATCATCAGTACACATGTGCATGTTACGGTCCATCCAAGTTTGATGATTTATAAACAATTTGCAAGTAACGAAGTATGCTTTCATGTTATAACTATTTTTGCCAGTCTACTGATATATAAACGGCTTTTTCCGTGATATTATGATCATTGACATTAGAAATATATGCATTCACAAACAAATAATTAATTCGGCAAACATTTCCATGTTCCGCAAACAAGACTGTTATTAAAATTGAACAAGTTTGATACACCGGCTTACAATTAACACCTTATAATTATGTAATTACACCTTATTTATATGCATGCATAGACATGAGCGTTTTCAACATTGGGGGGGGGGGGGGGGCCAACATTTGGCAACGGGGGTAAAGAAATATTTTTTTTGCTCGCTTCACTCTCAAAGTAACTTCATTTTGTCAAATAATCTCAACACACATTCTTTGCATAAATTGTATCTTCAACGTCCACAACCCTCCTATATCTACATAATAACATTGTGTTTAGTGTTCTTATATATAATTTACAACCTCTCATACAAAGTCATATTGGAGGGTTGGGCGAGGTTTAGAGTACAAGGAATGTCATGTTTGTATTTTTTTGCAAACAATGGGTGTTGACATATTTTTATCCTTATAAGTTATTTTGCGAGCGAAGTGAGCCAAAAATTTTTTTATGCGTTTTCACCACGAACTGTAGGCAAATTGCATATAACAATATATATTAGGTCTAAAATTATACTTTTCGTCTGAATTATTGGAGTGGGGGCAAAAGATATGTTGACCCCCCCCCCGTCCAATTTTGAGGGGGCCTGGCCCCCCCCTCCTACGCCCATGATAGAGATTTAAACATGTTTTTTACAAATACAGTAAAACTTCATTGAGACATGCATGGATAAGACGAGCACACAGCTTAAGTCGAGGAAATTTCAAAGTTCCGTTGAATCTGCTTTTTATTGTATATGAATTTATTGCATTATATCGAGCATCAATGTTATGAACACCTGGCTTTACTCGAGCACAGGTGGCAGTCCATTCAGCAACTTTTATTGTCTATTACTTGCATTAGCTCAAGGGGGTCATCTAAATGAAATTTCTCACCTCCGAAAAAATGTTAGATTGTATTTCGTATGTGCCGTTTTTTCTACGTGTCCGTGATAATCGCTATTTATTACCATTTGAAGTGTATTTTTCACACATTGTGATTACCACTTTTTTATTACAATAGCGTAAAAAAAATCGTTTGTTTGTACCAAAGAAAAATGTTGAACAATACAATTCAATATTGAGACCTTAATTACGGTAAGAGAAATTAATGACTAGTACATAATTATGAAAAAATTATGACTAGTTCAAGTTGTTTGAGTTATAATCTCAATACATTACCTTTATACTTTGGTATACATGCCATAACCTGCCACATTGCAAACTGCTGCTTTATCAGTTTACAAACAAACATTTTCAAAGTTACTTATGAATTTAGACAAATTGCATTAGTTTCGGCAAAAGTAATGTTGACGTTGACGAATAAACGTTGACCTTTACGAAAATCAGAGAAAAGAAAACAAAACAAGATAGTTATCATCTTTCAGTGGTCGAAAATCAACAAACGAAGACTGGAAATGTCAATGTTTGTTTCAGTGAAAGTAATTTTCACACCTTTACAAAAGTTGGAGAAACAAACACTAGACTTTTTGTCATCATTTAATAGTCATGATACAACGCTAAAAGAAGTATTGATGTTTACAACAACAAAGGTACCAATCAACGGACATGACAAAAGTCTTCACAATTTAACATGTGTGAACACATGATAAATGATGACGATGCTCGTCTTAAAACAACAAAAGTACATGTGTGCATTGTAAACACTCTTACACTTAGTCAGAATAAAAAACATGAGATTAGGATATGTCGAGCATTTGGGTTGACCCTGATGAGTCCTCGAGATGTATTGTATATGATTTTGAATAATATTTTATACATGTCATAATCTATTTATTAATTTACTGAACTGAAACAATGCGTTGATTTGTACTTTTTTTAAAGCAATTGGGTCGACGTTGGGTTCTTTCTTATAGCTCATTGACTTTAATGATAAATTGTCTCCCTTTGTAAAAATTGTATGTTTTAGGTGATTATTTTACGGGGTTTAGATTTCGCGCATTCGATGTTGATCGCAAATATAGCGAAAATTGAGGACCCACGAATAATACCCGCTATACAGTAGTGAATGTAACACATCAGGAATATTGATGTCTGGAACCTTATTGAATCCGGAGTAGTACATATATGTTTATGTAAGCTTATCCTTATCAAGTGGACTTTATGTTTTCAGGTGACACATTTGACCCAGCTACGCTTGAATGGTTCAGTCCGCCCAAAAAACCTTATCTCTGTGGTACTCGTTCTTCGATCACACTGTCAGATGGATTTGATGGACGACTACTGTTCATTCTGTCCTGATTGTTTACCTGGTTTTTGTGGATAGCCTGATGAAGAAGGTTCGCCAGGTAATATACATATACTTTGTTGTTCATCTTCTAAGATGCTGAACACTTGATGATCATGAAAAATATAAAGCACATCTGCTTGATTGTAAATACAAGGGATGGCAACAATCCCCCAGTATTGGAGTACTCTTTCAAAGATCGGTACATGTGTATATGAAAACCGGTAGTTAAACCAGTATCCAAGAACTAGGATTTAAAAAAACAACACTGTTAGCTTCTGATGGATACTCGGAAAACAATAAATGTGCATGATGGGAAATAGAAATATTGTACTGCCAACGTGCTTGTTCAACTTCAAATAGAACAGCGTGTTTGCCTTCCATTCTGTTCAGTTGCTGAACAAATCTAGATCGGTAGAAATTACAAGATTAAAAACTTATAACAAAAAAATACAGTGTAAAATCAATAGAACTTTTAATCAATAACGCTAGAAAATCAAATAATATCAAGAAACAACTAAGGGGAAGTACTCTTATCAACCAGTGACATAATATTTACACAACGTGACCAATACAAAGTTGGAGTTATTGTTCGTTCATATACGCGCGTGAACGATTAAAATTTAACATACCGGTACTCTTTTTTATTTCTTAATCAATTGTCACACCCAATGAACAATAACTGCCAATTAAAAATTGATGACACTTAAAATACTCGGGTTGATGTCAACAAAAGAACCCCAAGCTATGTGTCATAAACAAATTAACAAACGATGATTAACAGTTCTGTGTTTTCATTGCGCTTGCAATTAGCGACCTCATGGGGGCAATTAAGGATTGATGACACATTGTTAATTGTAATTATAGTTGACCAGATAACACTTGGGACACATTCTGTAATAGACAACTTTGACAGTGATTTGTAATTTTTTTTTTTGAGTACTCGAATACTGATTGTACTATTCGAAAATCAAACCTTTGAAAGTTGCCATCCCTAGTGTAAATTATCAGCAGACTTTAAATAAGGGATACAACTCTTAAGATATACCGATAATCCCCTTTGTTAATAAGTTTTTTTTTTTTTTTTTTTTTTTTTTTAATCCCCTTTGTTAGATTTGTGATGTATTTAGTTTTTGTGCCCCCCCTCACTATAATTGGGGGACATATAGCATTGGTGCTGTCTGTCCGTCTGTACGTAACACAAATCTTATGTGGTGAACTCCTCACAAACCGTTGAGCAGAATTCCTTTAAACTTTCAATGATCAACAACCTTGATGTGAAGTTGATCGTAAAGGAAGAATTTTTTGCTGCGGCAATTATACCAGGGTTTGGCCCTTTGTTTCTTTTACTATATACACCAATGGGGACACCAGTGTTGACTCCTTTCATTTGGTTTGGCGATCGATTCAGAAAACAGTGACGTAGCTGGGCATACGCAAATACGCATGTGCATACGCTGTTTGTAAAACTGGCAAAATTAAAGTGAACTTAAAATGCAATATGGTATGCAACTACTCCAGAATGCACATACGGCTTGGTAGAAAAAAAAAAACATCTGGGGAGCATATGCCCTAAAAACTCCCTAGCAACTCTGTACTTATCCATAAATAATACATCAATTGTAATCATTCTCTCGCCTATTTCAAAGAATCAATTACTGAGTGAATTATGTATTTGTCATGCTGTGCAAATATCATGTTAATGTTTTAAGCAACAACCCAAACGATTTCGCACAATGTTGTCTATTGTAAGCTTATTATAAAGTTAAATTGAAATGTTTTCAGGTGAGAAATGTGACCCAGCTTTGCTAGAATGGGTCAGCCCAAAGAACCTTATCCCTGTGATGCTTGTACCCTGACCGTCTGGATGGATGACGAGGTAATGTTGCACAATTGTCATAGTTTCATTACATTTTATACAATTCACTTGATTATGATGCCTTTTAGTGTTTTGGAAATGTTTGTACCTAAAATTCCAGAAAGTTGACTGGCAACCATCTTTGATTTATTAAATTTTGTGCTATGATTGTGAAATTTCATTAACTGTAAAATCATTAAGATTTGTGGGGATCTAGTTTTTGTGGATATATGTATGATCTCAACCATGAAATTAAATCCCTATGAGTATTAGCGATTTATATAGAATATGATATAAGGACATTCGTACCTTTTCATTTGAGCAGAAGTTTAAAAAGAGCTGGTCCCTAAGACGTATTTCAAGGATCTAACTACCATGATCAAAACGTATGCAAAAAATTAAAATTGATGTGGTTGTACATTTTCATGTCTTAAAATCTTATTAAATACTTATATACATTATTGATAAGAAAATATCAAGAAACTACTGATATGGCCTTACGAATGATTTATTCCAAATGGTTTTAAACACCAAATCTCACGAATTGGTTACAACGTTTGTAAAGCATAGTACTATGCACTCGGTCCTATCGGAACTAGTTAATATTTTAAAACCGCATCCCAAACTATCTTGAAGAAGGTTCTTTTGCGTTTATTTCTTAAGGTTATTGAC
Source organism: Spisula subtruncata (assembly GCA_963678985.1). NCBI lineage: Eukaryota > Metazoa > Mollusca > Bivalvia > Venerida > Mactridae > Spisula > Spisula subtruncata. Next base: position 9,709,116 of record OY787667.1, read on the forward strand.
AAGCAAATGCAGAAGAAACAACCCTTAAACATATTTGATTATAAACATTTTAATTTTTATTAAACACATATTGCAAAAACTATAAACAACGGTCGCAAAACTTTTAATTGTTTTGTAACCTCCCCTGATTTCAGCATTTCTAAAATCACAGGTTCAGTTAAAAAATTCTCGCCGAGCAATCGTCGTGAAATTTGATATGAAACTTCTATATATAGCATATATAATAATGAATTTTGAATGAGTTGGATTCGAAATATGACTGACGTTCAAAACAATTGATAATTAAAATGTAGCTGGTCGCCATGGAATTCTGGCTTAGTGATGCCGTAGACTAACTACGTAATACTGTTTAAAAAGGCTCTTAAATGAGAAAACATGACGCTCTTTGATTTTTTTTCTACTTGGATATTGTAGTTCAATGTCTTAGGATTTGATTTTCTCACAAATAATTTTAAAATAAGTTTTGATGTTGTTATTGAGACCATTATTTAAAAAAATAGCCATATAGAGAAAAAACTGGAGATGAACTGGTAGTCTCACATGTATCGGTGCTGTACACTGAGCACGTTAAAGAACCAAGATGTCTCTTCGAAATGAGCTAGGGCATCGTGCCCGGATACTTAGTATCACCCGACTGTCTCCTCTACTCGCTGTCCCTTCAGCTTAAACACAGGACCCCATTGGAAGTAAGTGTTTGCACTTTCATGGTTTATCCTTGACCGAAGGTTTAAATAATTACCACGATGAGAATGCATATTGTTGAGAACATTCAGTTTATAGTGAATCAGTAAAATGAATGTGCTGAAATAAGGCAGATCTTTATTTTACAACCCAGGACAGATCTATACTTATTTCTGATGTTTTTTATTTAATTATAAATGCATGTGTGTTTTGGTCAAGTAAATAAGTCTCAACAGGTCAAAGGTAAATCACAATGATTTCAGAACTAGATTCTCTATTCTGACAAAAACTTTGAAACCAACAAACTGATGTCAAAGTTTTTCCGTAGATCTAAAATAACTAAGCTGAGAACAAAACCGATTCGATAAATACACACGTACACCTTCTCACAGAGTGCTTATTAAACCCATAGTTACATGTAAAAAAATATGTGGATACGCGTTAACTACAAGTTTCACCTCAAGAAATAATCGATAAATCTACCAAAATTCAAGATCATTTCTTTTTAAAAAAGGAACTTAAAGGGTTTAATTAATCAAACACTGAGTCATCGCATTAGTTTTGATTGTTTTCTAGTTAAAATCGAGTAGAAAAATATGAAATTCTGTTTGAAATGTTCTGTGCACCGAGCCTGGCCAAACACCAGAAATAAACATCCATTCACAGTCAGAATATGCAGCTTTCTTTAGATTATTTTTGTGAAAATACATCTCTCTGATAAACTATTTATGTTCTAACAGCTCCATAACATATTTGACAACAAATAAAACTTGACATCGTTGGGAGAAAATGCGCCGATTTGATGCAAATCACAACAGTTACTGTTGAGACACTTGTACGCTTAATACGGCTCGATCCTGTTTGCGTCGTTTACTCAAAATGACGAAACATTGCATAAGGGCCCTTTTCTTTTGTTGCGCATTACATGCGTAAGTTTTATGCTTTTTGAACCAAAACTTTTTGGGTTAAATATAATTTAGGGGTTGTCCCCTAAATCTAATGATATCTTAAAAACTAGCTGAGCAAAGCTTTCGGGAATTTTCTAAATAGTTGACCTTAATCTGATCTTCATAAAAATAACAGATTTTATATATCTTGTACAGAAAAATTGAAAAGGTACGAATGTCATAAATGGATAAGTAGTCCTTGAAATTATGTCAAAATTTCACCAAAAAACAAGAAAAAATGTCCCATTGAAATGAAATTATTTTACAGTAGTTGGTGTTTATGATGAAGTGTTTTGTGACATTTCTTCTGTTGCCATTATTAATCAAATTTCATAATACTTATGTTAGATATATATTAGCCTTTGTGTGAAGATCAGTGCATTTTTACTGCAATATTTCTCCGTTACCATTGGTTGGATTTCAATGAAATTCAGCATGACTACATATAATCAGCATACAATAGTAAAATCAATTCTTTTTTATTTCTCTATTTTCAGATAGACAAGGAGCGCAGATGTGATGGTTTTGGAGACGGACATCCGCTTGCAGGCGTGACAATTTTGTTAAGATAAGTCTCTTTTAAGATAGTTACATACTCTCCCCCATATGGGTTGAGGCAGTTTAATGTTAACTAAGTCTACAGAAGAGGGTGGCGTCTCTTCGGACTGCAGGTTTTGAAATTCTGGTTATTAGATTGGCGAATTCGGCTGGCAGATAGGCGGATAGGCGGGTGTCTACTTTAATTTTCCGTATTACAATAAATATTGATATACCTTACATTATACAGTTTCATCAAAGATAGTAAAGGTGTGCGTTGCTGTCTAGCATGGAGATATGTTGAGCCCTCAAAGTCTGGGGCTAGTATATTAATAACTGTAAATCGGGAAATAAGGACTGGTAATTGATAATCGAGACGGACAATGACAGATCATTAGCTTGCTTGAAATGGCAAGTTTTTGAGACAATGATGTGATGGTTTTGGAGACGATATTACGATTATGGAGATGGACGATGACAGATCATTAGCTTGCTTGCAATCGCTTCAGTTATTTATAAGTTTATCCTTCATTGAACTGATGGACCTTGTGCCTGGTCTGGTTGTTCGTCTGTGGCAAAAGTCAGGGAAAAGTTTGGCAAGGGCATTTTTTTTGTAGGAAAGTAGAAAAACTTTGGCAAAGTAAGGGGAGGTATTATACTATGCAAACACACCCCTGTAAAATGCAAAAGAGTCGCATGGTCACTGATACCATTTGTGGAACATTTTTTAAATTTTTTTGGGTCTTTTTACTTTTTCATCTGTTGAACCCATTACCTGTACTTTCGATTTAGGAAAAAAACTTTACATAACATTCAGGGAATTCAATTCCTATGGTTAATGGATATTACTTATAATGAAGTGTTAGTATAGCTTTTGATTGAACACCAGTGGGAGAACCAGGACATAGTTGGAGACAAACCATGACGGATTGACCATGACGTACAAACCATTGATTATCTAAATATCAAGTCTTTAAAAAGTTCTCACTCACAGTGCTTGCTCTAGATAAATCAAATAAGGTTAAATTAAGTGAATAACCAGAATGCCATTATAATTTTCACACTGATTGGTTGGACCGGACAGACGAATAACAGTTGCAAACTCTGTTATTCAAAATATTGTAAAATTATTGACACATCATGCTTGATACCCTGTTACAATTATACCCTCTTCTTTGACGGATATGACGTTTTTTTAGTACTATGTTTCAGGATTATGATGAGAAGATCACCAGATGTGACGGGTGTCTGTGGATCCCCGGATGCAGCATTGTATGTGATTTACCAGAATCCAGCATTGCCTGCAGGTCAACCGGTGATCCTGCATTTCATGTGGATTGTCCCGATCCATTTATTTTGGTCCCTTGGTCTGCAGACTATGCAACCTGACTGTGTTCTGTAGACCCACCGACCGGTGCTTAGTCTGAGCCGGTCGCGTGCGTAGACTCTATGGCAGAGTCTACAGCTCTAGGTATTCAGCCGATGAGCTTTAAGTTAGGAAGGTGGAGTGTCGTCTAATTGGCAAGGCACTGACCCTCAATTGTCGCGAACGGTCATTTAGATTGGGTATGTACGTCAGCTATGCATACCATAGTGTTTCATTGACTTAGCTTCAGACTCTTTTTTTTGTGTGCTAAATGGTCTATGGATGCGACTAAGTGTGGTATGTTGTGTGTTATGTGCTTGTCACCTTCTACTATCAGCCTCTACCACTGGCTAGCGCAGGTGAAAAGGAAGCCAAGTATGTAAGCCTTCTCTGCCAGTATATAGCCTCTCCATAGGCAAGCTCCATGCAGTGCCTTCCCGTGGCAGCACATGTCAATTGAGCGCCTTGCAGCCTCAAGCTGAACTGCAGGAGACTCGGAGGTGGTCTGCCCCCAGACATGCGGCATGCTAGGCCCACCAGCGTGTGGACATGCCCTGGTGCCCATGAACAGGCCTCCAGCTATGGGTAAATAGCTTCATTGCCTCATTTAACCTTGTGGATATTTTGTTATGCTCTGGAACTGTATACACTAGTCGAATTGTAATATTAATTTTTCTGAAAAAAGTATAACACCGATAATTGAACCTAATATACCATTGGAATCAGGCAACTGTTTTCTATCATATGCAGTAAACTACCACTCTAAAATATAATAACAAATTATTAAAAAATGACCATGACCATTGCTAAAAAAACAAAGTTGCACATCAATATCTTACATGACCACCAAATGCCCGAATGACGTCCTGACAGTTCCGATGCATTAAATTGATATAGTTGTTCAGGAATTGTTGCCGGGGTGCCATTCCAGTACAAAGTCTGTTATAATGTACAGTATTATACTTCCATTGGAATATACATGGGGAATAACATTTGGAAAGATTATCGTCCAGGGCCCACCGCTGTCGGCTAAATACCCGGCAAACATCAAATTATAAATAAATTCATCAAAATCAAATTCCATGTGATAACATTGTGTTCGTTTCATTCAACAGACATGAATGTCCGGGAAAAGTTCTATTTTGCTAATTTAAAGTTGTAATTTTGATGTTAAATGCCAGTTTGACGTCAGTTTCATGCTCAACTTTAAAATGCTCCACAAAAGAAGTGGACATATCCTGTTTAATTTAACAATTCCACATTATTTCGGGATCCCTTAGTAATATAACTATCAATCGGACATTGTAACAAACTTGTTTTGATGCATTTAATGACTACCTGTAAGTGACTTCAGATGACGTCTCAAGTTTGAAACGTGTCAATAGAAACATTGATTTTTTTCGTGAATGTAATGCAAATGGCATAATAAAATAATGTTGCATGGCTAAAAAAATCAAAATCTTACCCGTTTTATTGCATGCCAGTTTCAAGCATTCTTATCTCATGTGCGCGGTCTTCAATTAACATTCGCGCTGTATATTATGCAATATTTTTATGGCTTTATGTTTGGGTGTTAAATGTTAATCATGTATGAAATAATTTTTGAAAAAAATTACATATTTGAGTAGTTTGCACAAGAAAAATAGGATTTTGTCATTTACGTCATGCATCAATTGTTTCTGTGTAAATCTCGATTTTTCTTCTTCTGTGTTAAAGGCCTTGTGTATATTACATCTTGTTGATTTTATTTTACACGTACCTTTAGGACAATTTATACTTCAAGATGTGTATATTGAAGCTTCCCAATTTTGTATTGTTACTGTAAAGATGTTATATATAAATATAGTTTGTTTTTTTCTTATTGTTTGTGATTCTTTGTTTCATTGTTGCTTTAAAGATAAGATGCTCTTTGTAATTTTAAATTGTTGTGATGTTTCATTGTTGTTTTAAAGATGAGATGTGGATAACGATTTTATATTGTTGTTGTTACATTGTTGCTATGGAGATAAGATCTTTATAATGATTGTGTATTGTTGTTGTTGTTATTTGTTGTTGTTGAGATGTGTCATTGTTGCTTTAAAGTTAATATGTTCATATTGATTTATATTACTGTTGTTGATATAGCCAAGATGGCATGAGAGAAGAGTTGCCAGATTCCTCTTTATGCTAAGGGTCAAGCAAGGGAATTACCTGTACCATTTTATATATGCAACCAGGGTCCGAACCTGAGTTCTCTCGCACTCAGAGAGAACACTCTACCACTAGGCTATCAAGGAGGCTGTTGATTTTCAGATTGTTTTTATTCCTTGTTGAATAATAAGTTATTGGGATACATTACATTACGTGCTGTCATTTTTCCAGAGATGTATTTAAAATAAAGTCATGTACATACTCATGTTTTGTTCTCGTGTGTTGTTATTGCGAACACAGGCGCATGGTTTCATTGATTTAAACTTATTATAAATGTATTAATTTATGTAGTAAAAAAATACAAGTTGTTAAAATCAACTAAGCCATGTGATTGTGAAAATATTCCTTGATTTCTAGGGAAGATACTCTTATATTGCTTATATTGAGTTCTCTCCCTTAATGTTCCTTATAACCAAGGTGGATATACCGTGTGACATTTTGGTCAAGCTCACAAGTAAAAGTGTGCCAACAAAAAGTTTAAATTTTTAAATTCTGATTCTGAAGTAAAATTGGCTGATTTTAACAAGGCATATTCAACACTCAAGCAGGGAATGAACACTACCCTAGGAAGTTGGCCAAGAAATCACATAATTTGTCCACCCTGGTAATTGTTAAAGGTCGGCCCAAATAAGCCTACATGAGACTTGTGCAACAAGTCTAGTATGAAGCAGATTGACATGCAGATCCATGTTTCATTTTCACTGGACAAGCTTCAATGAGCCTAGAGACACACGATGACACATGCACAATACTAGATATAGCTAGACTATTTTGACCTGAGTCTGACCTTATGCACGAATATATTACAAGATTCTTGCTTTGAATACATCAATTTCCGCAAGCAAATCGTGCAATATTGGCATTAAAGATTTGTGTTTGTATTACATGTCGAGCGTCTTCGTGATACTCCCCGATTATGAAAACATACAATGGGTGTTATAAAGTAGGCAATATATCGACTGTTAAATTATGGTAATCAATAGGTCAGGCTCATGTCAATATGGCCAAGCTATACTAAGATATCAAAGCCAAAGAATGTAATCAAGACTATGGAATCATTTTAAAACAGAGAACAAGATGAATAAAACTAGCAAGAACATGAAATTGATACTTATGACAGCCGCATAAAATATCAGGCCCCAATTCTGTCAGTTATTGCTCAGCTAAGTCTGCTATTTTGAATCTATAAGTTACAGGGTGTCACAAAAGGCGGGGACATAACTGCAAAATAATTACATAATTCAAAATGTCCTCATTAAATACAACTTTGACAAGACACACATTGCACATGAATTCTTACAGATTTCAATTCTATATAGATTCTATATTAAGTATAACATTTGCCTCATCCTTGAATGATTTTCCTCAGCTGAGGATAAGGAATTTTTCAACCTTAAGAAAACGTTTAAGAAATACTCTGTAGAGGGTATCCTTATTGAATTAATTATTTCACTATGTATTCAATCAAGGTATTTCCCGTTTTCACACACACATTATTTCAATGGGTGCACTTTTGACAATTCTAAAAATGGTGGCCAGTACTTACCAGCAAAATCCATCTGCACACAATAAATTTCAAACAAGGGGAGCGGAGGCCTAGAGGTAGAGAGAAATAGTCTCCGAAGGGAGGCACAAACGTAGGTTTCCATTGGTAGCCCAATGACCAGGGAAAGTTAAAATGTCAAAGGGTGCTTGATCAGCTGAAAAGAGCCCTAGAAAATTGGTAACGTTTTTCTCCATCCGTAGAAAGTAGAAGAACATAGTGTGCTTTTACACTCAAATATGTTTTATTCATCAGCTTTTCAAGTACAAAACATATCCGCCAAGGATATTTGAATTGCGGGAAAATGTGGTATGAGCCACAGAGGTCTATTACTCAGGTGTGCACAATATAGAAGTGTTATTTTAGTACAGAATTTCCTGATTTTTAAACTGTAGGCTAAACCGGTCAATGTTTATAAACATCACATTATCCTGGATGCACTATACTCTATATGTTATAAGGTGTACATCACAAAACCAATCAATGAAAGTACAGTCCAGTTAGGATAAAAATCCATTGACGCAGTGGAACAATCCATTAGTACGGTGTAAAAACAACTATAAAAGCTTATATAGATCTATACCAACAGTTTAATACCAAACTAAAATCTACCTATTTAAGAAATGGCTTTAATCTTTTGGGTATACATTAACGATGACGTCACTGTCAGATTACCCTAGCTGGACTATACGCAATATTTTACCCAAGTAAAGAGGATAGTTCCATGGGTACGCAAGCCAAATGTGACTCCTGACATGTAACTGTATGTTTGCAGATAGGTTGTCAATGTAATGCTGTAAATGTTTTTTACATAAATGAGTGGAATCATTGACATTAATAGTATGGATTAGCCCCTGCATCACGTGACTCAATTGAAATTAGTAGAAATCGACATGTTCTCAAGATTGTCGGGATATTTGGCGATATCACATAGTTTTTGTGGCGAGTTTCATCGATCCGCCATCTTTGTTATGTGTATCGTTTTGCAAGAAATTTGCAGAAATAAATCTGCCAATGCAGTCAACATTTCTAAATCCATTGTTTAAGGATGTCACCCATGTTACATAGGTGCAATGCATTGTACAAACATATTTTTAAAGGTCTGGACTAGCAGGGATTCTACTATATAGAGAAGATCCTGGGACTTGCTAGGTTGGAATCGATAGAATAAATACACACTTTCATGTTAAGTTTGTTTCAATTTTATTTTGTAATTATTTATTTCTGAAAATAAGATATCAAACACAAATTGAAAATACAAACATGTCATACACTCAGACAGTCCAGTAAGACAGTGTGATCAAATTAATAACTTTTTCACTCTTAGCAATTGTGATCTTGTCAGCAAATAGCGAGTGTTTTTCTTGATTGTAATGATCGTGCATTTAATATAGATGTATTAAATACAATATATCCCGTACATGTAAGAATACCCGGAACATAACGATGTCGCTCTATCATTAGCTGTTAGATAGAGCAAAATTGGCAATTGCCAAGTGTTTCTACACATAAGTGATCTTCTTAAGGCTGTATAATATAATCATATTAATTGCACAATCGTTATAATCGAGAAAAAACTCGCTGTTAGCGAACGAAAATGCCATTGTTATGAGTGAAAAACGTTATTTGTTTGATCACGTGATTATCCACAGGAAGAATTGTGTCTTATTAACTTTTCTCAACTTAATACATAATTAATGATGGCATCATAAACACCAACAGTGGTCGGAGGGACAGTGCGCTCGACTAAAGAGTTATTGATATTGAAACAAAAAATCAAAACCTATGTCATGGTCATACAAACTAGGACACAGTTCTGTCAAAATTCATGCTATGATTAACTTGAGCAGTTCTTGGCATATAAGCGGGGGTTTCAAATCACTCCCATCAGTGGTCACAGAGATACCAGCTTACATGCAAAACTTAAACATTACTATTTCAAGAACTCCCAGGTCATAATTCTGCAAAACGCAAATAACAATTATGGGACTTGTCGCTGCCATATGATTTTAGATATTCACCGTGAACAAGTGTGTGAAGTTTCAAACCATTCCCTTCATTGGTTACAGAGATACCAGCTTACACGCAAAATCTTAACATTAATATTTTAAGTAAAAAAGGGGGATAACTCAGTCAAAAAAATACCTGCCAGAGTTATGGGACATGGTCATTGACCTACAATAATGAACTGAAAGACATGTGTGAAGTGAATATCTTCAGTGGTTGTTGAGATATACAAAATTGGCATGCAAAACTTTAACCATTACGCCAACACCGACGTGAGTAGAATAGCTTAGAATATTTGTTGAATAGTCCAGCTTAAAAGCATACATGATCAAGTCAAATGTGGACATGTTTTCTAACATTTATTTCATAATTTGTGTGTTTGTGTTTAATGTGTTTTAATGCAGCTTTTAATGATCAATTAACCTGGGTGTTTTGGATGTAAACTATGACTATGTTTCATTATGATAATAGATAAAATAGGTGATATATTATGATAACTACTGTCCCTTATAACTCTGTATAGAGTGGCAAAGTATAAAGACTAAGAGGATCTATCACGAGTTGTCAATTGATAAATTTGTATTAAATGAGTTTAGGAATTTTATTAAGCAAGCCTTTGGCGACCAATATTAGATTATTTCTATACAACAATCATAAGAGTACATGAAAAACATGCTTAGATGAAATATAATTGTGAGAAATATTTTTTTTAATAAATCATGTGATACCAATATTTGAAAAATAGCAATTTTCAGCAGGTGAATCTATAAATAGATTTTTTTAAAAATCATAAACAAGAGGGCCTGAAAGGCCCTAGGTCACTCACCTGTTGCACATTGGTCTAGGTATCAGTACAACCTACATTCTGACCATATAAATTTCATGAAGATTTGATCAAAACGGTGACTCCTGGAGTGAACACAATATTTGTTAAGATTTGACCTAGTGACCTAGTTTATGACCCCACATGACCCAGTTTCAAATTTGGCCTAGATTTCATAAAGAACAACATTCTGACCAAGTTTCATGATAATTGGATCAAAACCACGACCTCTGGAGTGAACACAAGGTTGTTCTAAGATATGATCTAGTGACCTATTTTTTGACCCAACATGACCCAGTTTCGAACATGGTCTAGATTCCATAGAGAACAACATTCTGTCCAAGTTTCATGAAGATACGATCAAAAGTGTGACCACTGGTGTGAACACTAGGTTTTTCTAAGATTTGAGCTAGTGACCTAGTTTTAGACCCCACATGACTAACTTTCGAACTTGGCCTAGATTTCATGAAGAACAACATTCTGACCAAGTTTCATGAAGATTGGATCAAATTGATGACATCTAGAGTATACACAATGTTTTTCTAAGATTTGACCTAGTGACCTAGTTTTTGACCCCACATGACCCAGTTTCGAACTTGGCCTAGGTTTCATTGAGAACAACATTCTGACCAAGTTTCATGAAGATTGGAACAAATTGATGACATCTGGAGTGTATACAAGATTTTTCTAAGATTTGACCTAGTGACCTACTTTTTTACCCCACAAGACCCAGTTTCGAACTTGGCCTAGATCTTATAGAGAACAACATTCTGATCAAGTTTCATGAAGATTGGATCAAAACTGTTGCCTCTATAGTGTACACAAGCCAATTGTTGACGGACGACGACGGACGACGGACGGACGCCCCCACGATCGATACCTTAGGTGGTCATTCCATTGTTTAAGATCAAAGGAACGACCACTTAAAGGACAAAAGAATTAAGTGGTCACGGAATGAATTAAATAAATTTCTATTGTGTTACGCCACACCTCCGACCACCTAAGGTAGCTTTCGTGTGTGCAAAGAGTGATCACAAAAGCTATGTGACAGGTGAGCTAAAAATGAAAGGACAAAAATCAGTTGCCAAAATTACTCTAAAAATTAACTTTTATTATATATTTGTTAATTCAAACATAAATTATGAAAGTTTACAATCTTGTTTTGAAGATATTGTACAAAAGGGAAGGTAACTCTATATTTTCAAAATGCTGAAATGAAGTAAATCAGTTAACAACTTGTCATGGTCACCATATGAAGTATTATATTCTCACAGCAATGTACTTTACACAAAAACTTTATACATACATCAAGATAACTACACAACTGATGAAAGTTAACCATCTAGCTTTACATATTGAACAAAAGGGAAGGTAAAACTATATTTTCAAAATGCTGAAAAATCGCCCGAAATGAAGTACAGAAGTATACAACTTGTCATTTCACTATACAAGTACTATATTACTACAACAATGTACATTTTGTATTTACACAATAACTGTATACATAAATCAATATAATAACACATATTATAAAGGTTTACCATACAGGTTTTCAAATTATAATACTAAGGTGGCGGGGTAACTCTAGATTTTCAACAAAACTAATACAAGTTGTCATTTCACAATTATTATGAAGTATTATATTCCTACAAAAATACAATTTACCCATCAAACTACCATCATAACAATAGTAGATACCATCATAAATGAAGAATCAACAGGGCTTTGTAGAACTTCGCAGTCGGTATGAGCACAATTTTCATAAAATAAATATTTTTTCAGATATTTGAATAAATTAACTTTTCTCACATTATCATACCTTTGTGACAATAAAAAAGCTATCATGCATGAGGTGTTGAGGGTGAATGATATAAAATAACTTGTTTCACAACTAACCTGGGGTATTGTTCACACAAATAGACCTGGTCCTTGACCATTTGAATGGATACATGTTGTTTACAGTACACTCTGTATGAACGTGTTATATTCCCCGCAACTGTTGATTCAATAAACCTAGATAAACATAATTACCTGACAGATGGGTGTATGTTAATAACTGTTATCATTTTACTCTTTGTTGGAATCAGTGCATAGAATTATTGATTCATTGAACAACTGTATTGAAAACAATGACCAAACATACATGTATATATATACAAGAAACAACTGTTGTTTAGTTAGGGGAATATGAGGTATGAGGTCCAGGTTAATTTGCTTGAGTAATATAAACTACTTTACAAAAATCTTTGATACATTTACACACTACCATTTACAAAATATTGCACTTATTTGGGTACAACAGATTCATGAGTTTGTTTAGCATTTGTTACTTGTGGCTGACAATCAGAATACACAAGTATGATGAAACAAGGATATGAAAGTCAAAACGTCGACCATTGTTGGCAACATTATATGGATTGTCAAACTGTTTCAGCCAGTTTATAAACAAGAGGGCCTGAAAGGCCCTAGGTCGCTCACCTGTTGCACATTTTAGTTTAGGTACCAGTACAACCTACATTCTGACCATATTTCATGACGATTGGATCAAAACAGTCACCCCTGGAGTGAACACAATGTTTTTCTAAGATTTAACGTAGTGACCTAGTTTTTGACCCCACATGACCCAGATTCAAACTAGGTCTAGATTTCATATGGAACAACATTCTGACCAAGTTTCATGAAGATTGGATTAAAATGGTGACCTCTGGAGTGAACACTAGGTTTTTCTAAGATTTGACCTAGTGACCTAGTTTTTGACCCCACATGACCCAGTTTTGAATTTGGCCTATATTTTATAAAGAACAATATTCTGACCAAGTTTCATGAAGATTGGATCAAAACTGTTGCCTCTAGAGTGAACACAAGCAAATTGTTGACGGAGTGATCACAAAAGCTCACCTTGTCACTATGTGACAGGTGAGCTAAAAATATCGCGACTGTCTTCCATGCACTTAAAGTAACGAGTTTCCCATTCACCATCATTGTTTTTGACCATGGTTACACCAGTGACACGCTACGCATTTTCTGTAATTGGTATATATGTAATTGGTATTTTCGGCAGTATGCGGCAGCTGAAAGTTTGTGAAGTCTCCAGATCAATCGCAGCTAGCTGAATATATGTTTGTTAAAATGTAATTATAGTCACACATGTGTGAATAAAAAGCACTATAACAAAACAGATCTGCAAACATCTCCAATATACATAACGTCGAAATACCATTAGTCAATACCGTCTATACCTGATGGATGGTGGTAGCAGACAGGTTTTACTGTCTTTCATATATGGTATCTAAAGGAAACATTTAATCATTAAAGGAAATAAATTACCTTGATGTGATGATTGTGATATGACTAATGAATGCATATGTATACTTACTTAGATATGTTGTTTCTAAATCAAAGATGATGTGTGAGGGAGAACCCTTGTGTGCTGTATTGGTCTAAATACACCATGTGGTATGGGTCCGGAAGTTTTTTCCACATCAATATCACATTCAAGTCCAATGCCTGCATAAGAAGATTTCTTTTACACTTTGTTTTATAATTCAAACACTTACATGTATATATTAGTACCAAATACTGTTTCTCTCTCTAGAACACACTCATACTGTCATATAGTATACATTAGTAACATATTTTTCATAATTCTCATACAACCGTGACTGTGGCCGAGTGGTTAGGACGTCAGCCTTAAAGAACGGGAGGTGGAAGATTCGAATCTGGGCAGAAGTCGGGTTGGAACTGATGGACCAGTTGGTCAGCCACCAGCAAGTTAAATGAATGGTTACCGTAGGCCCATCTCTGCCAGGCGCCTGGTTTTACGAGAAGGGATTCAGAAAGGTATTGTACTGTAAAGCATGAAATTCAATGATAAGTGTCTCATAAGTCAGAATTGACTGGCCCTTTCAATAGGGGTGACACTATTATAAACAAACTTTAATTTTACAAATGTCCAACATAATGAAATCTTTATAATCCATAGACAGATTGTAATTATAAAATGTTGGATGACAGTGGTATTCCAGCCGGATTAATAACCTGGGATTCAGGGTAAATTCACAATTGAAACAAATGCTATTTGGAATGGTAAGTTCACACTGGTTAGATACATTTCAGGAAACCTGGTTATGTGATTCGGTACATGCAATATAAGGGAACTTAGAAAAGAATGAACAAACCTGACTGATAGGAAACACCTTCTTGTGCCTCATGAGCTGCTTATGAGACAGATCGGTCCTGTTTTAAAAATAGACGCCTCCTCTTTGTTGATGGCAGTTGAGATGTTTTTTGGCAGACTTCCGTTTCTGAGCACATTTCTCAGCATACTTCATGGTGTGCTCTCCAGGAGGCATACCAGCTTTCACATTTACCTAAAATGCGATATAAACTTCACTGTCAAACAATTTTTTTCAGCAATTAAAGTTCATCACCTCTACATCATAATATTTTTTAATAGCAATACTTGGCTAGATAAGGTAATCATGTTGTAGTAATATTCTAAGCAATAAATAATTTCAGCCAGTGATCAAACATAGCATCTCTTCTCTTGTACACAGACACTAAGTCTTCAGCCTTAAAAGATCAAACCTTATAACGAAACAGTTTGTAAAACCTAATTATTAACCAGCCCATGTGGTACTACTGACGCTAAATCCGCCTTTGATGTAGTTGACCATTCCCACCTCTTACTCCGATTGTACCATGCCGGCATTAGCGATGGCCACTGGCTACTATTGAAATCTTTACATGAGAGATCCTCAAGTGTAATCATATACTAAAACAAGTTTAGTGACTCCTTTGAAATTCTACAAGGTGTGAGACAAGGTGGTATCTTGTCTACAGACCTATATAAAATATACGTTAACCCTCTACTCGATCGTTTAACTAGTACAGGTTGCGGAGGTCGGATTGGAACTGTAGTAGCGAATAGCTCTGCTTGTGCAGATCAGGGGCGTAGCTGGGTCAATTCAGAGTGTACACCCATTTTTAGATTTAGTTTTTGTGGAGTATATATATAGTAACAGACTCCCCTTGAAATCAAGTGACAAAATGTTAATGTATTATGCGAGCGAAGCGAGCTAGAAAAAAACAGTTAACCTGAGCAGCAGACACGTATACTCACTCTCAACTTGATGATATTCACTTATTACAGTACTTTGGAAGCGAGCGAAGCGAGCTAGAAAAAATACTGTTTGCCTCAGCAGCAGGTCATACAAACATATGCTTCCTACTTGGTTATATTCACGAAATACAGTACTGAACGAGCGAAGCGAGCTAGAAAAAATGTTTGCCTGAGCAGCAGGTCATACATACATGTTCCCTACATGATTATTACAGTATTGACCGAACGAATCAAGCTAGATAAAAACTTTTACCTGAGCAGTAGGTCATACATACGTGTCAGCATGCAACACAGACTCGATCTGTACCAGATGAAATTCATTTTGAAAGTTGATAAGCGAGCGAAGCGAGCAATAAAAAAATCTAGAATATACCCTGAATACAAAAGGAAGACTGCCTCCATTTATGGACATTTATGCCTTACCCTAGGGAGGCATCGATTTTTATTGCATTTTTTAGTCCGTTCATTTTATTATTTTTTCCATGGAACGTACGCCCGGGCGTATGCCTGGCTACGCGCCTGCAGATGATATTTGCATCATGAGTAAAAGCTATTCTGACACTCAACTCATGATTGACATGACCCTGGCGTTTGCTTGTGAACAACGTTATCTCCTACAGCCTAATAAAACTTGCCATACTTCGCACGGCTTATGAAAAATGTATGTACTGAAATGTCACTTTTGTGAATCAAATTTTGCGACCGAGATACTACCAAATAACCCCATAGAAGTATAACAAGACACATCCGTAATAAAATGATAGTTTCATGGTGGTGAACAATTGTGTTA
Organism: Spisula subtruncata; assembly: GCA_963678985.1. Lineage (NCBI taxonomy): Eukaryota > Metazoa > Mollusca > Bivalvia > Venerida > Mactridae > Spisula > Spisula subtruncata. Next base: position 9,725,122 of record OY787667.1, read on the forward strand.
AATTGTTTTCAAATCCCTCAATCTATGGAAAAGTAATGGTCCGGAACAGACCACATCTAACCTTTGAACTAGAAGTGTGACCTTGACCGTTGATATAAGTGTCTTGTGTCTGCCATAATAAAAGACACACTCTTGCATGAAGGTGAACAAATTTGCTAAGTTATTGAAAATTTATTCAATGCATGGAGAAGTTACAGCATGTTCAAATTTTAGGACAGACTGACTAAAAATCCATAGTAATGTTGAAATGAACAATACTACTACTGATATAAATGATCTTCATCTTTATAGGCACTTACATCAAATCCCGCTTCTGCCACGCAGTGTCAACAGCACATGCCATACCATGTCGTGTCTTACAAGGAAACGTACCTGACAACATTCTTCTACACTTGACATTATTTGTTGATTTAGAATCTTCACGATGGAACCTAAAAAACAATAATATTATACAACCTGTCTAAAGTAGGCCTATATTTAAGTTTATGCCTTCGTTCTCACATAACTTTATCAGACCATAAAACATTAAACTCAAGAAAAAACAGTTAGCTGAGTCTTTCAACAATGTATAGAAGTGAATTATTATTGAAACAAGACTGCGTTCAATAAACGCTTATGCCCCAGTGGAAGCCAATTCAATAAGTCTAAGTCCAAAAGTAGGTCAAGGTGAAAGTCAAAATGGAGTCAGGTGATACAGGCTTGTGGAGAGCGGTCATATACAACATCCATGCAAGTTTAAAAGCTTTGTAGCATGCCATATTAATGCTAGAAGAAACGGTCAATTTGGGTTAACCAGGCTTGACGGACGTACGGACGTACAGACGGACAACAGACAGTGAGTGATCACAATTGAGTGTGTTCTAGTCAGTAGAGGCCTGGAAGAAATGCAAGTTCCAGCCAGACACAGGTAGGTCAAAGGGGCCTTAGAACCAGTGTGGGTTCCGGCCAGGGACCGGTGGTGTGAACAGGTGGAGTATACAGTGGTGCCTGAGAACCAATGTGGGTTTCAGCTAGATCAGATTGGCCTTGGAACCAGTGTGGGTTCCAGCCAGTCACAGGTGGTGTGGACAGGGGAGCCACGGAACCAGCATACTGTAAACCTAGAAATTATTTCGCGCGATTTAAGTTCGCGGTGTTCGCAGTTAGTAAAAATCCGCGAAAGTAAATAGCCGCGAACATGTCCAGGACAAGAAAAACGCGAAAGTTTCTCGTTTTTGAAGGAAATTCATCATTTTGGTACGACGTTTATAAGACCGTATTATAAGTGCTGTTTTGTCAAATATGGAATGTTAAGTGTATGTACTTTTTCTGAATAAAGCCTTTTATTATCACAATAATGAAAACACTTTAAAAAACATTCTTTAAAACGTGTTTAACAATACACTCAATATATGAACATGTGTGTAAATAGCGCTGTTTATTATCGGGTTTGTCATAATACAAAATGACTGACAGTGTCAATAAAACTGTGAAAACATTACCAGCGTAGTTTCTAATTTATGTAAACAAATACAATAGGTAACTATCTACATAAAAAAGAGTTTGAGAGGTTTTAACGAAGGTGAGAAGTATATTTAAGAAGCAATTATATACGAACCGAGCAATGTATGTGACAGGTTATAATATCAATAATTTTGTCACTATGCAACTTAGTGTTCGCGGAGTTCGCGGGAGACTAAAAAACGCGAAAGTTTGTAGCCGCGAATATGCCGACATTCGGCAAAACGCGAAAATTTGTAGCCGCGAAAGTTTCTAGGTTTACAGTAGGTTCCAGCCAGAAAAAGGAAGGTCAGAGGGACTTTGGAACCAGTGTGAGTTCCAGCCTTCAGTAGTCAAGTCAACTTGTGAGGGAGAAGTTCATGTGGTGTGGTTTCCGGCCAGTCACATGCGGTGTGGACAGGGGAGCCACGCAACCAGCGTAGGTTCCAGCCAGAAGCAGGTAGGTCAGAGGGACCTTTGAACCAGTGTGGGTTCCAGCCTTTAGTAGTCAAGTTAGAGAGGCCTCAGAACAAGTGAGGGTTCGGGCCCAACGCAGTTTGTGTGGACAGGGGAGCCACCGAACCAGTATGAGTTCATTCAAGATGATAGGTATGCAGACAGAAGCATCAGGACCAAGGCAGTGTGGGTTCAGGTTAAGGAGTTAAGTGCTGCCAAGAACAAGGTGCTGTAGGGTCCAGGTCTAGGAGGAAGGTCATCACCAAAAGGCGTAGCAGTCCGTGAGGCGGTGCTTTGGGCTGAAGTGAGGTGGTTGGCACAAGGAGTCTGCGAGAGGCTTGGATCATCCAGGGTCCAGATACAAAAGGGAGGTCGTCATCAAAAGGCGTAGCAGTCCATGAGGCGGTGCTCCGGGCTGAAGTGAGGTGGTAGCGCAGGGAGTCTGTGAGGGGCTTGGATCGTCCAGGGTCCAAGGCCAGAAGTGGAATGGATGGAGTTCCAGAAGACTTGGGGAACAACCATGCCCTCCTGTATTTAAAGTGGGTCTGTGCTTTGGAACCGGAAATACGTGCATTAGCAGGTGCCCCGGTCTCGGGGTGAAGCCCCAGGGCATTCTGGGATCGCCCTCTTGAGCTGTGGCGGCCATGATAGAAGGCCGTCATGAACTGACGCTGCGGTGTCATTGGTAAGCTGAATGGTCTTAGACGACTGATAAGGTAATATAGTTATAAATAACCTTTACTTATAACCCTTTCCCTGTGATTGTGTGACTTGTAAATTCAACAATTCTATTAGTTTTAAAGAAACTACGACTATGTATAATAGTATGTTTCTGAGTATACTCGACAAGTGTAAGCAGTAATTATGACAAGTGTTAGCAGTAATTATGACAAGTGTTAGCAGTAATTATGACAAGTGTAAGCATTATGACAAGTGTAAGCAGTAAGGATGACAAGTGTAAGCAGTAATTATGACAAGTGTGAGCAGTAATTATGACAAGTGTAAGCAGTAATTCTGACAAGTGTAAGCAGTAATTATGACAAGTGTAAGCAGTTATTATGACAAGTGTAAGCAGTAATTATGACAAGTGTAAGCAGTAATTATGACAAGTGTAAGCAGTAATTATGACAAGTGTAAGCAGTAATTATGACAAGTGTAAGCAGTTATTATGACAAGTGTAAGCAGTAAATTGTTTGAGTTTCAACTTACCTGCACTTTGAATTCAAATTCTGAGGTAATAAGATGTTGTCATCTCTCATTTGTACATGAAATCGTTTCACGATAGAAATCGGAAATGAATAAAATCAAGTTTAAGTTGTTAACAATCCGTAAACAGTTGTAATCTTAAAAAGACTTTAAGATTTTTGTGTAGAAATTCACACTTCCGGCAAAAATAAATTTCTCCTTTGTAGAGTATCTAATCAAAGGGAGATAATTATATCAACGAATGCTTATTATATCGTTATCGTCTATAGTAAAAAGATGTCAGTAGGGCCAAAGATGTCAATTGGATGTCTTTGGTAGGGCTACTAGTGATGTCCCGTGACATATTGTGTACGTTAGTTTTCATTTTCTTTATTATTTATTTAAATCTGACTCATATTAATTTGATGAATGAAGTCATAATTTGGATGCTATTATTTGTAACAATGGAAGGGAATGATTTATTAATCGGATGATAAATGAATGTGATACAGTAATTTAGTTGCATTCGATCTGTCAATAATAAGTGGTCAGTTAATATACCAGGGATCAAACGCGTTACTCCCTAAGCTACAAGAGGCTATCAACAACTCCCCAACTACAAAAGGCTATCAAAAAATTCATGGTCTTGAAGTGTATACAAAAGATGCCTGTTACAATGACAAATTTTTTTGAAAACCATTCCATTGGAGATATATATCACAATCAAATACCGTTGTACAATATTTAAAACATTTAATTGAAGATAATCCTTCGCCCATCTCCGTCATTCGATTGGAGATAATAATTTGCAGATCCATGGGATTTCAATGGATAGTACAAATTATATTAATTGCAACCAAGTACTGTTTACATGTGGACGCTGGTTCCTATATAACCAGTCCACACATAGGCCTGTCAATATGCAGCCTACCAATATAACGCCACCATAGTTGATTCAAAGATCTCTGTCACAACAGCGTAAACAAACATTCAACACGGTCGATTTTTACAGGTTTCTAATGATTAAATTCTACCTACATAAATACACTTATATGATTAAAACTTTAATGGTCCTAAAGCGTAGTGGTAATTCTTACTGTATTTAGCTATTCAGAAATGGAACATTCTGGCAGTTTTGACAGACATCTTTGAATCGACAATAGATGTTAATACAATCCCAGATGATTCATACAATCATTTATTGTGATCTATATGCACAGTATTCGTTACCCATTTGATTCAACCAGCTGATTACGCTGAAAGAACAATGACATTTATTGTGTGTGTGCAAGTGTATATTGCACTAGTTATTGTTTTATTCTATTATTAATCCTATAAGCCATAGTACGGAGCTATTAGCTTTATCAAATAACATGTTTTAACAAGATTTAACCATTTGATTCGATTTCAATTAGTAAAAGCACTTACAAAAATTTGTTGAGTACTTTAAAATTAAAGAAATTCTGATTAAGGTGCATTTCCTATAAGAAATATAATTAGGATATATTAAATTATACTTTTAAATACAAAATAGAACCTATGTATTAGTATTGAAATCTTAAAATGTAAGAATTCATGTGCAATGTGTGTCTTCGAAAATTTGTTTTAAATGAAGAGATTCTGAATCATGTTATTATGTCAGTTATGTCCCCGTCTTTTGGGACACCCTAGCTGTAACTTATATTATTATATTTAAAATAGCAGACTCAACGGAGCCATGACTCGCGGAATTGGGGCCTGATACTGCACACATCTGACATAAAGTCTCAATTTCATGCTCTTGCTAGTTTTATTCATCTTGTTCTGTTTTAAAAGGAATCCATTTTCTTGATTTCCTTCTCTGACTTTGATATCTTAGTATCTAGTCACCACAGCTGCCATGGTACGCTGGCATTTTATTGTGCATGTGTGTCTCTAGGCTCATTGAACCTTGTCCGGTTAGGATGAAACATGGATCTGCATGTCTATCGATCTGCTTCATAGAAAGCCTTGTGCTACAAGTCTCATGTAGGCTTATTTGGCCCGACCTTAAACAATTACCAGGGTGGACAAATCATGTGATTTCTTGGCTAACTTCCTAGGGTAGTGTCCATTCCCTGTTTGAGTGTTGAAAATGCCTTGTAAAAATCAACCAAATTTACTTCACAGTTGTTTAAACTTTTTGTTGGCATACTTTTACTTGTCAGCTTGACCAAAAGGTCACACCGTATACATGTCCACCATGGTTATAAGCGACGGCCCTGAACATTAAGGGAAAGAACTCAATATAAGCAATATAAAAGTATCTTCCCTGGAAATCAAATAATGTTTTCACAATCACATGGCTTAGTTGATTTCAACAACTTGTAATTTGTTGACTACATAAATTTATTTATAAAAAAATTTGTATCAACGAAACCATGTACCTGTGTTCACAATAACAACACATGAATACAAGACATGAGTATGTGCATAACTTTATTCTAAAAACATCTCTGAAAACATCTCTTCTTCAAAGTAATAATGTAACATCAAAACACCAGCATATCATAACAATCATTATCAGCATAGCAACAATTAAACATTGCAGCAACAACATCATAAAGAAATGTATCCAGAATCACAGAAATGCTTCAAGTAATTCTCGTTCAATTTATTAATCACTGTAATAAATCAGGCCAGGGTAAAAACCAGAGATAAAATCTCATTTCTAAGATATGTAAAAAGCTCTGGAAAACTGCACCCGAGTTATTACATTTAGACATTTTGCTACTGTTAATATACAATGTATGTGAATAAATTTTCTGTCAAAAAGATCTTGAGCTTTAACCCTGCACAATTGACATTATCTAATATATATAACCCTATACACTAGTTAAGTATGTGCACACTAAACACTGTAAATGGAAAAGACTCAACAATGTAATAGTTTGCAGTTATGTCATTATGAGATGATGTAAAAATAAAATGAAGCATTCATACTGAGGGTATGAAAAGTGAAAAAGTGTCTGACCAAGTGAATTTTGGAGACATGGACCAGCGACAGCCCGTAGAGTGATCAGTTTGTGACGTGAGATATAATGCAATACAAGATATTTAAAGTTAAATGATAATGGTTGTAAACATAATCACGTCCATCAGATAAACTGTTTATTTAGGTTTAACGGAGTTAACTGTACATCCTGCTTATCTTTCAAATGGGAAAGTTTACTCATTAGTGTTAATACTGAATTCACTATAAAAAGAGGAATGAAAATAAAAACGTCAACAAAAATACAAAACAAATGAAGAAATAAATATTTTAAAAGCTAACATTTTGTCATGGTAACATGACGTGCATGGACATATGTAGTTTAGTAATTGAACAAAATTGCATTTATAGTAAAATACATAATATTATATTAAGGAAGTTGCATAGCAATATACATGTATGTGGAACAATATTAAAGAAACGACTTAGCAATATATGTGGAAAAGTTTTTAAGCGATATCTTAGCAATATATTAAGAGCAGCATGGAAGTATTGACTTAGCAATATATTAGGGCTGTAACGGTATACCGCGGTACACGAAACACCGCGGACTTCAGTCCCACACGGTTCACGGTACAAGACTTCAAAATTTCGGTACGGTTCGGTATAAGCTTTTTTATGAACAAAATAATATTCAGACAACGAAAATAACTACAGCCTAATGATTATGTACAATTACCATGTATCAGTCGTTTCAATTGTATTAAAATTTGCTTCATATTGTCGAAATTCATTTCAAATAGTTGATAGACACATCAAAATTGTTGTTATAGAAGCAACACATTCATTGTCACTTAAAACATGTTTAGTATTTAAACTGCTGTTAGTGAATATTGTATCATACCGAAATATACCGAACCGTTAGAAAAATTGACGGTACGTATCATACCGTGAGGTGAGCGTACCGTTACACCCCTACAATATATGTGGAACATTATTAAAGAAATGACCTATGAATGTATGTGGAACAGTGTTAAAAATGTCTTAGCAAAATATATGGAACAGTATTAAAGAAATGACTAAGCAATATATGTGGAACAGTATTAAAGAAATGACCTATCAATGTATGTGGAACAGTGTTAAAAAATGTCTTAGCAAAATATATGGAACAGTATTAAAGAAATGACTAAGCAATATATGTGGAACAGTATTAAAGAAATGGCCTATCAATGTATGTGGAACAGTGTTAAAAATGTATTAGCAAAATATGTGGGACAGTATTAAAGAAATGACTAAGCAATATATGTGGAACAGTATTAAAGAAATGACCTATCAATGTATGTGGAACAGTATTAAAGAAATGACCTAGCAATGTATGGGGAACAATATTAAAGAAATGACTAAGCAATATACGTGGGGCAGTGTTATAGAAATGACATAGCAATATATGAGGAACAATATTAAAGTCATAATACTGTTATACTTGATCAAAAAATTTCAGTCAAGTAGTTTTAAACAAGAATTTTTTTTAGAAAATTAACAATTACTATTGTACAAATGTTTATTAGAGGAAATCACCCATCTAATGATAAGTTATCCTTAAACGAAAGTACCAAATAAACTACAGTAATAATAAACTAGCCACCCAGGTTTCCAGGGCTCAACTAAGTTCCATGCAAGGCACATCCCTCACTATCTTTGATGGGATTATATAAAGCATTGTTGTTAATATTTAGTGTTATATTAACAATATATAATTATTAATGGATGCACAGACTTAGATGACCTCACACCAAATAGTTCCATGCAAGACAATGCACACCCCTGTAAGAGTCACTATCGTGGATGAATCTATTATTAGCGGAAATCACCCAAGCCTCTACGCATACCCCAACATATAAAATGATTGAAAGCTAATGTAAATTAATTCATGACCGGGGTCAAAAAAGATTCTATTGTTTTGCAACTAAGTTCAATAGGAATAGAACTGTTATATGCAATTATTTTATTTAGTTATAACTGGAAGAAGAATACTTTTTCAATTATTAGAAACCATTGATTATTGAGCTTTACAAAACAATGATGGTCACATTGAACAGTAATAACAGCCTAAATAAATGACTTAAAAAAATACATAGCAACACACAGTACACAATATTAACGCAATTCAATACACATATACACATTCCAGATAATGTTGTACAAATACTTAACGTGGTTGAAATAATAAATGGATAAATCAGCTAACAGTGTAAAGTTGGAAACAAAAATAGCCACTTTTCAAAATGCTCATATTTTCATTGTTTAGTAGTTGTTGGTATTTAATTACATTAGGATGTGTGTAGAAGTATATATCTAAAAATAATTTACGTTAGTTATGGAAATGACTACATACTAGCGGATAGTGAAAATTGTCACCTATATCACTTCTACAAAAAATTACATGTTCGATCGTGACAGGGGGTGTCATCCCACAATCCGGTTTCGATGGGGGATTTATGGTTAAAGAAATCAAGTATTTTTCGAACTCTGTATTATTTTTTAAATGTTTTGTATGCTTTACCTTTGTTTGACTGTTCAAGTTTGTTTAAACTGATCTGTTACGTTTTTTATTAACAAATGTAAATTCTTGATTTTTACATAGTTTTGATTAATAAAGAGGTCAGAGTGACCGGTTGAATCTCAGATATTTCGGATATAAGATATCCATTTCCTTGGTTTGTTACCATAAATAAGATGTTTGTATATCATGTAGGAGAATTTATCTTCTTTGCCACCGATAATATTTAACCAATATTTAATCATTCTTGTTTTGAAAGGTAATTGTTAGCGGGTTACAACTACCAAGTTCTGCACAGATAATGTATGCTGGAGTACTTTTTCTAGAACGTCATAACAATATATTAACTTAAAACAATACATATGATAAAAAACCCAAACAATCACACCATTGTATCGGCAACAATCCTAAAAACAACACTCCTAACAACAACATACCATTTAACAACAATATGAGATCATATTTTAACATCATATCAACTTAAAAAATAAGAGGTTCTTTTAAACACAATAAGTCTTCTTGATACCAACAACAAATTACAATTTTAACACCAAGTAAATCATCTTAAAACAATATACCATCAATAACAACAACATAACATCGAAATAACAGTAATATATCAACAAAAAAACTCTTAACAGAACATAACACCATCACATAACACATATCATACTCTATTTGTGCAGAGAAAATGTCTTAGCACAATAAATTTTGTATTTGAACTGTTCATGATACTTTCCAGTCTGTTCAAAGTTAATTGATAACAGTTGTAAACATCAAATCATCTGTCAGGTAAAATGTTTATCTCGGTTTAACTGGGTAAACCCAAGTTACTGGTAGGCCCTGTTATTATATCGTAAGGGATAGTTCCCTCGTTAGAATTACTTATTGAATCCATAGTAGACACTATCTGATTAGAATTGTTCCTATGTCCATGTAGACAATATTCATCTGTAGGATACCTGTTGGGTAAAAACAAGAACAATCAAATATTTAACAACAAGCACAGTCACACAATCGATCTCCCATAAACAAAAATTTTAATGGTTAAGACAACTACCTTTGGAGTTGGAAGTCAACGGTTCGAATGAGGGCATGGCCAGTTTTTGTACTTATCTCTCTTTGATAAACATTTTATATCGACTATCCAAGAACAGTAGTCAACAAAGCGTTATAACCTCTGTGATTAAATAGAATACATGATTACTAATCTGGTGTAGAACTACACATTCCAGAAAGTATGCCGACAGTAGCTCAACATTTTGAACAAACTATATTAGACTTAATTTTTTATCAGCAGCCAAGTAGTTGAGTTAGCAAAGAGTTAACCTCATGGGTTATGCAGTTACTTATTGGGAACTAATTTCTGCATTTGAAAAAGATAGAGAAGCCAAATTTACATTTACATATATTGTAGGCAGTGAATTTGTACCAAAAATATGAATTAAGACACTTACTTTCATTTAGAGAATGCATTGTTGAATTTACAATGCTTGATAAGTTTCAAGTCCCACATCTGGATAAGTCATCCCAAGAATTAAGGCACCATAATTTTCAGTTGGAAAAATCTGTAAAAAAATAAAATAAAGAGTTTGGCCAGTATTCCATGTCTTTAAGCCTGCTCCCTGACTGTGGATGGTATTACATTCCACATGCAGGACACAGGTAAATGACATGAAATACTGGCCAACCGGTCAGATGCACAAAACACATTGAAAAATACTAAAAATAAACTTAAAAAAACAACAACCAAACTCATGCACGCCCGCAAGCACACACGCACACCAACAAGTGCATGTGCATGCCAGCCTTGCTCACATACAGCCTCACACACACCAATAACCATGCACACACCAACAAGCTCATGTGCAGCCTACATCACACTTCCTAGTTCTAGGGGTTGTACGCACAAGAACAAGGACATAGACATATGCATGCCAATAAACACACACATGCAAACAAATACGCACACACACCAACAACCACGCATATGCCAACAGGCTCAAATGCAGCCTACATCACACATCCTAGTCCTTGGGGTTGTACGCACAAGAACAAGGACATGGACATATGCATGCAAATAAACACACAGACATGCAAACATTCACGCACACGCCACATCTCAAATGCAGCCGAGATCATACAATACTTTGAGGACCTCACACTCAATAGTTCCATGCAAGACAATGCACACCCCTGTAAGAGTCACTATCGTGGATGAACCTATTATTAGCGGAAATCACCCAAGCCTCAAATACTCAACTACGTGTACGCCAACAAGCTCATGTGCAGCCTACATCACACATCCTAGTCCTAGGGGTTGTACGCACCAGAACAAGGACATGGACATATGCATGCCAATAAATACACCCATGCAAACAATCACGCACACACGCCAACAACCATGCATAAGCCAACAAGCTCATGTGCAGCCTACATCACACATCCTAGTTCTAGGGGTTGTACGCACAAGAACAAGGACATGAACATATGAATGCCAATAAATACACCCATGCCAACAATCACACACACACGCCAACAACCATGCATACGCCAACAAGCTCATGTGCAGCCTACATCACACATCCTAGTCCTTGGGGTTGTACGCACAAGAACAAGGACATGGACATATGCATGCAAATAAACACACACACATGCAAGCATTCACGCACACACACCAACAACCATGCACACACGCAGACATCATACAATACTTTGAGGACCTCACACCAAATAGTTCCATGCAAGACAATGCACACCCCTGTAAGAGTCACTATCGTGGATGAACCTATTATTAGCGGAAATCACCCAAGCCTCAAATACTCAACTACGTATACGCCAACAAGCTCATGTGCAGCCTACATCACACATCCTAGTCCTAGGGGTTGTACGCACCAGAACAAGGACATGTACGAGGGTTGTCCCAGTAAATCGTGTACTTTGCTAATTATTTTCTTATTTGACGTCACACGATTATGATTTTTTGCTGTTATTTTTATGAATCCATTGTTTATCGAAATCCCGTGTGAAAAATATACGCATATATGTATAATGCACGTCATCCGTGATTAACCAACCCCATGTACGCAAATGCGGCGCAACCCATAAAACGCGCCGTGATTGATTCATTTGATTTTCAATAAACTTGTAACTTTCATCTTTTTAATTAGTTATTACGCAAAAATTTCACGTCTGCATTTACGTGCGTCTGTTAAGTGCCACCATAGTAAATTTCAATTGAAACTTATTATGTGTGCGAAAAATACGCATGCTTGAATAGCCACACTAAAATATAAACGTGCGAGAATAGCGACGTCAGGCGAGGAAACACCCGTAGGATATCCGTGAACGTTATAGTTTGGACTGGTTTGTTGTCGGAATATAGTTAAAGACTCTAAACTACACCGACGGATATAACGTATTGTGTCTAGAACACGCATGGATGAGTGCCAGGGAATATATAATGCTGTATTGGACATCAGGGTTTTTTGCATCCACCTTATCTACTGTACCATGCATTACAGGGGTTTTATTCTTCTGGCAATAGAAGGCATATTCCGCGTCTAGGTGTTTCTCACCATGTGGGTTGGTTGTTTAGACAAGAAGGCTTTTCTATGGTGCATTTGACTGAAATTGGTTCGCAATTCTGTATCAGAAAAAAAAATGATATCGTACGCATATTGAATACAATGAACAATAATTATAGATAGAGAAAATGTTCCGCGGTATGACGTTATCACTTTGACGTCACTGTGCGCCGCACTTGTATACCATGCGTACTAGTATTGTAAACTGAAATTGTATTTCTTGGCATATTTTTATGAAATTCCGGAAAACTGCTCAGAACATGTTTATTAATCATCACTGGAAACTTGAAACGAATACTGTTGGTACTTTTTGTGTAATGAGCAAAGTACACGATTTACTGGGACAACCCTCGTACATATGCATGCCAATAAATACACCCATGCAAACAATCACGCACACACGCCAACAACCATGCATACACCAACAAACTCATGTGCAGCCTACATCACACATCCTAATTCTAGGGGTTGTACGCACAAGAACAAGGACATGGACATATGCATGCCAATAAATACACCCATGCAAACAATCACACACACACGCCAACAACCATGCATACGCCAACAAGCTTATGTGCAGCCTACATCACACATCCTAGTCCTTGGGGTTGTACGCACAAGAACAAGGACATGGACATATGCATGCAAATAAACAGACACACATGCAAGCATTCACGCACACACGCCAACAACCATGCACACACGCAGACATCATACAATACTTTGAGGACCTCACACCCAATAGTTCCATGCAAGACAATGCACACCCCTGTAAGAGTCACTATCGTGGATGAACCTATTATTAGCGGAAATCACCCAAGCCTCAAATACTCAACTACGTATACGCCAACAAGCTCATGTGCAGCCTACATCACACATCCTAGTCCTAGGGGTTGTACGCACAAGAACAAGGACATATGCATGCAAATAAACACACACACATGCAAGCATTCACGCACACACGCCAACAACCATGCACACACGCAGACATCATACAATACTTTGAGGACCTCACACCCAATAGTTCCATGCAAGACAATGCACACCCCTGTAAGAGTCACTATCGTGGATGAACCTATTATTAGCGGAAATCACCTAAGCCTCAAATACTCAACTACGTGTACGCCAACAAGCTTATGTGCAGCCTCCATCACAAATCCTAGTCCTAGGGGTTGTATGCACAAGAACAAGGACATGGACATATGCATGCAAATAAACACACACACATGCAAACATTCATGCACACACGCCAACAACCACGCACACGCCAACATCTCAAATGCAGCCGACATCATACAATACTTTGAGGACCTCACACCCAATAGTTCCATGCAAGACAATGCACACCCCTGTAAGAGTCACTATCGTGAATGAATCTATTATTAGTGGAAATCACCCATCTAACAGTAGGTTGCTTTAGGGTAACAAAGTCGACTAACACTCATATGCCTGCCAAATTCGCCAATCTAAAGGAAACAAACAGTAAAAATAAATTGACCTAAAATATACTGACCCTTTTTTCCTGAACGTGGCAGATATTCAGCAACAATGGTATGTTCCAATCCAAAGAAGTACTTGTCTTTCAGCGACACCGGAACATTCCAAACCAATGTAGGTACTCGTCTTACAGCGACGGTGGTACGTTCCAAACCAATGTAGGTACTCGTCTTAAAACGACAGTGGTACGTTCCAATCAAATGCAGGTACTTGTCTTCCAGCATAAAAAATATCTTTCAAACACTTGAATTTTAAGCATAGATCATCCCCATCCACCAATCATGAGCTTTAGTAGCACTTAGTCCTAACAGCCACTTCAAATAACTCACAACAGGAAGTAAACCTCCTTGAGTTATTTCTTAAGTTTCATTGTCCAATTAACCTAACTTGAAGTACTAGGTACTGGGCCCAAAAAACCAAAGGAAGCAAAGTGTGCCTCGGGGCACAATTTTTTTTAGAAAATTGTATCAGTGACTATGCGACTCTTAACATTCTACAGGGGTGTGTATGCATAGTATAATACCAAAAACTGATTTTACTTTGCCAAACATTTCTCGAAGTAAAATAAAAAAAATGCTTTTCCCTGTACTTTTGCCTCAGACATACATCAACCAATGGGACCAACAGACAGTAAACATGTAATTAACCGAACCAAATGCAAGCTACATGATCGGATTCCGGAAAATTCACATCTGCTCTCAATTATGTCCTGAAAATATAAATAAACAAAAACCCTAGAAAATAGAATAATCAAGCAATACAACCATGACCACTGTACATGTATTTATATTAATTATTTGAACATCTACAGTAAATGTCTTATGACTGATTAAATTGTCTTATGACTGATTAAATTCTAATTAAATCAGCATCACATGAAGAACATCAGCTTTTTTAAGTTGATATATCATATAGCAAAAAGATAATTTAATTTAGACAGTAGTCAGTAGGCAATTGCTACAAATTAAAATTTTGAAAAGTACAAGTTTTATTTAGAACTGGTCATCACTGGTTTTTGGGGATTATAAATCAACAAATTATCTCAATGAATATAGCATAGTATGTCTTTAGAGCTTATATATAGAGCCGATAATGTGGAGCAATAGCTCTCAGTATAAACACAGTTATGCCACAAGTGTCTAACAGTAAAAACATTAGGGCACTGCCTTAAAGATGCAGACAGCCATCTGGTATTTGTCACATAATCATTGCATACAATACCAACAAATCAATCATCATTGGTTTAAGTGCCAACACATCCAAACTAACTTGCTGCAGACGATTATTCATCTCAATATAACATTATACTTTCCTTTGTGTGTATAATAAAACTTACTTTGAAAGTGCTCCAAAGGTACAGCTCAAGCTTCTCAAAAAAAACCTCAACATCTTGGACACTGGAATGTGGAACTTTACTTCCTGCAAATCAAGGATATTTTGTATGATTAATTGATTGAACAAAAATGAAAAAACATATGTCTTGGTGTTATTATAAAACTAAACTGCTACAGCAATTGAATCTGAAATGGTCTATACAGACCTTCATTTTATATCAATACCACTACATTTGTATTTTATAATGTTTCGATGATTGGTTACATCTGGAAGCTGCATACTGGTAGTTGTTGCACAGGCTTAATGAATATACAATCAAATGTTCAGGTAAATTTCATACCAACATGATGTGACAACATTTGGCAACATCTGAATATCAAGATTGAAATCAAGATGGCAAAAACTCGCTGAAATCTCTTAAGGAAAACAGAAAAATCAGGACTACATATTAGAAGCTTTGAAAACTTGATAAAAATGTTACTCCCTATACAATCCTTTCAAAGTCAAATGATAACTGTTTAAACATAAGCTTGGCCATCAGGTAAACTATGTTTATCTAGATTAAACTGGGTGTAGCTGAGTTAACTAGTCTGTATTATTTTTCTAAATGAGTTAACACAAGATGAGTAGAGTAGTAAATGTTTTAAATACCACAAAACGAGGGATGATCAAAATATAATATGAAAATGCTTATGATAATTTTGTTTTGGCAGTAATAAGACTATTGCCAAGCAATGAAAGTCCCCTACCGGTAGCCAATTATAACAGGGTAGTGTGAGGTTGGCGCCGTTTAACTAGCTTAAGCCTCCTACAGTTCTCACCAGACCGTTCCAAGGTGTTTACCCTCGGAGTATTTTTTGTTTGTTTTATGCTTTGTATATCCTCATTGATATCTATCGACTCCGAACAAATTTAAGCATGAAAATTAACAAAGGGGAATAACTCAAAAATTAAGTAAGGGAGAGTTATGGTTCCTGTGCAATGCATTCTCCTCATTGATAACTATCCTCAGGTAAAGTTTCAAAATCATATCTCTTTTGGAATTGGAGTTATGCTACGGACAAAATTTAAGTAGGAAAATTAACAAAGGGGCATAAACTTGGAAAAAATGTTCTACATATTAATTCATTTTTCAATAGAATAACCATGTCATATGTTTTCGTCTTCAGATAAGATAACTTCAGCTCTGTTGTAAGCATTTTCTCATTATCTATTGATCACCCCACATACAAATGGGAGACAGGGGTAAGGAAAACATTGTTAGTTTTACAAGAAGTACAGGTACTAACCAGTATGTGAACAGTGTTATTCAATGGACTTGCCATATTCTGACCATAGCGTGACTTCGGTCATTACTGTAAACTGTCCAAAACATCTAAAATACAAGAAATTTGAACTGTTGTAATCTCATAATCAAAAGATGCCACCGTGGAAAATTTCAAGTGAAATTGGTCAAGCAAGGCAAAACAACTAAAGTGGAGCATACTCCTTAACTAGATAATTCCATCAAACCTATCATGCCAACTGCACAGATTAGGTCATATTCTGACCATAGGGTGAGTTCGATCATTACTGTAAACTGTACAAGACATCTAAAATACAAGAAATTTGAACTGCTGTAATCTCATAATCAACAAGATTCCACACTGGTAAATTTCAAGTGTAATTGCTCAAGCAATGCAAAACATGCAAAGTGGAGCAAACTCCATAGCTAGATCATTCCATCAAACCTATCATGCCAACTCCACAGATAAAGTCCTGTTCGTTTTATGATAAAACTTATTATCATGTTTTCAGGAAACTAACTATAGACATACATATTTTTATCTTTAATTAAGACGACTGTTTCAAGCCAACAAGCCGCTATATTTTGCTTCTTTCCTTTGCAATCATCGTTTTAATTAGTTTTACAAGAAGTACAGGTACTTACCAGTATGTGAACACTGATATTCAATGGAATTGCCATATTCAGACCAGAGTGTGACTTCGGTCATTACAGTAAACTGTCCAAGACATCTAAAATACAAGAAATTTGAACTGCTGTAATCTCATGATTCTATAATGTGACTAAACAAGATTCCACCGTGGAAAATTTCAAGTGTAATTGGTCAAGCAATGCAAAGCATGCAATGTGAAAAGTACTCCTTAACTAGATCATTCCCTCAAACCTATCATGCCAACTGCACGGATTAGGTCCTGTTCGATTTATAATAAAACTCATTATCATGTTTTCAGGAAACTTACTATAGACATTCTTTTTATTGGACAATACACCAAAAGAAAAAAATATTGTATCATTAATTCAGATGATTGTTTCAAGCCACCATGTTTCAAGCCGCTATGTTTCGCTTCTTTCCTTTGCAATCACCGTTTTAATAAGTTTTACAAGAAGTACAGGTACTTACCAGTATGTGTACAGTGTTATTCAATGGACTTGCCATATTCTGACCATAGCGTGACTTCGGTCATTACTGTAAACTGTCCAAGACATCTAAAATACAAGAAATTTGAACTGCTGTAAGCTCATAATCAAAAGAAGCCACCGTGGAAAATTTCAAGTGAAATTGGTCAAGCGAGGCAAAACAACTAAAGTGTAGCATACTTCTTAACTAGATCATCAAACCTTACATGTCAATTGGTAGATTAGTTTTAAAAAAAGTACAGGTACTCACCATTTTGTGAACAGTGTTATTCAATGGACTTGCCATATTCTGACCATAGCGTGACTTCAGTCATTACTGTAAACTGTCCAAGACATCTAAAATAAAAGAAATTTGAACTGCTGTAATCTCATAATCAAAAAGATTCCACCGTGGAAAATTTCAAGTGAAATTGGTCAAGCAAGGCAAAACAACTAAAGTGGAGCATACTCCTTAACTAGATCATTCCATCAAACCTAACATGTCTACTACATAGATTAGTTTTACAAGAAGTACCAGTACTTACCAGTATGTGAACAGTGTTATTCAATGGACTTGCCATATTCTGACCATAGCGTGACATCGCTCATTACAGTAAACTGTCCAAGACATCTAAAATACAAGAAATTTAAACTGCTGTAATCTCGTGATTCTAAAATGTGACTAAACAAGATTCCACAGTGGAAAATTTCAAGTGTAATTGGTCAAGCAAGGCAAAGCATGCAATGTGAAAAGTACTCCTTAACTAGATCATTCCCTCAAACCTATCATGCCAACTGCACGATTAGGTCCTGTTCGATTTATGATAAAACTCATTATCATGTTTTCAGAAAACTTACTGTAAACATTCTTTTTATTGGACAATACACCAAAAGAAAACAATATTGTATCATTAATTCAGACGATTGTTTCAAGCCACCATGTTTCAAGCCGCTATGTTTCGCTTCTTTCCTTTGCAATCACCGTTATAATAAGTTTTACAAGAAGTACAGGTACTTACCAGTATGTGAACAGTGTTATTTAATGGACTTGCCATATTCTGACCATAGCGTGACTTCGGTCATTACTGTAAACTGTCCAAGACGTCTAAAATACAAGAAATTTGAACTGCTGTAATCTCATGATTCTAAAATGTGACTAAACAAGATTCCACAGTGGAAAATTTCAAGTGTAATTGGTCAAGCAAGGCAAAACAACTAAAAAGGAACATACTACTTAACTAGATCATTCCATTAAACCTAACATGACAACTGCAAAGATTAGTTTTACAAGAAGTATAAGTACTCACCATTTTGTGAACAGTGTTATTCAATGGACTTGCATCCGTTCACAGTATGGTTACACCATTCATCTAGAGACAGAGTTGTACTTTCCAATCCAGCAAGATTGAGTGTACCTGTAATATAACACAGTAACAAACAATCATAATTTGCTAAAATTTGACCACTCAATGGAAATACTTTTTTGGCAAACACCCCCACCATCAAAATAAAATATTGAAGCATTTTCACTTGTCCTCTTAATCTTTAACAAATAACAGAACACTACTTTTACATAAATATCACAAAATGGACAAAATTGAAGCAATTGCAGAAGAACTATCTGTCTATATTAACCTGTGATTTGTGTAGATTTCGATGCTCAATTCCAATGCATGTAAACACTGATCTCAGTAAAATTTAGCTAGCAAGCTTCAGTTGCACAAAATGATATGGTTGTATTATATACATATATCTTACCATGATTCAAGCAGTCCTGTAGCTTCATTGGTCTTGTCTTTCAGTGAAAGTGATTCTTTCAAATCAAACGTAGGTACTTGTCTTACAGCGACGGTGGTACGTTCCAAACCAATGTAGGTACTCGTCTTTCAACGACAGTGGTATGTTCCAATCAAATGCAGGTACTTGTCTTCCAGCATAAACAATAACTTTCAAACACTTGAATTTTAAGCATAGATCATCCCCATCCACCAATCACCAGCTTTAGTAGCACTTGGTCCTAACAGCCACTTTAAATAACTCACTAAAGGAAGTAAACCTCCTTGAGTTATTTCTTAAGTTTCATTGTCCAATTAACCTAACTTGAAGTACTAGGTACTTGGCCCAAAAAACCAAAGGAAGCAAAGTGTGCCTCGGGGCACAAAAAAATTTAGAAAATTGTATCAGTGACTATGCGACTCTTTTACATTTTACAGGGGTGTGTATGCATAGTATAATACCAAAAACTGGTTTTACTTTGCCAAACATTTCTCGAAGTAAAATAAAAAAAATGCTTTTCCCTGTACTTTTGCCTCAGACATACAACATCAACCAATGGGACCAACAGACAGTAAACATGTATTTAACCGAACCAAATGCAAGCTACATGATCGGATTCTGGAAAATTCACATCTGCTCTCAATTATGTCCTGAAAACATAAACAAAAACCCTAGAAAATAGAAGAATCAAGCAATACAACCATGACCACTGTACACCTATTTAGATTACGTATTTGAATATCTACAGTAAATATCTTATAACTGATTAAATTCTAATTAAATCAGCATCACATGAAGAACATCAGTTGTTTAATAAAGTAGGGGATTGCTACAAATTAAAATGTTGAAAAGCAAAAGTGCAATTTTGCTGAGCTTTATTTAGAACTGCATGGTCATCACTGCTTTTTGGGATCATAAATGAACAAAGTATCCCAATAAATGTAGTATATTTTGTCTAAAACATTTTGACATAGTTATGCTCCAAGATCGTTAAACAGTAAAAACATTAGGGCACTGCCTTAAAGATGCAGACAGCCATCTGGTAGTTGACACATAATCATCGCATACAATACCAACAAATCAATCATCATTGGTTAAAGCAACAACACCACCAAACTAACTTGCTGCAGACAGTTATCCATCAGTAATACAACAGTATACATTTTCCTTTGTGTGTATGATAAAACTTACTTTGAAAATTCCTCCAAAGGTGCAGCTCATGCGTCTGAACACCATCACTGTCTTGGACACTGGAATTTGGAACTTTACTTCCTGCAAATCAAGGATACTTTGTATGATTAATTGATTGAACAGTAACAAAAAAATACAATGTCTGGACTATACTGCTACAGTAACTGAATCTGAAACAGTCTATACAGACCTCCATTTATATCAGTACCACTACATTTCTATTTTATAATGTTTTGTTGATTGGTTACATCAGGAAGCTGCACACCGGAAGTTGTTGCACAGGTTTAATGAATAGACAATGTTTAGGTAAATTTCATACTGGCAAGGGTATACAACATTAATACTGTAGGGCTTTGAATTGTATTGTCAAATTGAACAAGTTAAGTTCTGATTGAAGTGCCGACTTTCATGGGTTGGAAAAAAATGTTCTACATATTAATTCATTTTTCAATATAAAACCATTTCGTATGTTTTCGTCTTATTATGTACTAACCACCAGATAGGATAAATTTAGATATGTTGTAATCATTTTCTCATTATCTATTGATCACCCCTCATATAATTGGGAGGCAGGGGTAAGAAAAACATTGTTAGTTTTACAAGAAGTACAGGTACTTACCAGTATGTGAACAGTGTTATTCAATGGACTTGCCATATTCTGACCATAGGGTGACTTCGGCCATAACTGTAAACTGTACATGACAACTACAATAAAAGTAAAAACTGCTGTAATCTCATGATTCTTAAATGTGAATAAACCAGATTCCATACTGGTAAATATCAAGTGTAATTGATCAAGCAAGGCAAAATATTCCTTCAAACCTAACTGCACTGATTAGGTGCGTTTGTTTTATGATAAAACTCAATGTCATGTTTTCAGGAAAATAATTATATCTAATATATATGATCTACCATTCAAATAGTATTGAAAAACGGCCTGTTTAAATCATTTATCTTTTACACGGTTAAAACACCTTTATTTTTTACTCTTTTAGGTATCATTTTCTTATGTGTAATTGTCCATCTAAAGGTTAGATTTAATTAAGATACATTTTCGAACTTGTTCATTAAACAGCTGGAAAATGTGTTACTCAACCAAACAAAAACTTTAAAAATGTGTTTTTTAATTAACTTCATACAGTTGTTGCCATGGAAACAACAAACTGTATATACCCTTATAAGCAAATTATGACGGTCTAACAGGCTGTAAAACGTTCAAATCAGCAATTATGCAAATATGAGTGAAACTTACAGGGAGTTCAACTTGATGCACATAATCACTGACAACTCCAGTGGCCCCTTCTGTAGCAAATCCTGTATTTCCTCCAATAGCACCATCTGCCGGAATGTAAGCTCCATCAGGACGATGTCCGCCTCTAATAATTACACTTTCAGCAGTAATTCCAGATATGGAAAACATCAAGTTAACAGCGTTGTGTATATTCAGTCCAGCCTCATCTCTGTATAAAGTTAAGGCAAAATGTATTAACAAGAAGGCATGGAACAAAACAAATAATTCCTGATCAAAATTTCTAGTTGTCTTTGATAAGGAAAATACTATTTTAAGGCACAATATGCTAACAAATGGAGCAATTTGAGTAGCAGAAAAAGCAGGCGTCTTTGATCCCTTTCTAGGATTTTGAAGAGAATTAACCAATATAGCAACACACTGTTAGCAGTTGAAAACTTTAAAAATTATAAATCAATGAGGAATTTCAAAGTCAAGTACTACTCCTTTAGTCAAAGAGCTTTTCATGAGCTGAGGTGGTTTAAAATGGGTGATGTGTAATTTGTAATGTTACAAAAAAGAATTGAATGACAGTACATTGTATCAAAAAACAATTTAACATCCAAGGTTGAGACACAATGATGAAAGAACAAAGAAGACACATATCAAAATACATGTAGATAAAATTATGTGTAAGGTGTACCAATTCTTTATAAACACAGTTTTGTACTTTGGTGTTTGTTTACAGAGAATTGAACCACTATTATAATTATGACTGTGCTACAGTAATTATCCATGAAGCTAAGCTACAATGGTGGAATAACCTAAGATACAGAATAATAAATATTCACCTCATTGCAACAAGACTGTTATGAAAATAACGGCAGGCGGTGCTGGGAGGAACCTCAGGGAAAGAATGTATTGCATCATCTATTAACTCCACCAATTCAATAGCCAAGGGTAGTTGGTTGGTACCAAGATCAAACTGTTCATCACACTGAACAAGGCTTACATCCGACACCTGGAACATATAAATATAAGATTTAAATATCAGCTGCATTTAACCCTTTACACAATGATGATGCAAAAAGACTCATAGTAAAACTTCAAACTATTATAAGGAGAGAGTGAACAGGTTAAATACTTCAGATACAATTATGTCAGCTGGTAATTAATGATCAAATTGAATGTGCAATTGAATTGCCACTAGATGATATAAAATCATGCAAAATGTCTGTAAAACAACAATTGTTTTGCATATGGTTACTCCACTCTAATCTAAAAATAATGACCAAATTTCACAAAAGAGCACAGAACAGTTATCGAGATATGAACATTTACATGAGACATGCTAACAAACATCACTGCAAGCCAAACGTCAACGACGTCAAAATGATGTTACTTGCTGACATTTACTAATACATAAAAATGTCATCCCTGGTGATGTCTAACGACTCATGAAATCAAACATTTATTTCCACGCCCTATAGAAATGTACTTTTATTATGACCAGCAACAGGTATCCTAAGAAATTTGTCTAGAAAAAGATTTTTTTGACAATGTCCAATAGACACACATACAAATGTAATACTAGCAATTAGGCATAGATGAGTGTACCACTGTAGCAATACTCTTGTGACCACGATTTAGCAAGTATATAGGTTGGCTAATTTGACATGAGCTTGACCTTTTGATTAGCATAATTTAACAGTCGATATAATGCCTACGTTTACAACACCGAATGTATGTTTTCATAACCGAGGAGTATCACGAAGACGCTCGAGATGTAATACAAACACAAATCTGAAATGCCGATATTGCACAATTTGCTTGCAGAAATTGAAATATTCAAATCAAGAACCTTGTAATTTATTCTTGCATAAAGGTCAGGCTCAGGTCAAAATAGCCAAGCTATACCTCAAGTTAAGGTTCTCATATATTAAGTAAGCTTACCTCAGACAAAGTGGTGAGAGTTTTTATCAGATCATCCATATATGTAGGTTGTGTCAACCTACTGTGGATCATCTTGGCAACCAATATACCATTACCCCGACCATCTAACACACACAAATACATCAGTGTGGGAATGTCAACAGTGAAGTTCTCATACAAGGCAACTTCAAACACACTAGGTGTGATATGACTATCCTGAAATGTTAAATACATCATTATATACCACATTCAACAATAAGACCATTGGTTATGTTTGGCAAATATATTTCTGATTTGTAAAGAAAGGCAAAGTCAATATACCCACAATCTATCAGGATTATTTTTAAGCAACAACCATATAACAATTATTTTATAACATAAGATATGATAATCATATGCAAGTAAACTGTCCAAATCATGACTTATACCCGACTAGACTATACATTGTATACGAAAGCAAGTATGGTAGCCACTGTAAATTTGACATAATTATCTATTTGTATTACTGTAAAATCATTAATTTTTGTGGGGATTAAATTTTGCATTGAACAATAATTAATAAAAATT
Organism: Spisula subtruncata; assembly: GCA_963678985.1. NCBI lineage: Eukaryota > Metazoa > Mollusca > Bivalvia > Venerida > Mactridae > Spisula > Spisula subtruncata. Next base: position 9,749,266 of record OY787667.1, read on the forward strand.
ATTCATCCAAAAGTCCTGATGTTCCCACCAAGTTTACAAAAGGTTGGACAAATCTGAAACATATATTCACTGAACGAAGGATAAGTTGCAAACAGCGTCTTGATGAGTTTGACTGAATCTTCAGTAGACACACACAAAGGGAATTCCCTACCAAGGATCTTAAAAGTGATCAAAGATCAGTGTATACCTGCATTTTGCTAGGATACTGTGATATTAGTTATAGTGAGCCTCCTTCAAGTTCAAACGAAGCCACCCTCATATATTAAGTAAGCTTACCTCAGACAAAGTGGTGACAGTTTTTACCAGATCATCCATATATGTAGGTTGAGTCCACATACTGTCGATCATCATGGCTACAAATGCACCATTACCCTGACCATCTAACACACATAAATACGTCAGTGTGGGAATGTCAACAGTGAATTTCTCATACAAGGCAACTTCAAACACACTAGGTGTGATATGACTATCCTGAAATGTTAAATACATCATTATATACCAAATTCAACAATAAGACCATTGGTTATGTTTGGAAGATATATTTCTGATTTGTAAAGAAAGGCAAAGTCAATATACCCACAATCTATTAGGATTATTTTTAAGCAACAACCATATAACAATTATTTTATAACATAAGATATGATAATCATATGCAAGTAAACTGTCCAAATCATGACTTATACCCGACTATACATTTGTATACGAAAGCAAGTATGGTAGCCACTGTAAATTTGAAATAATTGTCTATTTGTATTACTGTAAAATCATTAATTTTTGTGAGGATTAAATTTCGCATTGAACAATAATTAATAAAAAATATTCATCCAAAAGTCCAGTTGTTCTCACCAAGTTTACAAAAGATTGGACAAATCTGAAACATAAATTCACTGAACAAAGGATAAGTTGCAAACAGCGTCCTGATGAGTTTGACTGAATCTTCAGTAGACACACACAAAGGGAATTCCCTACCAAGGATCTTAAAAGTGATCAAAGATCAGTGTATACCTGCATTTTGCAAGGATAATGTGATATTAGTTATAGTGAGCCTACTTCAAGTTCAAACGAAGCCACCCTCATATATTAAGTAAGCTTACCTCAGACAAAGTGGTGACAGTTTTTACCAGATCATCCATATATGTAGGTTGAGTCCACATACTGTCGATCATCATGGCTACCAATGCACCATTACCCTGACCATCTAACACACACAAATACGTCAGAGTGGGAATGTCAACAGTGAAGTTTTCATACAAGGCAACTTCAAACACACTAGGTGTGATATGACTATCCTGAAATGTTAAATACATCATTATATACCAAATTCAACAATAAGACCATTGGTTATGTTTGGCAGATATATTTCTGATTTGTACAGAAAGGCAAAGTCAATATACCCACAATCTATCAGGAATGTTTTAAGCAACAACCATATAACAATTATTTTATAACATAAGATATGATAATCATATGCAAGTAAACTGTCCAAATCATGACTTATACCCGACTATACATTGTATACGAAAGCAAGTATGGTAGCCACTGTAAATTTGAAATAATTGTCTATTTGTATTACTGTAAAATCATTAATTTTTGTGAGGATTAAATTTCGCATTGAACAATAATTAATAAAAATTATTCATCCAAAACTCCAGTTGTTCTCACCAAGTTTACAAAAGGTTGGACAAATCTGAAACATATATTCACTGAACAAGGATAAGTTGCTAACAGCGTCTTGATGAGTTTGACTGATTCTTCAGTAGACACACACAAAGGGAATTCCCTACCAAGGATCTTAAAAGTGATCAAAGATCAGTGTATACCTGCATTTGCAAGGATGCTGTGATATTAGTTATAGTGAGCCTACTTCAAGTTCAAACGAAGCCACCCTCATATATTAAGTAAGCTTACCTCAGACAAAGTGGTGACAGTTTTTACCAGATCATCCATATATGTAGGTTGAGTCCACATACTGTCGATCATCATGGCTACAAATGTACCACTACCCTGAACATCTAACACACACATATACATCAGTGTGGGAATGTCAACAGTGAATTTCTCATACAAGACAACTCCATACACACTAGGTGTGATATGACTATCCTGAAATGTAAAGTATATTATAATAGAGATTTAACGACAAGTCCAACAGTTCTGTAGAGTTGAACATGTTCTTATCTAGGTGGTAGCCCACTGAACTAGAGAGACTGTTCAAAGAAGTCCTCCAGTTTATCATGCTTTATATTAAAATAGCAATAATACAGTACATCTGGCAAAAAATAAGACACTCATCAGTCATATGCAACTTTCATAATGTACAAATGCACATCATTTATCAGTAAGACAGTTATATTTGATACAAGGTAACAGGACATACAGTCAGACAAACAACTTTTGATTTGCAATGTATTCTCAATGTCAGACAAAAGCTATACAGTATACTGTAATATCATTGAATTTCATTGGGACGAAATTTTGTGGTTTTGGTAAAAAAGACAATTTCGTTGGGACTTGAATTTGTGGATTTTGCATTCCATGTAATAAAACAGGGGTCAAAATTAATGTACGTTGTGATTAAAGTTCTTGGTTGAGGTGAACCACGAAAACCACAATATTTAATCCCACACAAAAATTAATGATTTTACAGTAGATAGCTAAAAATATATTATTGTAAATGTTATCCAACTTGAAATGAACATTGTATGGAATTGTAATGTAATTTCTATGTACAGTTTAAATATATCAGGATAATCAACAATAACACAAATTTGAAATTTATATTAATTGAATTATCACTACTGAATGTTTTAATGTTTCTGTATAAATTCCTTATTTTCAATCTCAATTTCCGAGAGATAGCTGAAGATATTGGAATTATGCGAATACCCTGGGGCTTATTCATCAACATTATAAGTCTCAAACTCAGACTTAAAATTGACAGCATTTAATATCACTGTCATTTCTTTGCAATTAGAATTAACCATACTAAAATTTGTCTGATTATTTTATGTTACCCACTAAACATGTATACCCATTTATATCACAATCGTTACATTTATAACAACATGAGAGCGAATAGAACATTTGGCAATTTAATGTCTAAGTCTGAATTTTAGACTTACAACATTGGTGAATAAGGCCCCTGTACTAGTAATTGCAGGTATGAGGATCATGTTAATATCTCAGCACAATATATTTTATTTATTTAATCAGAATATTATTTAAGGGTTACTTTACCTCAGAATCCTTGTATGAAGGCATACATATACAGGACATAAACACCAGTCTGTGTTCCTCCTGTTGATCTCTGGCTACGATTGGAAATCCCTGGAGCACGTGACTAGATCTAGAAGTATGACGGAAGTACAAGTCCAAAACTGGGGAATCAACAGCCTGTAAAGAATAAAAGGTTAATCATAAAATACAGAGACCTATATAAGAATAGTTCTTGAAAACATAACCTGTGACTAATATTTCCTAGCACATATGTACCAAGCACAAGGATTCTTACTGAGGCTTAATTCCCAACCTGAAAAGGATTGTTTCAGGAGCCAAGAAAGATTTTGTCCACCAAACCCGGTGAACATATCTTCACAGTCGCCAGTCTGGCCAAATCTTTGTTTTACCCTACCCTACTTTCACTTTGGTATTTTGGCCCAAATCTCAAAATATGTAAGCCAGTAAACCCAATAAGATGACTCCAGTTTCACCTTGTCAAAGCATACTACCAATTAAACACAATCACAAGTTTATATAGGGACTATTTGAGTATCCGATTTCGGTCCGCGGAGGCATTAAGTGGTTTGTAACGTCAACCCTGTGATATTAGCTGCATGTAATTTAACTAAGATTCGGACAATATTTTGGAATGTTTAGAATAGCAGCTAAGTATCCTCTTGTGACACTGATACCCAATCACTGAGTCACAATACAAAATCTTCTTAAATATAAATAAGCAAATATTAAGAGTCATAGTAGAATCAAAGATATTGCTAACTCGATCTACTTAACATATCTGGGATATTCCAGTTAAACAAAATTGTAAGTGTTGAACTATCCATGGCAGTAAATAAGTTTTTTTACCTGACACACCAACTTGTCATGTGGAAGCCGCAACTCGTAAACTGGCAAGTCTACTGTTAAGTCATCTTCTACTATCAGCTCATGTCCTTCCATCGATGCGTCAGATTGACCAGCATCGGTCAGCCATGCTTGAAGAAGTCGAACCTGTAAGGAAACAAGAAAATAATTCTGGTTGATACATATGGCGGAAAAGAATAAGGGGAAACAACTCGGTTGGTGCTAATTACCAAACACCCTTGTCCGGACAGGACGCGAAATGCACAGTATGACGAAACATCTTTAAAATGCGTCAATGCATTTTGATACACCGAAAATAAATGAAATGTATTTTTCATTTAAATCATTAAAAATATATTGTTTGTTTCATATGTATTGTTGTTGCAAAAAGCTATATAGCTAAAGCCCAACATATTAACAAAAATGAAATGAGGAAATCCAACATGGAAGACAGCACTCGAGCCGAGCACTGCAAACAAAGTCACAACCCAACTACATGGAGCAATCATCAATGCCCACTCACAACCCAAGTCTAGGTTACAGACTTTAGTACATTGAAAAGAATAAAATCGGAATAGAAGTAGCGTCTACAAAATGAACAAATAAATGATAAATTCAAGATAACTATGTATGAACAATTAACATCCTGACAAGAACAACTTGCAACTGAGATGAATTCATCTTTATATACACTAAATAATTAAACATAAATAGGTCGGTCAGTTGCTTGGTTTACAAATATAGTCTCAAAATCAAAACATTTTATCGCCTGATGTGAATACGTGGATTATCTTGAAAGTCCCGATTTTACATCAAATTGAACATCGAACCTGAAATCACAGCAATATTGAATAAATATATTATACTTACATCAACGACCACCAGCAGAATATGCACCAAGCACAACAAAACCCAACAGGCGACGTGGAAAATCATGATTGTAAATGTATTGTAAGCACAAATGTTACAGCGATATACAAGCTCTTATTCCGTACAAGACGAGAATTAGAATGACAAATATCAAGTTAATTTTCGCAGTGCGCGGGGCAACATTACTCAGTCACGTGATCATATGTATTGTGCTTTCGACAAATAAGGGCATTTTCAAGTTTCAACACAGAGTCGCTGATGTCATGATATTCACGAGATTATTGTATAATGATACGTTCTCACCAAGACAACACGTGACATTGAACACACCGAAACAGGTCAAGCAAATTGAATAGCCTATTGTGTGACCGTGTTTACACATACATGTACCTACATTATATTTAGATTCTTGGTGAGAATATCAAAGGTGGGAATGTTGATATCACACGAAAAGGCACATGAATTAATAAAGTGTTAATAAACGTCATAAATATTTTATTATAATTATGATAATTGACCACGCTTTGTTTCTTTAATCAGGACTCCTTCGGTCCCAGCTCAAGCCAATTTTAGCAACATTTGTGTCCAAGCCATATTTGTAAGCATCACTATACAGACACAGGTACAGGTTCTGCACGAGATAATTTGTAAAAGCCTAAATATAACCTGTATTTTTTTATTTTTAACGTGAACATAAATGGTGACACGGTCGTCGAGCGGACAACCCGCTTGGCTTCTGATCGAGAGGTCCCTGGTTCGATCCTCGGCCGGTCATTTCTGAAACGGTTTCAGTGTTTCCCACCAAACTAGAGGTGCACTGGTTGGCAATCCAGATGTTGTCTCGCGTCTATCGGTGCTGTACATCGGGCACGTTAAAGAACCAAGGAGTCTGTTCGGAAAGAGCTAGGGCATCGCGCCCGGATTCCTTTATCACGCATGCCACTGTCTCTTCTACAAGTTTGCAGTCCCTTCAGCAAAAACACAGGACCCCATCGGAAATAAGTGCTTCCACTTTTATGGGTTATCCTTGGCCGAAAGGTTTTTAAAAATACAATGTAGTTACAAATAATATTAACTGCCGGTACATATAAGAGAGGTCCCAGGTTCAACCCCATTCTGGACAACTGGTTAATTTCTCTGATCCAGAATAACCCTCATAGTCCACTCCACCAAGGTGTAAATTGGTTTCTGTGAGGCGAGTGTCTATTCCTGGGCGCCGCAGATCGATGTTGGCTGCCACACCCACAGGAGAGAAATAGTCCTATCACCAGGAGATTCGAGCCTAGTTCGGTATTCGACTTTTATCAAGTTGAATAACGAACCCGCTGGCAGCAGATTCGAAATTAATTCAGTATTCGACTTCTTATCAAGTTGAATAGTAGAATATCGAACCCGCTGCTGGCAGAAGATTCGAACCTAGTTCGGTATTCGTCATATTATCAAGTTGACTATCGAACCCGCTGCTGGCAGACGATTCGAACCCAGTTTGGTATTCGACTTCTTATCGAGCTGAATATCGAACCGGCTGCTGGCAATAGATTGGAACCTAAAAAAATAACTCATTCTCTAATCAAGTTGAAATCGAAATCTGCTGATGGCAGCAGATTGGACAGTCACACTACATGCGTAGTTCGCATTAGCGAAAGGCTGTCGAAGAACGAACTCACTGCTAGTTTGTTATTGGCGTGCAGTTAGAATTGAATATCGAACTACTAACTTCGATCTCTGAGCTGTACTACCATGCATATAGTGAGTGCACAAATTTGTTCATAATTATGTTTGGATTACTTCCCTTTGACTGTGCTTATTCGAACGGCTTAGTTTTACTCCCTGGAGGGAACCTCTTTGGCTTGTTTTTAAAAGTGATGTTTGCACTTTTTTATAATACTACATGTATGTACAGTATATGCAGCAGAAAAGAATCAATTCTAGAAAAATTGACAAACCCGCATATACGCCTGTGCATCGTTAATGTGAAATTTGATCAGCGCTTGCCAATTGTTATGAATAGTGGACAAACGCGGACAGTTCAGGTGCATAGCTACCTATACGCGAGTATGTGGCTGAATCCCAATAAATCCCAGATTATTTGTTTGGACGAAACTATACGCTGCTTTAACGAGAACGGACATACTGTAGAGGTTACTGTAGTCTAACGTCTACAAACTCGCCCCAGTACAGCCGCGTAAATGACTTAGTAGTGTTTATTACAAAGCGTTGCAGAATCAATCCGGGTCCTAAGGATGCTACATCACTGAATAAACGGGCACGTGGAGGTTACACACGTAATTAAAAAATTGGCTACATAATGTCATTTTAGGTTAAGTAATCGTCAACATTTACCAAAAATATCCACTAGTAAATGTTTTGTAAACGCTCCAACACCATACTTATAAACTCCTCCATTCTTGGTAAAAAAACACACATTTGCTTATGCTTCAATAATTTGGATAAGAATAAACTAAACTCATAAATATACTGGTTTATGATTACTTAATTGCTATCGCTACTTATCAAATTACTATTTCTTAGCTCAATTAAGTCGTCATCTCATGACAGTGCTTTCAATCACAACCAATTTTAAATGTCCGGAGTCATGGGGGTGTTCTCACACCGTACAACCCGATACATAGAAAACAGATGACACTAAGAAGACAGTTGTCTGTTTTTATGAGCTCAAAACTCGTGGAAGTAAGTATTGCTTGTTTTTAAATTCTTTTTGCAGGGTCAGAACAAAACAAAGTGGACACTTTTATTCGCAGTTAAAAAGGTATCAGTACACAGAATTCTAAGCAAAACTGTGTATTTTTCGGGGAGAAATCACGGGAAACGTGTGCGATTTTTGACGAAAAACGCGATGTTTGAAACTTTGACCCCAAACAAGGTATTTTTAAACAAATCCTAACCCTTTTACTTATACCATGATAAAATTACATCCGTCCACCGTCTATATGCAGATTTCCACACTTATATTCGTCCGTTTCGCTGAGAAATTGAAGTTTAAACAGGACATGTAGTCATTTTTTCGACAACAATGAAGACAGCTGATGATAAAAAATGATCACATAGAAATCAGATGCAGCGGTACAGATGATAACAATGAAGACAACAGTTTATACTTATCTAGAATTAAAAACTTTCTTTCGATTGAAACTAGAAAACGTTTTTATAATGCATACATTCTTCCCCATTTTGACTTTTGCTGTATTATATGGGGAAATTGTACTACCAGTCTTGAAGATAAACTTATAAAATTCCAGAAAAGAGCGGTTAGAGTAATTCTTGATAGCGATTATTCTACTCCTTCAACTGCTCTATTTTCAAAACTTAAATGGATGACATTTCATGAGCGTGTTATTTATCAGAAAGCTATCCAAATGTACAAGACTCTCAGAGGAGATGCACCAGATTATCTTCAGAATGCATTTACATTTACTACAGATATTCATTCACGACTGTTACGTTCTTCTTCTACATACCAATTGTACAGTCCAAAACCCAACACCGAGTTATTTCGCCATACTTTTGTTTTCTCTGGCACCTCAATATGGAATTCTATCCCTCTTTACATCAAAAACTCTACTTCTATTCAACATTTTAAAACTTTATATCTACGCTGGGTGAAGCCATCATACTTTGAAACATCCCATGCTATTGCTACAACCTAATGACTGGCTAGCAAACTTCATGCAAACATTACTATTGCAGGTATAAAAATGTATATATCCGTCTGCAAAATTATTCCTTTGTGTATTATGTTTTTAAAATGCCATTGCTTTAAGTGTATTGATTATGTCGTTCACATGCATAATGATACGCTGGCTCCTATGGTGTGTCTATATCGGATTAAGCATTTTTGTTTAATTACAGCTGTAGATATTGTCTTGATAAAGTTTCTATAATTATGCATAGTTTTTTTTTCAAATCCTTTCACTGACACTCTTTTATGAATTTTTCAACTTATATTGTGAGACATCATAGGGGCCAAAATATCAAATATCATTGTTTTCTTGGCATAGTTATTTTTCTAGTTCATTGTTCATTGTTGAGGATCTTATGGAAGATTGATTGTTTAGTATATTGTCAAATAAGTTTCCTCGTAAAATAAAGTCTTTATTATTATTATTATTATTATTATACCATATTTATATAGGCCTTTTTCATGTATACACACGTTCAAAAGTGCAGTACAATCACTACAATTACGACTAATGCATGGTTAAAACAATATACAATGTACTTAAAATGTTCAAGAATGGACAAATTTATAAATCACATATAAAATATATCTACCACTCATTTAAGCAAACGGGAAAACACTACCCAACCTAATAGGCGGGGCACTACTAAACGCAGTAGGCGGAGAATCTACTAGGCCCAGTAGGCGGGGCTCTACTTAATCCAGTAGGACGGGTCCTACTTAACCCAGTAGGCGAGCCTCTACTTTATCCAGTAGACGGAGGTCCTATATAACGAAGTAGGTGGGGGCTCTACTTAACCCAGTAGACGGGACCCTACTAAACACAGTAGGCGGGGGCTCCTCTTATCCCAGTAGGCGGGGCCCTCTGATTAAGCCCAACGGGCAGGGGCCCTACCTAACCAGTAGGCGTGGGTCCTACTTAACCCAGAAGGTGAATATACGTTTTATACACAATGTACATCTGCTGAGGTATTTATTTGACAAAACACCCGGTACTAAAAACCTTATTACATTGATCAGTCTTGGTGGTTGGGGTCTAGGACATGCTTCCCCGAAAAATGTTGAAAAAAATTCTGGTAAAACCTGGGCGTTCTGGGCCGAGCATTATTGTTTGATATCAAGCGAGAATGTTTTTTTAATGAAACTTAGCATATTCAAGTCCTTATTATGTCATCATTACTAGTTCAATAACAAGACTTTTAGTGTTCGAGAGTTTAGTCTGACAGCATGTTGCCCCACCCCCTGCTCGTACGTCCGTGATATCGAATACCTATTGTGTCTTTCTGCACCTTTATGATACTTAATGATACTAAGTACATTTGTACAATCATTACAGGCACTTCTGATGTCCGGGTCGGCAAAGGCAGTATGGCGTTTAACGTCGTCCTTGATGCCAGACCCCCAACTCCATTCAGGGAGTTAAGGCCCAGACGAGGCAGGGTTTCTGTAAGTATAATATTAAGGAATTGTATTGATTAAGTTAAGTCCAACGTGTTTAGCAACATCATTCAGTAACGTGGTCTTTTCTTGTAGATGAATGTTGGTAGTTGATAGTACAGCGAGATCATCAGCAAAGTCAAGATCTTCAAGCTGACTGAATAGTGTCCACTGGACGCCTCTACTTCTGTCTGATGTTGTTTGTCGTTGTATCCAGTCGATTGCAAGCAAGAAATGTATTGGTGACAAAATAAACCATTGCCTTACTCCTGGGTTTACTTCGAATGAGGTGCTTCTGGAGTTTCACATGATGACGCTGCATTCAAAAAAAAGTTTAAAAAAAAGTTACCAATTTTCTAGGGCTCTTTTCAGCTGTTAGGCCGCTCAAGCACCCTTTGACATTTCAACTTCCCCTGGTCATCGGGCTACATATAGAAACCTACACTCGTGTCTCCCTGGGGAGACTATTTCTCTTCTGTGGTATGGTAGCCAACATCGATCTGAGTCGCCCAGGAATAGACACTGTCCTCACAGGTACCATGGTGGAGTGAAGCTGTGGGTCTTGCTCAGAGAAATTAACCAGTGGTCCAGAGAGGGATCGAACCCGGGACCTCTCGATCCCGAAGCGTGCGTCCTGCCTCTAGGCCACCGCTCCCCACAAAGCTGTTATAGAATGCCTTAGTTTAGTTTGTCTGGTATTCCATATGTTTTCACAATTTTCCATAAGGTGTCTATATGGATGTTGTCAAAGGCTTTTCGAAAGTCGATACAATTTATAAATAGGGGGGGGGGGGGGGGTCAATTCAATACACTGTGCGATGATATTTCTGAGTGTGAAGATTTGGTCAACACATCCTCTACCTGTCCGAAATTCTGCTTGTTCATCTCTAAGTTTAGTGTCAATTACTGTTTCTATTTTGTTGAGTAAGATTTCACAAAACACTTTGCTTGGGATTGACATGAAATGACAAGTGACTACATAACAATACGCCTATGCAACCATCAGTATGTCGCCTCACAAGTACAGGGAGTCTCAATATAGGGGCACTGCAATAAATATACCCTTCATTTGTTAAATATGCAATAAGGGGAAGGTCTCTGTCTCTTCATTCCTCTAGTATGTCAACAGTAGTATGAGGATGGCGTTGCGGGGGGGGGGGTAAATCAGAAACAACATACGAGGAGTTGGTTAGATAACTGTCATGGTGACGTTTTTAATGTTCCAAACATTGATATTAACTTCTTGCCATTTTCTAGCATTGATAAATGTTAAATTGAGGAAAATAAAAGATCAACCAGTAAATTGATTTCAAATATTGTTTATTATAACTTGCACCGACACACACAATGAAAATACTAGTATACAATGTAATAATCAAAACTTGATGCTTAATTTCCTGCTAGACATGCGGTGGAATCGACAATGATGCGTGTCACATGGTATTGAAATTCTTCATGTCTTTCTTTCGGGTATTGGTATGCTAATAACTGTTTAATAAAATATTTTCACTCATGAATATTTGAATGCGCTTCTCGGCTCATCAGTAGTTTGAGCATTGCATTTGGTGACACTTACCAAACTGTGACTACTGTTGTATTGTTATGTTCTGATATCTCTATAGTTTATGTTTAACCATTTAAGCATTTATTGAAACAC
>OY787667.1:11561209-11803622 GCA_963678985.1 Spisula subtruncata
CTATGTCTTTGGCTAGTTTCTGAGCCTCTCCCATTGATAGATCTATATCGATAGACCAAAGTTCTTCGTGCAATTGTTTCTTTGTTACTAGCAAGCCATAATGACTCTTAAAATGAGTATTTAACTTTTAACGCATTTCTTTACCGAACCCCCTATCCAATTATCTCTGGGTGAAATTTACGTTTTTGAGTCGCTAATTGGAATTATATAGTACCATTAGGTTTGTCATTCACCTCTAGAAAACAAACTGCACAAACAAGGATGTACTAAATAAAATATAATTCGGAATATAATAAAAAGTAGAGCCTTTTAGAAATGAGCAAGTGCCCCGTCCGAAGATTGGACCAGGTACCACAGATACACATTGTCATCGATTTGATAAACTTGCATGGAAAAATAATATTTTCGTTTTAGAACTAATAATAAGAAGTTAATATTTTAAAATGTATAGATCTATATCGGAAGATATATTTTTTTTAATTTCAAAAACTGAAAAACAATTATGCTTTCATATCCATTAGATCATTTTTCACTTCAGTTTTAACAGAAACCCTCTCTGTGATTTATTGGACATGCGAACTGTCCATTTTCATACGAAAGTGTTCAAGAACACCTTATGAAACTTTAAAAATCGTCTATTTTTCGACGATTGAATCAAAGTACACGGAACCCATCCAAAGTTTTAATTTGGAATTAAGGTAGTCTAGTACCATACTAAAAACGATGCAAGTAATTGTTTTGACATTGAATGACTGTTAGAATATAGCCTTATACATTTTAAGTTCTAAAAGGACAATAGCTTCCTTTTTCCTGCAAGTTTATTAAATCGATGAAACCGTGTGTCGGTGACAGGTACCTCTCGATGAGTAGGCGACTGGTCTATCGTGCTTTGCACATTGGAAAAAAAACAAATATTTCTGCCATTTCAACCTGCTTAAGTTGGTCTGTGATTTGTTGTAATTAATGTTATTTATATGTAATGCCTGATATATTTATTTATTTATCATCATAACTACCATTAATTCGTCCTTGTGTTTCGTTTTCGGACAAGGCTGGATATCCAGTGGTACAATAAGTTCGTATGTTTTTGTCAGTTTTTGATATGTGATGTTTGCCTTACCTGCCAGGTGCCTGAAGTATTATTTGATATGGTCGTTATGATAAGGTGACATCTCTACATAACTACAAATAGCGAACATTAATCTTTCGTAGTGGATTATATAAACATCATGGTTGATCATCCATATTTTTCATACATACTTGTATATACCCATATTTGTCATACATACTTGTATGTATCTCAATCATAATTATGCTGTTTTGTAAGTTATATTGTATTGTTGTACATAAATGTATATGCTTATATAAATTTATGCTCTTCAGAATTGGAGGAATAAAAGTTATATAGTTATATAATTATGATTTCATATCCATTAGATCATTTTTCACTTCAGTTTTAACAGAAACCCTCTCTGTGATTTATTGGACACCTTATGAAACTATAAAAATCGTCTATTTTTCGACGATTGAATCAAAGTACACGGAACCCATCCAAAGTTTTAATTTGCAATTAAGGTAGTCTAGTATCATACTAAAAACGATGCAAGTAATTGTTTTGACATTGGATGACTGTTAGAATATAGCTCTATACATTTTAAGTTCTAAAAGGACAATAGCTTCCTTTTTCCTGCAAGTTTATTAAATCGATGAAACCGTGTGTCTGTGACAGGTACCTCTCGATCAGTAGTGCTACACTTACTTTTACAAATTCATTTTCATTTGTTATATTCTTTATCAATGATTTATTAACCTATGATTTATTGCACATTTTCATTTTGTATGTTCTTTGTCTCATTGTGATACAATATATCGTTTACAAGTTTAAATCAACGAATCCTTCAATTTCAACTAAGTATATATTATACAGCTTTATTGCCTCAAAATTATTGAATAGTTTATAACAAACAGGATATCACATAAATGGGTAACATACAATCATAATTATAGTTCCATCTTTAACTCAATTATACAAGCATGTATTTTTCTGACACAAAGAAACCTCCATGAATTGTCACAAGAAGCATGGTAGTTTTTTAAGCAGCGTCACATGCCACTGCCATGAGAAACGGACTCCAAATGAATAGCGATACTTTCTTAAAACAAAGAGACACACCACTTCTAAGTAGTATTAACAACCAAAACTTTCTTTAACATGTACAGTATGATAAAACTACTTTCTTAAGAGCAAATTAATTAGGAGAATCTCACAATTGTCACCACCTGTCCGAGAATCAATTTCGACATGTACAAGTATATGTTTCAAACATTAGGTGTTTGAGCACGATATTTAATGAATCACCATTTTTTACACAAGTTTTATAATCTTGGGACAAAAATCAATATTTTAGTACACTTTTTCAGATCGAACTTGCCTTACTCATCACATGTACTAGTAGTTGACTTGTATTAAAGATATTTTAACTCGTTCCTCGACCTTTTATCAAGTTACCTTTTCAACTGATATATTGTCTAATAATGCATATGATTATAACATTTTCGTAAGCGGAGAGAATACTAAAGTAGCTCGAGGTATGATACAAACACAAATTAAAGTAAAAGACCAACATTGCACGAGTTGCTAGCAGAAATTGTCATATTCAACTCAAGAAACTGTTAATATATCCGTACATAAAGGCTTGGATCAAGTCATTTTCTTCTCACTTTATAAGAACCGGAAATGTGGTTTTATGCTTGTAATGTGACCGGTAAGTGCATCCATCGGAACTGTCATTGGTATAGTTACACAAAATGGATCCTTCGATATGGTATCTCCGGCACTTATCATAGATAGAACCAAGAGAGGTATGACACAAACACAAATTAAAGTGAAAGACCGACATTACCTGTTCAGAGTGGACAGCCAGAGTGGACAGCCAATATGCAATATGGACAGCCTGATTGGACAGCCAGAGTGGCAAACAGAGTGGACAGCCAGAGTGGACAGCTAGAGTGGAAAGCCAGATTTGACAGTTTGATTGGACAGCCAGAGTGGACAGCCAGATTGGACAGCCAGAGTGGACAGCCAATATGGACAGCCTGATTGGACAGCCAGAGTGACCACCAGAGTGGACAGCCAGAGGGGACAGCGCGAGTGGACAGCTAGAGTGGACACACAGAGTGGACAACCAGAGTGGACAGCCAGAATGGACAACTTGAGTGGAGAGCCAGAGTGGACAACCAGCGTGGACAGCCAATATGGACAGCCTGATTGGACAGCCAGAGTGGCCACCGGAGTGGACAGCCAGAGTGGACAACCGGAGTGGACAACCAGATTGAACAGCCAGAGTGGACAACCAGAGTAGACATCCAGAGTGGACAAACAGGGTGGACAACCAGATTGGACAGCCAGAGTGGACAACCAGAGTGGACAGCCAGAGTGGACATCCAGAGTTGACAGCCAGAGTGGACATCCAGGGTGGTCATCCAGAGTGGACAGTTTGATCGGACAGCCAGAGTGGGCAGTTAGATTGGACAGTCAGAATGGACACTCATAATATAAACATCGAGTGGACAGCCAGAATGCACAGCGAAAATGGACACCTAGGATTTTCAGCAAGAGTGGTTAACCTGATTGGACATCTAATTTGGACAGTTGTCAATTGTCCAGTCTGTTTAAATATGTGGACAGCTATTTTGGATAGTTGACAGTTGTCCAGTCTATATAAATATGTGGACAGCCATTATGGACAGTGGGCAGTTGTCCAATAATGAATTAGAGATAGTTCTCTTATTCAAATTGATAAATGGACAGCTAGAATGGACATTGGACAGTGGACAGCTAACTTGACACACCCGTTTAAATCAATGAATCATTCAATTTCAACTAAGTATATATTATACAGCTTTATTGCCTCCAAATTATTGAATAGTTTATAACAAACACGGTATCACATAAATGGGTAACATACAATAATATAGTTCCATCTTTCAATCAATTATTCAAGCATATATTTACTGACACAAAGAAACAGGGGATTTCGCAAAAAAACCGTATGGACGTCCATTCTTTGTTTACAAAAGAAATAAACAAGTAATCGCAGCTACAGCTTATCTACTGTAAAGATGACTAGCACGATGTGGGCGTAAGATCATCTACCACGGCACCAGACTATTGAGGTGATCAACGAATGATTTATTGCGATTTTCTGACTTTTTCACTAACCCTTGTAAAGAAAGTGGGTGGGGAATACCAAAGCGGTAATTTTCCCGCCCCAGGGTTACGACAGAAAATTCGTCACGCTCTACTGGTCACTATACTTGTCCCCCCTAATATCAATACAGCAAGACGACGAGTAAACGAGCAACTCAACAAAATCAAAGAAGAGTTATGCACGGACGCATCTATCGACGATATATCAGAGTCTGATACAAGTGTTGATTATTCTCAAACAATACGTCCTCAGCGCTTTTATTCTGAGCTTGATAATAAACTTGAAACCCTCAGTCGTGATGAGTACATCAGTGAACTGTTACGCAATTGCCACTCAGACTATTCTAAAATAAACGACTACAGGGAAAGACTCGCTGAGAGAGCACAAAATTTCCCCAACTGCCCTCAGGCGCCACTAGTAAACAGACGAAATTCGACAACGGGTACAAAAGAAGAAAAGTGCGCGGCTGACTGTTATGTGTTATACTCCTTCACACATGGAGTTCAGAATCGAGACATCCACGGTGTATTCGCAAACAATACTGTGATCAATGATACAGCAACTGTGATAGACGACGAAAATCCATATTCTCTCCCTGATGTGTTTGGTATACTCTCCAACATACAAACTGATATTACTGACATTAAGAAAAGACAAGCAACCGACTCCGTCATGTTAGAAAGTGTACGTAATGACGTTAGTCAGGTAGCCATTCTCTTTCGGACGATTCACGGCTCCGTAAACAGTGTACTCTCACGTGTTGGTACAATCGCAAACTCTGTAGATCAAATAACAAAACTAAAGGAAGACTGCACAAGAATGGAAACGGCAATCGTCACATTAAACAAACGTTTCCTTGACGAACGCATTAACCATACTCACAACATCCACACAGAAAGTGAACGACAACCGAACCCTAAAAAGAACGATACCACTCCTAAGGAAGAAGGAAATCACGTCGATATTGAGCCAACTACATCAACGCCTACTTGTAACATTGCTGTTACCAACAAACCTCCAAAACATCAAACCTTTGTACACCCTGATATCGAGGAAGACAATTCTGACCACGGCTTCAAAGCTGTTCGACGAAGTAAGACCCTTTCGTTCTTTCTTGGGAATATTGATGGAAAAGTGTCAAAGCAAGACATATATGACTTTATGTTAGACAAGAATGTCAGACCATCTCTCGTAAATGTATACTATGGAAGGAACGGTGCTGGAGCTAAAATTAACATCCACTTTGAAGACGAGGACACTATCAACCAGGAAGACTTTTGGCCACCCGATATTACATGTCGGAAGTGGGTGAACAAACAAGAATGGGAGAAAACAAAATCCTCCCACCGTCAAAACCGACCACCTAGACACCAACGATGGTCACCTGTAGATACAGAACATGACACTCATCAACCTTATGACACGAACGCGAGGCAACAGACACGTAAACATTACAATGATCGTTACCATGGATACGATCACCGAATAGACGACGATACTCGGAGCTACCAACAACGCGAATACGACGCACCACGGTACCACAACCACTGGAACGACAACTCCTGGGATCGACAGTCGATTGATAACTAAATTGTGTTAAGTGTAGTGCCCATAAGTGCGATATAATGGAAGCTTATCATAGCAAAGTGTTTTTCTTCGTGTTAATAATGTGCGTGAATATTCTGTGTTGGAACGTACGAGGCATAATGTCAACCGCGTACAGCCTCTCTGAAATACTCGACGAAAAGAATATAGACATAGCTCTATTAACAGAGCACAAACTATTACCTAGATCCCAACATTTCTTACATTCTATCAACCCTGATTTTCATGCTATAAACACTTGTGATAATAATGTTGATAATTATGGATATATGAAGTGTGGGAGAGCGGGTACCGCCATCCTCATACGCAAAAACTTACAAAAACATGTCACTACCTTAACCAACCTTAATCATGATAGAATATCAGGGATAGAGATCAAACATGTATGTAATGTACCTATGTATATATTTTGTGTGTATATGCCATCTGATAACGATGTTAATTTATACAATGATACTCTGTCGGATGTTAAATCTATTATGTCGCATTACTGTAAAATGGGTACAGTAGTACTTGGTGGAGACTTTAACGCTCAACTTGTAACAAAATCCCGACAATATCCTAACAGAAAATCTAGATTTTTCTCGGAGTTCGTACGTAACAACGGTCTGATTTCCCTCCACAATCTTTTTAATTGCAATGCATATACCTTTGTACCAACCAGAACAAATATCGATCATATACTTGTTGAGACTAATTCCAGCCATCTGTTCTCTAACTATAGTATCGCGGACCCACACGATATCCTCACATCCGACCACCTACCTATAATGGTCAAGGTGAACGTTACAGGCAACGGGATAACTCCAAACCTGCGGCCCAGTGCAAATATAAATTGGTCGAAATGCACACCAATACAACTCTCAAACTTCAATAAGGAAATAGAAAATCAGGTCACAAAAATGCACCAGACCCACGATATCGAGACGCTCGACCCCGACATTATAAACTCCGCCATAACTAATTTCATTCGAGAAGCTGAAAAGCACCTCCCTAAGTCAAAATTCAATAAGGCCGCAAAACCGTACTGGTGCCCCGAACTAAAGCACGCGCACGCACAAGCTAGGCACTTCCGGTCGCTATGGAAACAATCTGGGCGACCTAGGGGTTTCGCACATGAATCTTATACTAATTATAAGGCAGCTAAACGGACATTTAGGCGCCTACAGAAGCGTTGTATAGACGAACACGAGAATTCCGTATTTGACCAACTTAACAAAACAGCCGAAACGGATTACAAGTTATTCTGGAAATTGCTTAAGAAAAACAATGGAACTAATTTCGACATATGTACCACCATTAACGTAAACGGTCAAATTTTCCAAGACTCACATGTAATAAATGGGTTTTTACACCATTTCAACGGCGTGTTTGGAAATCACGACGAAGGTGACGAACTACCTCAGTATTACCGCGCTGAATTAGATAGATACATAAGCATGGAACCAAATGCTCAGACGCAGCATCTTACTCGGCCCTTCGAATTACAGGAACTTATTAAAGTAATACCTTCCTTGTCACGGAATAAATCTCCCGGTCACGATCAGCTTGTAAATGAGCATATATTATACGGTGGTGACACAGTCAAACTCATGTTGCTTTCACTATTTAACTCTATTTTAACCCACGTCAAGGTGCCTGGAGATTGGCAAACGAGCATCATTATCCCCATATACAAGGGAAAGGGTAAGGTCAAGACAGATCCCACCAGCTATCGCCCTATCTCCCTTATTCCTGCTTTCTGCAAACTATTTGAAAAGGTCCTACTTAATCGGGTCAACTTCCATCTAAAAAATGGGGTCTACAACTTCCCAAATAGGCAACAACAGGGCTTCCAACCCAACCTCAGTTGTTTATCAACGGCCTTCGCTGTACAAGAAACAATTTTGTACAATATTGAACGTCATTCTGACGTCTACGTTGCTTGTCTCGATCAAAAAGCTGCATTCGACACAGTGCGTTTTGAAGCTCTTTTTCTTAAACTCGGAAGACTGCATTTCACTGGAAACTTCTTAAGACTTATCATATCAACATATACCAACCTTAAATCGATGGTACGAATCCAAGGTCACACATCAGACATTGTTCACATAAAAAGAGGAGTACGACAAGGTGGTGTATTGTCTACCTTCCTCTACTTGGTATACATTAACGACCTATTAAATGAACTTGAGCGAAACAAGTACGGATCCAAGGTCATGACCGTAAAAACCGGAAATCCCGCATTTGCTGATGATATTTCGCTGTTATGCCTAACACCCCTACATCTTCAAAAACAGGTCGATATCGTATATCAATACTGCATCCACTGGAATATTGCTATTAATGTACATAAAAGTAGCGTTACAGTCTTCACTAAGAAACGGTCCCAACCAAGAGTGGGTATTTTGTACGGCAACCAGTTCATTGATCAAACTGATAATTTCGTTCATCTTGGTATTTTGCACTCGTTTAATTTAAAAAACAAAGACAGGATTAATGAGCGTTTACACAAAGCAAGAAATGCGTTCTTCTCACTATCTGCGCAAGGTGTGCATGTCTGTGGCGTCAACCCACGTATATCTGCAAGTCTCTATACTAAAATCATAATACCGATAGCCCTGTATGGTTCGGAATTGTGGAACAATATTCTTTCCTCAGACTATTCTGCAATATCTCGATTTCAACATTCTGCTGTTAAGCGCATTCAAGGGTTACCAATAGCTACCCGTTCTGATATGGCAGAATCTATGCTAGGTCTGAACCGACTGCCGTCCAAGATAGAATCTCGCAAACTTATGTTCTTACTCAAACTTATGACCATTCCATCGGGCTCTGTGACAAGAGATATTTTTATTCGAAAACTTGTACTATTTCTAAGTGATAGATCAAAAGTAACTCTTGGATTCATCCCGGACATTTGTAACATTCTGACTAAATATGGTTTACAGTCAATTATTTATACTTTCATAACCACTCCGCAAGCTATACCGTCCAAGCGAGAGTGGAAGTATGCTGTAACATCTGCAATACAACTGAATGAAACTCTCTTGTGGGACAACAGAATGTCCCAGGACACCGATTTTACTTTCTTCCGGATTCTGCACACACGAATTACTCCATCGATAATATATAACGTTTGTCAATTAAAATCTTTTAATTACACCATGTGCGTTATAGCCAGATTATGGACAAGAAGAGTTCTATTGGAAAATATTATCTGTGACATATGTGAATCAATTTATCAAGAAGAACTTGTACATGTGATTAGTGAATGTAAATGCACTGAGACAATCAGATCTCTCTTTTTAGACTCGCTTGTTGAGTACATCAGTCGAGACGATATAAATGAAATAACATCACTTGACAGTATCTCGCTCTCACTTAAACTCCTAGGAGCTCCGCTGGAACCAGTGTTTGATGTTGACACGGAGCACGAATTCCTTAGTTCATCTTATATGTATGTGAACAATTGTCTGAACATATACTCTGCTTATTGTGAAAACTAAGGCATGCCGGTAAAACATGTAAATTGAACGGTCAAATAGCTGACCGCTAACCTTTTGAGGCATGTAATGCCTATCCATGTACATGTACATTTTGTAATTATTATCATGTTTCAAATTGTATAACCACTTATTACTATGTTACTTTGTACATATTTTGTTCAATATCCTCTTCACAGAGGGAAATAAAGAATTGAATTGAATTGAATTGAATTGAATCTATAATTATAACTTTATCATAAGGTATAGGAAGGTATAACGAAGTACATCGAGGTATGATACAAACACAAATTAAAGTGAAAGACCGAGATTGCCCGAGTTGCTAGCGGTAATTGTCATATACAACACAAGACTGGTAATATATCTGTACATAAAGGCTTGGATCAAGTCATTTTCTTCTCACTATATAAGAACCGGGAATGTGGTTTCGTGCTTTTAATGTGACTGGTAAGTGCATTCATCTGAACTGTCATTGGTATAGTTACACAAAATGGATCCTTCGATATGGTATCTCCGGCACTTATCATAGATAGAACCAAGAGAGAATCACTAGCGATGTCGTTCATGCAAACAACCGCGCCGCTATCACCCTCATCCGCGAAGATAGGAGCAGTGGAACTTTGGGGTGTTGCTGTAGCATCGGTACAATTATTTGTCATTTCACTATTACGAAGTTCAGCAGTAACTCCCTCACCTAACTCTGGTCTTGGTACGTCAGCGACGTCTTCTACAATCTGTTGTTCTGGTTCATCATCTGTACTTACGGCAACTAACGCAGTATTATTAGTTTTATTTGCTTTAACATCGTTTGAGTGTTGTTCTCTACCTTTTAACGCGCATGCGTCTTCAGACGTATATCTGTCATTTTTATCTGGCTTCGCGTGTGCTATGAATTGTTTTGGTTCAATAGATAGTCCTTCGTCATTCGGGATATCATGGCAGATTTCGTTTGATCTGACATCGCCAAATACGTGTTGAACTTCTTGCTCCGTCATAGTAACAACATTATAATTAGCAGACATATTGTTGTCTGTTTCGGCTGATTTGATATCACCAAACTGTGCGTCTAGCTCACCTATGGAACCTTCGTCGTCGGAAGTATTATAATCAGCTTCATCTAGCTTGTTCGAATCGTCTAAAAGGCTGTCGCGTAAACTTTCACCTTTTGAAAGATCACTGGTACAACCTGCTTGCTTTTCATTCTGACGCAACGAATCCAACTGTTCCTGGGAACCACGAGCAATATCCAGATAATTGTACATTCCGCTATCAGGACGCATTTCGTCTCCCACCGTAGGTAAAGTTTCGATTACTATGAACTTATAATTTGCATTTTCCCTATCGAAAACTGTGTCACTTGATTTTATTATGCCTTCTGTAAACCCAGTTTTAGCCCCATGCTTAAATACATACTTTCCAATTAACTCGTCAGGGTTTGCAAAATCTGCAATTTCAAACGGCTTGAGGTTGGTCGTATCGTCCAGCAAATCATAACGACACATGCTTTTATCGTTTACCAAAACAGCAGCAATGTCAAGTACACTAATGTTTCCTTCATAATGTCTAACTAACATGTCTCCAGATATTAAACCAAATAGCCTCGGAGTCGTCTCACATGACTTAAGCAACTCAACAACACTGCTTGATTTCTCTACAACATGTGCACATGTCATACCGTATGATTCCCCGTCACTTCCCTTTAAACACATCCCGAGTGTTCCAGTTCTGTTCTCACCCTTTTTATTCGGATTCGGACTGAGAAGCTGATCACCTTGCTCAAACTTGATTCTTTCTCCTCCAGCAAAAGGTCTTAGAAATGTTTCCCGTACTTTAATCTTATATGGAAACCCATAGTTGCCATCTTTTAAAATGCCTTTCATCTTCTTTATAGTTTTCTCATCTGGTTGTCTTGTCAACTCGATTTCAAGCTCACCATAAACAGTCGCCACACTAAACACACCATCAATTCTGAAAACAGGCATTTTGGAAAACTTATTAATGGCAACAGTAAAAAATGCAAACTCTGGATAAAGTGTAGCTGTGCTTAATATTATCTTATACGATCGAACATTAGTCTTAAAACTTTCGCCCTAAGACTACTAATTCTAATACAGTAGTTATACGAGTGGGTTCATTTATTTTCGCTTAATTGTTATTTATATATCACCTCTAGTTTATCTGTCGAAAATTGTACATTCTAGCGTTGAGAAACATAATTATGACAGTGCATTTTATTTGCGTTACATCTTATTATTTCGATAGTGATGAAACAAACGTATACCATTTGCGCGTGTCTCATGATATAATTATTACTAGAACGTCGGTTCAATTACCAGTTGGGATGGTTATAAATGCTCTCTCATGACGTTGGTTATGTAATGGCCTTGTCCTACACATGCGGAGTGGGTGCAATGACTTGTCAAATCACGAAACCACACGTTAGTACTGGGTGTTTAAGTCACGCAGAGAAGCTGGTTAGGTCAAAGAGTGGCTTTATAGATTATTTACAAACAAATGTCGACAAATGGACCTACACGTAATGTGTTCAGTAAAATAACAGTTAATATATACGTCGCTCCACACAAGGAATTTACTCTCTTACCTCAATAAACTCTCACGGATATTTTTCGGGAGAGATTTACTCCGGAACATTTTATCTTCAAAATTCTTGTAAACATCTGACTGAGTGAGGTAACCTTTTATTTCAAATGCCATTTTTCGCATTACCGTTATGACTATCTCCATTTTGGTAAGCGTCTTTTCACATGCGACAAAGGTCTTCTCAACATCATGCTGGATTTGACGAACTATATCTTTAAACTGCCTAAGCTCAGCCAAGTCTTTATCGCTAAGTTCCCGTTCAGGATTTGCTTGGTTAGTGCCTAAAACACGTTTCGCAAACTGGTGTACTTTTGATAAATAGCCTTTTGCAGTTTTTGACCGGATAGAGCTTTCCAAATTATCATTGAACTGAATTTCTATTAACAGTTTGTGACAACACTGTTCTACAAGATTATGTTTGGCCGCAAGAAGTGGTACAGCTGCGCATGTTATTGATTTGCATATTTTTCGAATAATTTCATCCTCAACTGTGTTTTCCGAACAGTCATCGTCAAGCCCAACATCTTGAGTATCAGTCATCTCGTGTGGTTCTTCTATTACAGTCTCTTGAACAAGCGTGTCTTCAGATGTGTGGTCAGCCCTTGGCGACATATCTTGAAGAATACCGGCAGTATTCCTGTCTATTTGTTGAAGTATTTCAGCTAATATGTACCTGTTACAAACGATGTTATGTATAGATTTAAAGATCTCATAAGAGCGAAACACTTCATTGATATTAAGGTCATAATGTCTTTCTGTTCGCATGAAACTTTTTAAATGACTAAACATTCTGACAAATTGATATACAATGCATTTCTCAATCTTCGACGATATCTGGGCCGGTAGTTCGGATAGTGTTGGATTCCAAAGAGGTTCACAATCGCTTTGTTCAGGTAGATAATCACGCAACTTCTTCATTTGACAGAACTTATTGTTCAGTAGCGTCTGTCCTTTCAGTAGTTCTTCTGTTGACCAAGATTCCGGTGCTCGGAACACCACAACGTCCATACAATCATGTTGTGTTTCTGTGCTATGTTTATCAATAACATGTGTCAATGTTTGTTCGATGTTTTCCTACAAAAACAATTCTAAATAATTGGAAATACCGATACAATTATAAGTATGATGCATAAATAACAACAGACTGTATCGTTGTACATAACCGGGGTGACAATATGGGCGTGAATGAATGAAAGAAAAAAAACGCATACATAGTTTTACGTTAATATTTAAATGTTTGACAAAACTGACCCTAATAAGGTCTCTCGCTTATTTTACTGAAACATATCATGTAGGAAAGGTCTCATTCGAAATCAGACCAATCCAATTTAAAACTTCCTTGTGAGTTTCATTTCAGTTTCTGCCATTTGGATTCAAAACTGTTTGACGGTATTAATGAAAAACATGATGCAACTGTTGTATAAGCTTCCAATTTACATTTCACGTGATTGTGTAAATGTTTGTGGAGTACATTTAAGTATACAATGTAATCTGAGAAAACCGGCTCATGTTAACTTATAAGTGCTAAATCTTCGCCTACCTCAAAGTGCTTATAATTCATACTGTCAGTAGTGACATCTACGTCATCCTCTGTTCTCGTCTGATCATCACTGGTATTGTCTGGAATACCAAAAATAATGTTTTAAAACAAGGGCGCTCAACTGACTTAGAATGAGAAGGCGTAACGACATTATACGACTGATACACATTTAAAACACGCATCACTAAATCCTTCTTATGAGCCTATTATCATGAAAATCTGAACTTGTCATGTTGACCAAACTGAAATTGAATCAGATTGTTTTACCATAAGTAAAGGTTTATTTTCAGACAGTTTTTTTCTGGTTTTCTCAAAATATCGAATTTGTACTTTAGGCCTTCTCATTCTAATAAGCCAACGATTTCATGTGACCAAGTTTTAATAATGTTCAAAAGAATAAACAAGTAGTAACTTTCAATTAAGACCATGCAGGACGACACACATGAGTCGATATTGATCGTCTATTTTAGATTTGACCTGGAAACCGAAAATTTTACAAACAGTTCTCAATCAGTTATGTCCGAGGTGTGGACAATGTTTATGATTATCGAACAAGTTTGAAGTGGTAAATCATCCAAATGATGCCGATTTTGTGTATTTTTTAGACAAAACAACGGGTGAATTTTATCATAGATTGTATCAAATAACTCTGTACCCATTCGTTCCTTCACGTCAGAATAGTTCTGCTCTTCCGATGCCGATATGACGAGGTCTTTAGGGGAAACATCGGTTAAGCCAAGCACCAGAACTTTTGGGGGTTTCTGTAGCTGTGTCTTTATCCATCTGAGATCTTTCATCAAGTCAGTATCCTCAAAACATGGAGGCAAGGCAGCTGAAATAAATACAGGAATGTAGTGAGGTATTGTAGAGTTTTAGGTGACTACATTTGAGCCACTATAGTTGGTAAATAGAACATACCTAGACAAGAGAGGTGATTTTATACGTCTTTCTAGATAGCTTTCATGTTTGCAAAGAGAACGTCTACGGGTGTGCGCATGCGCAGGCGGAAGCTGATATATTGCATCTGATTGCACCACACTCTTCCCAGTTTTATAAAATCCACCCAACCCGGGAAAAAGGCCCAATTTGGTTCCCATTATTTAAACAAGGTTGCAGAGCAAAAGTTCAACCTAATGGCCATATAAATTTCCCCCAAGCAGACCAGGTAGGCTTAACAAATGATATAATGTATGGCGTACATTCAGGGTCAATTTAGGTTAGGGCAGCCCTAACCTGGTTAGGGCAGCCCTAACTTCAGCCCTTACCTGGTTAGGGCAGCCCTAACCTGGTTAGACCCGCCCTAACTTAAGACCTAACCTGGTTAGGGCAGCCCTAATTTCAGCCCTAACTTGGTTAGGGCAGCCATAACCAGGCCTAACTCGAAGTTAGGACAGGTCTTACTTATTTATGACCCTCTTGTACGCTTAAATACAAAGTTTTACCAAAAGTTAGGGCTGAAGTTAGGCCTGCCCTAACCAGGTTAGGGCTGAAGTAAGGGCTGGTCTAACCTTAGGTTTTGGATTTTGCTTGCTGACTTTTTGACCAATCATCGACTTCGTTACAAATTACACATAAGTATATACATGCTTATATTGTTTCTTCCATATTTCGCCAGTTTGACCAGACGTTAGGGCTGACCTAACTAAGTTAGGGCTGAAGTTAGGGCAGCCCTAACCAGGTTAGACCTGATCTTATGTACGTCACAGCATGATATCAGCAGGAGACGAATATGATAAAACATAAAACACTGAAACTGGTCACTATCAAAGGTCAATGTAATTAATAAGAGATCACTATCGTTGAACATCTAGGTTAGGGCTGCCCTAATTTAAATTGACCCTAAATGTACGCCATAATAATGAGCTAAATACATCACACCAGTAATCACCCAGATGACGGAATGGGGCCCAGCTGTTGGATACAAGTGAATTATCCCAACAAGTAGCTATCTATCTGCCTTTACAGTCAAACCCCGCAGGGAGCTTAGACTATGACACGTATTATTAGACCATACCAAAATATAAACGAAATACAAAGGCAGGAACGTTTTGTCATATCTAATTTTCTGCTTATGTTTGATATCAGGACAGACAAATGAATTAAAAACAAAACAAAAAATCGCAAGGTTATGTGTGGGCATAGCACCGTGTATTTGTGTTATGTTGTGTTGTTGCTATTTTCTTTGCTCGGTTGGGTGCTGCCTTCCCTGTCCAACTTCCTCTTATCGTTTTTGCATATCCACGTAACTTGTACCAGAGAAAAATTGTTTGCGCTTCAAATGAAATAGCAATATTTTGAAAACTCCGTAAAATTATCATCTCAAAACGTTCTTGAAATAACGTGATCATATGTATTATAGCTTGCCCACATTGACATGAGTCTGACCTTTTAATATAGCATAATTTAACAGTCGATATATTGCCTACGTTTACAACACCGATTGTATGTTTTCATAATCGGGGAGTATCACGAAGACGCTCGAGATGTAATACAAACACAAATCTTAAATGCCGATATTGCACGATTTGCTAGCGGAAATTGATATATTCAAAGCAAGAACATTGTAATATATTCTTGCATAAAGGTCAGGCTCAGGTCAAAATAGCCAAGCTATACTAAACTTGCACTTTCACAACCACAGTCATGTCATATTGTAAACTAAGTAGGAGTAATTTTATATGACTATATAAATTTCTATGAAGTACTTCTAACGAAACTGTTAACAATGAGTTGTTTTAGTTTCTTCTTCCGCTTACGTAGTATTCGTTCACAATCATAAAGATCAATTCTGTCCCATACTTTGTTGAAATATAAATCTTCCGTGACTTAAATACACCACTGACTTAAAACTCACTCAATGAATGGCTAACGTCTTTTATAAGTTATTGATTGTAAAAGTATGATAAGTTTTACAATTTATAATACACAACCATTATTCACGCAAGTGGGTATAGGGGAATTATAATCAGAAATTTATATACAACAGCAAGTATATTATGAATATGCTTTGACAGTGCAGGGCCTGGCGTCGGGTGGAGACGTTTCACACATCTTCTATAATACTTAGTATCTTCCCCGAGCTTCCAGTAAATGACCATTTTCCTGATGTATTCCGATGCTCATTTGAAAATCGGGGATACATCACCGATGAAAAATAAAAATGCTCAGTAGGACCAAGGCTTAAATGAGAACGGTTATAAACATAACCCCGTCTGTTAGGTAAACTATGTTTAACTGGGTGGTACTCAGTTAACGGTAGTCCATCATATTCTTTTGAATGGGATAGTTCCCTCATTAGTATTACTTATTGACTGAACAGTACCTGTGACCCTTTCAAATCTTGGATATAGACCCAGATAACGGTCCTTGAAGAATCGTACCCTTGGGTAATTTCTCCATTCCAACTCGAAACATTTCCACGGTATACAAGCCATCTGAAATATTGAATTCATACAGGTATCAACATAAATGTTGAACAATAAAAGTAAAAATATCAAATTTTGACGTCAGTACAAACCAACCTCTCGAGAGCGACCATCCGGCTCTGTAGAGTATCAGCCTCTCCATAACAATATCTTGAAGTTCATAACACCCCTAAGCCTATATTTACTATATATTTTACCCGTCTGAAAGGCATCAAACTCTTAATAGCGGTCAATGTATGCAGTTCCCTAAGTGTACTGCTCAACACAGGTCGTACTGTACATCGTAATATTGGTGAATGATGAGACTTATAGGGTGTATTCAGCAATTGTAGGTTTTTAATACATATATAGACTGTTTTTCAGAATTACCAAACTACAATAACGACCCGAACGATTCTGATCATTCTCTACTTCATTACTTGTTTACAAGGCTGGTAGATCATTTCCCAGAGGGAGTCTTCGCCATGGCTTTCATATGTATTCAAAACCCTCTATCGACACCCCTGCATGGCCCAAAATACATATAAATTATCATATAATAATAATATCTTACCTGTATTGACCCCGGAAGTCAGTAGATCTATAGATCCAATTCGTTCTGCTATATTTCTCCTACATATTCACCGATATAACTCGTATGATGGTCCTTATGTATTCAAACGGGATGTTTTTCAGTTTAATCCAGTGTAAGATATAGTTATAAATATTGTTTACAACATTGTACATTCGACCAGTCACATGCGAAAAGACGTCATTCTGCGTATTAGAGTGTGTATATATATATACGTTTAAAATAGTAACAAAATCAAAAATGGGAAATCCAAGAATATTCTAAAAATAGAAACTTAAAGGCGTATAAAGCCGTTTTAGAAGATGATATTTCAATACACCAATCCCTTCCTTTGCATTTATTTATTAGTCAAAGTGGGATTACAGTAAAATAGCTTTACAAGTCATCATCAGCCAAGCCTATCCTGTCTAGCGCATGTGCATGATAATCTACATTTTTGTAATATCTGATATATAGGCCTACCCGTACCCTCATGTGTAAACAGGTTCACTGCGTGTATGTAAGAACAAGTGAAATGTTGATGCTGGGCATCAAAGATGCCGCTAGTTCTTTTTAAGTAAATCTTTTTATTTAGTAAAAGGTATTGGTAGAAACTTGTAAACAAACTAAAATTCCGGCGTGATGTGTGATGCACAAGGGAAGTTATTCTCATGTGTTGAGTGTACGCTGCAAAAACTTAAGATTGCTGAAAATGGGTATTTTTCACTAATTCAAGGGCAATAACTCTGGTTGTACTAAATTGAAAGGGGAGTGAAACCCCAGGTGCACTAGAGTACATGCTGTCAAACATTTCTATAAAGGTTTCATGATCCTAGGTCAAATACTTTTTGAGTAGCATGTGAAACAAGTCAAAAATGGCTATTTTACACCATTTCAATGGCTAATAACTCTGGATGTACTAAACTGAAAGGGGAGTGAAACCCCAGGTGTAGAGAAAACATCCTGACCATTTCTGTGAAGGTTTCATGACTCTATGTCGTGTACTTTGAGTACCGTGCGACATAAGGAAAGCGGCCAATTTTTTCTGTTTCAAGGGCCATAACTCCGTCAAAATTGGTTGAATCATAAAACCCTGATAATATGCACCAGGTCACATGATGACAATCATTCTCTGAAAGTTTGGTTGAAATCTATGAAGAAATGTAGGAGGAGTTGTGCACAGAAGAAATTGTTAAGGCCCGCCGACATTCAGCAATCTAATAACCAGAGTTTTCCTTTGGAAAACCTGGTTAAAAACTTGAAGGCAGTGAAACACCAGGAAAGAATAGAAAACATGAAAACATTCTATTTTCTATTGAAATATTTATTCAAATGAACATAACATGTTTTAGAAATATGAGCACCATTATAATATTAATTAATGCTTCACAGATGGCATTTAGCATGTTTCATAAAATAACAAAGTGTATTCCAATAACGTGGTATAGCCTGACAACGTGAAACTGACACTAAAGGACATTGTTATTTCGTGGTTTGTGAGCTTGATAAGTAAATTTATTGCGAATTAATACGTTCAACATAGTTTAAAATATGCATAGAACTAGTTCCATTTGGCAGCAGTATAGGAGCGCATATGAATATTTTGTAAATAAGAAGTGTCAGTTCAATGTTGGCAAGCTATATTTACCCGTTTAAATTTTGGCAAAACAAACTATTCTGACATACATAAATAAAGAAACATAGAGATTAAAAAAACACTTGCATTTATCAAATTTAGATTAAGACAAAACCTAAGAACTGGAAAAAATCGAAAATCATAACTAAAAAATATCTGACAGACATGAAAGTATTTAACATGTTCCATAAAAGTTCGAAAGGAAAAATCGCCGCTCCGCGTAAATAGTTTTTTTTTTACTTTTTAATAGCCCCTGCTAAGACCCGCAAATTGCAACATATGTAGCCGTTATATAAACACCCGTTCCGAACTGATTTGGACTTTAGTACCTACCGAACATTTATCATCCTATTTTACCCCTGACGGGCGAGTCCAACAGCGTTATAACCAATCAAATCTTGTATCCTCCTGGGACTTGGACTTTAGTACCTACCGAACATTTATCATCCTATTTTACCCCTGACGGGCGAGTCCAACAGCGTTATAACCAATCAAATCTTGTATCCTCCTGGGACATCTGCTTGCACCCTTTCATACTCTATGCCGCCTCCTGGGCGGCATAGAATAACTAACGTTACAAGTGACATTCGTATTGTTTTGGTGATAATGGAATACGATTTTGAAATATTTTGGTATCTTTTGTATAGTTAAACCTGTCTGTAAAGCCCAACACTATAGTTCAATTTTGAACCCTGAGCCATGACCTTTTCTAAAGACGAATCTATTTGGGCGAGTAACCCGTGATTTATTAATTTCAATAGTCATGGTTTAAAGACATGATACTTACTTATATGTGTAATTTATCTATTGGCAATTTAGCGCAGTTAGTCAATGCCGCAACAAGCTTTATCGGCGAATTTATAAAATTTTAAAAGTGCAATCACGACTCAATGCTCGAAATCGAACTATACAATCATTTGCAATTCACTACATACAATATGTTATATATACATATATGCCTATGTTGGGGAATGGGTTATTTATTGTTATTTGTTTATTATGTTATTTTGTTTCTTCTTTTCAGTGGACCTTATTGAAATTTTATATTAACTGTCAAATATGTAATCCACAATAAATAAAGTCGTTATTATTACACTCGAAGAAGCAAGCAGTGGTCTTAGTTGATTTGAACACAGGACCCTGATATTTTATGCGTATGACCAAAAACACTATCCAATACCCCGTTACTGACAGGCACTGTGTTTCAATTCTATCTGTAAGAGTAATTTAATATAAATAGTCTGATTGAAACTGATATAAATTGGGTGTCTTCGAAAACATTAAGTTAGAGTCGAGAGTAGGGACTAAGCCTATACCACACACAGCAGTTCACACACAGTGAGTGATACCCAGTGAGTGTAGCTAGTTTTCCATAGGAATGGGACGAAATGGAAGTGGGCTTTTCATAGATAATCGAATCCCTCCATTCTGAGATAATTTCGTGTTCGTTCCTACACGTGACTACAATAATGGACCTGCTATTTGGAATGTACTGGGAGTATAGCTCGGCTAATTTGACACGAGCCTGACCTTTTGATTAGCATAATTTAACGGTCGATATATTACCTACGATACAACATCGATTGTATGTTTTCATAACCGTGGAGTATCACGAAGAAGCTCGAGATGTAATAGAAACACAGATTTGAAATGCCGATATCACACGATTTGCTTGCGGAAATTGATATATTCAAATCAAGAACCTTGCAATATTCTTGCATAAAGGTCAGGTTCAGGTCAAAATAGCCAAGCTATACAAGCAAACAGTTTTACATTGCGCTTTAAATACACAGACAGACATTAATGTACTATGATGATTGTACAAGGTTGCAATTTTTGCCCATCATGTAAATTTGTTTGTACGAGTGTAATTGGAGCTATATGTACCCGCTATGGACAAATGTCATTCGTGTCTGGCGGAATACATACTAAGCATTCGAACATATTGTTTACCTATTATACTTTCTCCCCCGGTAGTAATTACAATAATTGTAACTGAAAAGGTTTGGACGTTCAAACTTTCATAATTGAAATAAATGGTTAGTTTGAACGTACCATAGTTTTCGACATGTGTATTTTTGTCATTTTGTTGTTGACCTTGTTTGAATTTATGTCAAATAACACATCCATGAGATTGGTCATGATTTTGGTGATATGCGATGCTGTTGGAAGCAGTAGCAATAGTCCACGTTATTTTGGATCACCCCTCGTATAGCAAATTTAACCCTTATTTTCATTTAATGGAAACTCAGAGTCCATTAAAGCCTTCATTTGTTCAGTTGTGACCCTTAATTGCTCATATACTGAAGGGTCCAGCAAATGGGCATAACAGTGTAAATCTCCCTTTCTTTCGTAGTTTTATTCCAGTTGGTGCTGGTTGATTCGAAATCGGAATGACGGGGGTATAAATACTGAACAACATTGGTGCACATTTGTGATAGAAGGACAATACTTTTGTTTTTTGGATTTGTTTAAATTTCCTGAAGTACACACGCTTTGAGTTTTCCAAATGATCTTTATTTTTATAATTTTGAAATATGTTTTATTGCTCTTGTAATAGTTCCGACAAATTGATGGACTAATGTATTTTCAACTGTTCTCGATAACGCAGTGGTTAGAGCGAGTGTTTCCGGGAATGTACTGTGGTGGGTTCTTTGAAAGACCATGAGACACATCGCAGTTCATTTACATTGTTTGATACTCAGCAGATAAAGCAGTTTGGTGCAATTCGATGGCTTAGAATTAGAAGGTCGTAAGTGCCACTTACGACCTTTTAAGATTCATACATATTTAGAATAAGCATCACAAGGCGCTTCTTATGAGCCCATGTTCATAAAAATCTAAACATGTCATGTTGACCAAAATGAAGTTGTAAAAGTTTGTTTTACCATAAGTAAAGAGTAAATGTCAGACAGTTTTTCTATGTTTTCTCAAAATATCGATTTGGTGGTAGTTACGACCTTCTAATTCTAAGCCATCGAATTGCCCGTTGGGTCGTTAATATGATCATGTTACCGAGTAGTATCAGTATGACTGAAACAATGTTAACCACTTTGGCCACCAAAGACATAAACAATGACGAAGGTGTATTAAGACTGAAAACTTTACTTCTTGACGGTCGTTGGCATGAAAACCTTGATTGTGAAAGGAATGGTACTCTAAAAATCAGTAAGGTTTAATAATTTACGTATGTGAATTAAAAATTAAGTTTTCATAAGTTGAGACTGTTTTTCTATTTAATATATTATTATTATTATGAAGACTTTATTTAACGAGGAAACTTATATAACAATATAATAAATCAATCTTCCATAAGATCCTTAACAATGAACAGTGAGCTAGAAAAAATAACTATGCCAAAAGTTAAGAATGATATTTGATATTTGGCCACATGATGTGTCATAATTATGATTTGAAATTTATGTTAAGTATCATGCTTTGTATGTACATGTTAAACAATTAATTACACAATGGTAGTATTATTCACATTATGTTGTTCTCTAGCATAGGACAATGCATCTTGTACAGCAGTAAATCGAGTCCTCCCATCAGTTGGTGGAGACTCAAACATTAGACCCCCAGGTGGTGGATAGTATGGTACCGTACTTTGCTGATCATTATGTGCCGGAACCACACCATCCGCCCAAGTTGATCGACCAACACAAACGTTCGGTTTATGGTGACAGCTGATTGGTTCCGGTACTGAACATCCAGGACAACAGTCTGTACAGGCTGGTTCCGCATCGTAATTGTACCAACTGTTCAACCAGTGGTTCTGAATACCATCCAGGTTTGTAAACGCTTGGAAAACTTTCATCTGAGCGCTTCGGTGATGGCTGCTCTCTCTGGGCATGCGCGGATAGTCAGTGGACGGCTCAACGGAGCATCGCACTCTTTGTCGTTCCCTAAACTCCTCCCAGACAAAGTCCACGTACGCACGATGCATATAGAATAGAGGATCGTAGCCTGCATACTCATGTGTGCTCATGTCACCTCCAACCCAATTATGGGGGCCTGCCATCAAATATTCTATATCGTTTTGGAAATCAGCTGTTGGCTTAGATATACTCTGAAACAAGATTTATACACGTTATCATTGTTCTTAAAAATTTTGATGCGATAATTGCATTCTTATCATTTTTTTCTTTTTATTGTATAATTCAATTCGTACTTTAACATGATATAAACTATTGTCAATGAAACATGATACTGTGGTTCAATGGTGCTGCCATTTGATCATATGCTGATCATAGTCAATTTGTTTCAACCCTGGGGTCAAGCTGAGCCATTTTCGGATATTACTTATTACATGTTCTAAAACTATATTCTAAATTAAGACACGCAATCATGATATATTATTAGAATAGATATAAAAATAATATACAATTTGGAATCCCAGTTGGTAAAATCCGTCAACATGTGATATGGTTGAACATTTCGATATATGCGCAATTTGATTCATGCTTGGCACCTATTCAGCAACTCAAATTAAAGATCATGGCCTCAACATTCATACTTAAATAATAGCATGTGTACATAAGTTCGGCTAGACGATTGGTATGAATCAATTCACATACAACAATTTACATGATATTTGAGAGCTTTTGTAATTGAATACAAAAAAGCAAAGCTTGTGTTTTCATGTTCATTTGTTGTTCTTATTTGCATTGCCAGAATCTACTTTAACAGCACACCAAATGCACACACAGCCTTTCTGGGGGACACAAGCTGAACATCCTA
Organism: Spisula subtruncata; assembly: GCA_963678985.1. Classification (NCBI taxonomy): domain Eukaryota; kingdom Metazoa; phylum Mollusca; class Bivalvia; order Venerida; family Mactridae; genus Spisula; species Spisula subtruncata. The sequence goes on from OY787667.1 coordinate 11,585,003, forward strand.
AGTAAGAGAATATACATACTGCAAGTCTGCATTGAGAATAAATCCGGTGAACGTGAGCTCTTGACATCAGTCTGCTCTTTCTACCGAAGTCTCGCTGGAGAAAGCCGTGATCTGTTTGCCAATACGCTCCTAGACCGGACAACACCGATCCCTCACCATTCCCGAAATACTGCGGTGTCCATAGAACGGAATTAGCCGGGTTATCCATAGCGTCGTCAACGGGACTTGCCCAGTATGGTATAAACAACGTCTGATCGTAACGCCGTAATGCTTCCTCGAAACTGAAACAGACAATACAACTGTATAATTATATATAGAACTGAAGCACCATGTTTCTTGTAGAGGTCAAGGACATAAATAAAACTGTGAATGTAAGTAAGTAAGTAAGTACGTAAGTAAATTGTTTATTAACGTGACATGTGCATATATAATAATTATTTACAAACAAACATAATTACAATACAAAAATAAAGAAGCACCCGGCCCAATGGGCCTATAAGTCACCATAGCATAGGAGTATTTAAATTCCGAATAAGAACATTAATTTTATTAAACAATAATGATGTAGTTGAGCATAATTTTCATGTGATATACACATACACATGTATGTTCTCTGTCTGGTAAAAGGTGCATGTTATTTTAAACGAAGACGTAGAGTGTGTGTGTGTGTGTGTGTGTGCGTGCGTGTGCGTGTGTGTGTGCGTGTGCGTGTGCGCGTGTGTGCGTGCGTGCGTGCGTGTGTGTGTGTGTGTTGCTAAAAAGCCACACCAAGTGCGGTATTGTAGGCCTACCTATCTCACTGTTGGTTTATACAGAATTGCAGTTATAGCACACTTTCTCGTGCACAAAAGAATACACTATCCCTCAAAGTTGTCTCTCAGACGTACTTTAAGCACTTACTATATCAAGAACATTCTGTTCCAGGGTAGAAACGATGGTCCACCATAATGTGTGTGAACGACAGAAGCGTGAATTCTTGCAAATATATCTATTACACCATCCTGTAAGTACACATGTATCATATTATCATTATGAACTTTCATATCACAAAATGTCATTGCAAGATCAATTGTTCGTATAACAAAAAGGTCAAAACAGCGAAAAGCGCTATTGTGGTTATGTTAGGTAAACCTGCAAGGTAACTTTGATGAAAACCAATATTATCAAAATTAACGTCACACATTCGAACTTTGTGATTGGTGCATCACACGCATAGTACTTTCGAGACCATGTCTAAGGAACGCCTCCATTCATAAATGTGGGAATGAATTGCGTTATATATCCCTACGCCTCAGCTACATGTACACGCATATGAACATAAATTCATGTACATCCAAACTTTGCCAGATATTTATTCAATACGTATTGATAATTAAATGGACACAAATACAAGGATTTTTGGAACTTTTGTCACCTGATACATTCGTCTCATAGCTTCATCAAACTTCTCTCGCTCTGTTCGTGATAAATGTCTGAACTCCTTTCGTTTACGGTATCCGCTTCTTGGATAGAGGAAGTTAGGTTTGCCAACTTTGACCGGTCCATCTACACCAACATGTGTCTTCCATGACACCGGCTCACCGGACATACTGGATGTGATGTTTTGTATAAAGTCAAGGTCACTTTGAGTCACTGATCTATCAGGCTTCAAACTCCAGAACAAGTCCTAGAATTTCATATTATATATTGGCAGGTACATGTTATACGCATGCTACAAACAGTGTGTTCATTTACGAGAGGTACCCCACTTATACTTGAAAGGGTTGAATATCCGATATGTTCCTGATAACCAGATAAAAATCAAATATCTCTTTTGAACCTAGTATACTAGTAATGTGACAAATGGTTCGAAACGAATTCGACAATTCTGTAGAGGGTGTGGGGTTTGGCTTTTTTAAAGGTTAACTTTCCCAAAGTTAGAAAGTTTTTTTTAGAGCATGGATACACCGTTTTTGTAAAGATTATCAGTAATTTCTTCACTAAAAGGGTGTTTTTCATTTTGTTGCTCGCATAAGTGTCTGACACAAAGTAATAAACTGTGTCAAAAGGTGACGATTTCTTCAATAATCTTTCCAATAGGGGTATGATAACTAGGACCAAATCAATTATCGAAAGAGACTTTAATGTGAAGGTAGGGATCTCCATTGGAAATACCAAACAAGTAATTTCGCAATTGTTGAAGTCAAACTCTGAAAAGATAAGTGTTCCCCTGCGCAAAAACAAATGTGAGGAAGACAATTGTCTTTAACCACCACACATGAGTGTCCATTAATAATTTCGTGAACTAATTGACATACCACCAGAGCAGAGATCGCTCCCCCTAATTGTTTCTCTAAGGGGGCTTAGCGACGGGTTTTAAGTTAATCCTTTGGACTATTATAATTTACCGTTAAAATTGATTTTAAGGCTATTGAACTGGCATCATGTCAATTCCAAAAATAGGTATGAGAAAATCAGACACGGAAGGCAGCACTCAACCAAACCAGCTAAATGTATCGTGTACATACCTGTAAACAGTTGATCTGTCTCAACATGGCATTGTCAGGCTGACCACCTGTATCTTGTATACATTGTACTGTGCTTGTTGGTACCATAATACATATCTTCTCTGCATACGTCTGTACGAGACACTGTAGCAAGATCACACACAGCAGTAACATGTGCATCCAGGTCCATGTCATCTCCTAAAATACAGGGGGTTATTTACTATAGATTCTGTATTTCAAAGCGTATGTTATAATAATTTGGAATTCAACAACAACACGTATTTGTATAATTTTTTTTTTTTTTTTTTTTTTTTTTTTTTTAAAGCGTATGTTATTAAAGTATCCATATGGAACAGCGATGTGTTCACTTATCTCATTCGTAGATGTGTCGATTCAAAGCTTCTAATATGGTCACAAGACGTACATACAAGTATTTCCCACATTGTTCCGATATATACGTCAAAGTACGAGACATGTCTACAGTACTGGTCGGCGACCAGTTTCCGACATTTTTTGCCTGTTTTTCGGCATTATCTCGAAAACTAAACGGGTTAAAACAAAATAACTTACATTTTTGTAATCCTGAGCTCAAGACCGATATTATAATCGCAATATAGATATTCGTGACGTCATACAGTGCGTAGAATTCGGGGCGAAGAAGGTGTCACTATTTCAGGCCGTAAATTAGATGTAGAGTATCAGTATCCGACATTTCACATTTAATTAGGTTTAATTTCCCCTTTTTCCCGTTTTGATCCTCTCAACTAAAAGGAAATTATCTCCCGTTGACTGAAAATAGCTTTTTAGAGTTGTCTCTCTTTGTTTGTTTACACACCGGTAATGGAATTGAGGCCTAATGGTCAGTGCTTTTTCCAATTAGTAAAAATCGCTGACGTCATACATAATGACGTCAATGATGACGTTTTTGTTAATATTTATCTAACATCGAGTTTTGTATGGATCGCCGATACTACTCATACCTGTTGTTGAGCTAAACCTTGCTTTGTCAAAGACTCTGGCAAACCCGTGGCTATTTATAGATGAACTCGTTTGTTTCATCGCACATGCACATCTTTCGTAAACAGATGATCCCCCAAGGGAAAGAGGTGACGACTTTCATTTCACTGCATGTATTTCTTGATATTTTCATTTTATTTCCATGAATTGTAAATTTTCTGACCCGCACAAATGTTGCTTGTGTCAAGTTCTTTAATCATACCAAATATCTTAATTTTAGAGCTACGCTAAATACGAAAAAATATCAAATGTCGGATACTGGTAGCCATCGGGAACGGATCGCCGACCAGTAGAGTGGTATGAGCATAGAGTGGAAATATTTACCGTCGGATTGAGCTAGTGCTCTAACGCGGAGTTATAAAGGTGAGTCTGAATAGCTTCACTATCCAATCCAGGATATGTAAGGGATAAATTATTCACTGACATGTGTACTAGTATATCCATCTGGACTGGTAATCACAAAGCATCTTTTGATTTTAAAAGTTAAACATTTGTGTTTAGAATATATCCAACAAATTAAATATTACTGTTAGCTCATTTGTGTGGTTATTGTAACCCCTTACACTACGCCTTTAACCTATGCAAAACGCCATAATATTGATTGACTTGTTTAGTTGACACACTTAAGAAAATTAAGCGTTTTTACGAACATTCTAAGATTTCTATACTTAAATGCTTTGTGAAAACCATCTTTGAAATAATCAATTATAGTCATTTGTGTGACCATATTACCTTAAATATTTGATTAGAACCGTTTTGACGAAACTGTAGTTGAAATTATCCTATTTGTCTCATTAAAACGTTATTACGAAACTAAAAAAATGCGCTTGTTCAAAATATGAGTTATAATAAGTTATTTTCAAAAGTATTACTTACCATTGTTGAATAATAATTTCCAGTTGAACGATTCTTTAATAAATGCAACAACTGATATTTATGTTATAGTTCTTACAAATAACCAGACGTCTTTGTACATGACCATACTGTGAGCATGTATTCAGCGCTAATGTAAATAGTTATGCAACAAAGCTAAATTTCTCGAATTTATTTTATTTTTATTCAAAAGACTGATTTTATTATGATGACGCTGTTTACCGAGAGACTGTTTTATGTTTTTAAAGTCAAACAGGTGTCAATTTAAGACAGGTGATAAACAATCAGCCATTGTTTATGTCGTATGGGGGCCAGTCCGCATTAAGGACGTCAGCGTACATTGACTTCATCAAAACACGTGCCTCTTCTGAAAGCTATATCATATTTTAACACCTCGCTGCTGCCATATTCTACCTTATTATTGGCAGTGGTTTCGTGAAACAGAAATTGAAAACAAAACCGTGTTAAAGTTCGCAAGACGCCGTTTGTTTGAAGATAGGGCATTCTCTCGTGGTCCCTGGTTACTGTTTTATCAACAGACTTACGGAAATCGTAAACTTGCGTTCAAATTTAAATTGCTGTATATTTCTTCAACTACTGCAAATTAGGAACATATATTGTTTGTAGGAGCTTATAAACTGAAGCTTGATAAGTAGATCACTCTTTATGGTTGTAAAAGTATGATAAAGAATTAAAATTTGATCGTAAGTTTAAGATTTGCGTAAATGCGTTGATAAAACAGTACCAGATATCTAAATATCGGTCGTCGTCAACAGGGTTTGCTTGTCTTTGCTGATTATGTTTTTTATGTATGTGATCCTTCCCGTCCTCACTCCATGAACACTTTAGATAATACATAGATGTCCGTTACGGTGATTAGAACATAACGCGCGTTCGAAACACAAGATATAAAAAAATTATATAAGTGAATGCTATTCTTTTGGTGAATTTAAAAAAAAATTACATCGGAATTTTGAGCGTTAAAAACTAATATGTTTGAAATCACTGTATTGTAACAGTCGCTAACACTTTATGGGTAGCATTGACACATTTAGGACTGTGTAGCTCTTATATCCGTGTATTTGGGGTACGTGATGTTGTTTATGTTTTCACTGCTCGGCTGGTTAAGCTGAGTGCTGCCTTTTCTGTCCGATTTCCGCATATCTGCGTATTCATTTGGGATATGTGTTCAAAGTGTGGAGGATTCCCTTGTGTGTCAGACATGGGGTAATGAAAAAATGTAATTGTAATGCATTGCACAGCAACTGTACAGCAACTATTGGCATTGTTGAGGTGGTCTCTCTTAACATGTTCAATTATTATAATTAAAAATGGGTTATCTATGATATAGACAGGTTTTGTTACATTTCATGCAGATTAAATTTCCGAATTGAAAATTAAAATGTTATTGAATTGTAATACATTACAATGACCAAAGTAATTGTAATTTAATGCATTATAATCACCAAAGTAATTGTAATTTAATGCACCATTTGGGCAATGTAATTGTAATGTAATACAGCCCATGCCTGTTGTGTGTTCGTCTGTGTGTCTTTCCTGAGAACTGCCCTTCTTGCCAGAATCGTTTTCATATGATTAGATACAAGCTCTGGTTCCAAAGCGTAACCGAATAATTCGACCACACTCTTGCTGTTATTTTCTTAAACAGACGAATAATAAAAGCAACTAAGGCAATTTTATAAATTCTATTTTTTCTGTACAATAAAATTAAATGATAATGAAATATTCTACATAAGATCATAACCGGGTTTGTCTGTTTGTATCAATGGTGTAACAATGTTACATCTGTCAAGTGATGGCATTCTTTCTAATGTTTCATAATATTTAATGGTACTCCACCAATACATTGTGTCTTTGTAAGATTGATAAAATCTTCATATCAATTAGATTATGGACATAAAAATTAACCAATTACATTATTGAGAACAATAATTAAGAAAGTAAGAGGAACCACAATTACATTATTGTTTATCGAGTGCTTCGTGCAAGACTTTGATGCATGTCTCTATGTTGAAGTAGTTACCATAGTTTTGCACTGAGCCCTCGATATATCCCAACCTTAATAAAATCATTAGTTTTGTTATCGCAATATAGACCTACTGTATAAAAACGACTCAATACACTTGGGCCATAATCTAAACTTTGGTATGAAATAAAATGGCAAAACTTATGGTACAGTTGGACATGAGTTCCTGCACAACTTTGCAACTGACACACGTGGTCCTAACATCGGTGATACAATTCTTATTATGCAATATTTTGAGTTAATGGAATTCTGCTGATGAATTGAATGTCTAAAATGGTATGGCGTCAGAACGACGTGACGTCCTCGTTCTTCTGTCCGGCGATGTTCGCCGCCTGCTTGTTACTCGGCCTCGGCCACCGCCACCGAAGAATCGTCTATCAGATGGCATTGATTCTAAAGTGTTTGATACTACACCGCGTCTACGATCAGGTGCTTGGAATGAACGACGGTCTGGTGAAGCTCTGCGGTTGTCTGGTATAGTCAGTCTGTTTGAAATTGGAATGCTACCACGACTTTCTGGAAATCTGCGAGCATCAGGCAATAACCGTCTGTCAATACGCGGTGCGTCAAATCGTCCGCGTCTGGTTGGTGGAGCAACTGTTTGGTCAATGAAGTCTGCAATTGGTGTTGGTCGCATGCGTCTGTCAGGGGCTACGGTGGGATCTCTGATACCATCTGTGACTCCACTTCGGCGTAAATCACGTTCAGGGACAACCGGTCTTGGAGCGCTTGCTGGTAATTCGACCCTTCGTGTCATATCAATATTTTGTCCACCTAATGTGCGTCTCGCTGGTCTTACTCTTCGAGTAGGTTCCGCTGGTACAACCGGTTGTTCTTGTTTAGATAAAGAAGCAAAAGCGTCAGATATAGCCGTATGTATAGATCTTCCGTCACTTGGTGAATGTCTATAAGCCACGCCCCTATTTCTAGGTGGTGGAGGGTTAGAGATGGCATCAATTTCTGCTGGATCTAGAGTGGCTTGAGAGAATGCTGCTTTCTTGGTCGTTCCTTCGAATGAGAACTTTCGGCGTGACCTAGCAACACAGGTCCTCCTTCGTCTTGTATTACAATATATTGGAGCAGGAAATGGACAGCCTCGGCAACAGTTTGGACAGGAAGGAGTGGATGTATAACTGTACCAATTCTCCAACCAAAATGATTTCAAGCCGTCCATGTTTGTTAACCATTCAAAACCTGTCATATGTGCATCCGGGGCGTGTCCACCTACAGCAGCCGCCGTTGGGTAATTAGTAACCGGATCAACGCCGCATCTTTCAAATTGTCGACGACGGAAAAGTTCCCAAATGTAATCCACAAAAGCATGATGCATGTAAAAGATGGGGTCATATCCGGCGGTTGCTGGGGAGCGCATATCTCCACCAACCCAAACATGGACGCCACCTAGGTACCATTCAAAGTCGAACTCTATATCTGCAGTAGGTTGGGAGATGTCCTGGAAAGAAATAAATGTAACGTTATCATAAAATCAACGGCACGGATTAATGTACCATTGATTAAGACTGAAGCAAAACAAAAATACAAAAAATATGTTATATTACAAAAATAACGTTTCTTTTTTTCGTTATCAATGATACAGTTACCTGCGATCAAATGTTACTGAGAAAGGAACATACATGTACACTTCATTGTGTATTATCATTATGTCGTCGATCTGTTATAAAAACTATCACAGCATACTCGAAAACCAAGGAGACGCTCAATGATGTAGCGACTTCGGGATTGGAGTCACCGCTGGGTTTTCCGAGGATGCTATCACAGCAGATTAGGCAAGTTACATACTAGGAAGGGTTTGTACAGTTTTGATTATAAGACCACTTCAATAGTGTTTAAATCGTGTGAGTATTTTATTTTTTAACGACTATAATCTGATTAAAGTTGCAACTTGGAACAGAATTGTTCTAATGATGTTCTACAAGATTTCGGAAAAGTCATCTTTGATAATTTTTACTTGACCAATATTGCTGAAACACATATTGGTGTATTTATAAATTCAAAACTCTTAAAAAAAGAATTCCGTCAAACAACCAAAGTAGTTGTGAACACTTGGAAACTACATACGAATAGGGACATGTCGCTGGCTTAGAATAAGAAGGTCGTAACTACTACTGACCACCTTATTAGAATTATACATATTTGAAATCTACATGATAAGGCGCTTCTTATGAGCATATTTTCGTGAAAATTGGAATTTGTCATGTTGACCAGAATGAAGTTATAAAAGCTTGTTTTTCCATAAGTAACGAGTAAATTTCAGACAGTTTTTCTTGTTTTCTCCAAATATTGATTTTGTACTAATGACCTACTCATTCTAAACCAGCGATGTGTCTAAGGTTTACGTACATTATGGAGAGTAACCTATTTTGTACTAATGTCCCAAGATGAGAAACACTAAGTATAATGGTGACATTAATTTGATGTATCATTGACATATATTTCAAATTGCTAACTGTGTCAGACAGAAGTCTATTAAATATGATCATCTATCAAACATAAATCATGTGTCAAATCATAACTTATACTTAACGTGACATGAAACGATGCACATATATTATAAAACATAGTTTTTAGAAATACCTTAATGTGCTACAAATTTACCACATGGAATAACCCCGGTCAAAATGAAATATACAAAATTGTATGACTTTTGGTTGCAAGCATTATTTAAATTAATGATTTGAAAGATTAGAACAATAGTATAGAACCCTCGGCCACTAGTCCTGAAAATAGTCCATGGTTCTGTTGTCAGAAAAAAAAAATAATGCCGAACATAGCCTTTATTTGCCTATCAGCTTACTACTGAATATGGCTGGCATATGTGTGCCTCCACCCGAATTTGAATCAGGTCGCACGATTAGGCGGCAAGCTCCCTAACCACTGAGCTAAGGTAGCCACTATTGAAACTTAAAAATTGAAATCGACATTTTAAACACCACGTGTGTACTTGGTGGGAGTATTGTCTAAAACGACATTTATAATTTGTTAATTAATGATACGTTGTTAACACTTTTTATAGTTACCTCAAGGTTACACTTTGATAGAACTTTTCTGATTTGATCTTTTGCAAGCAGTCGACTAGCTTGTCCATAGTTTCTCTCCAGGTTACCCTGATCTGTCACCCAACCACCAGCTGGACCGGTAATGACGTCACCAACTCCTGGTCCGAAGTAATCCACGGACCAGATAGCCGAGTTAACAGGATTATCCATATCATTATCTATAGTACTGTCCCAGAATGGTAAAGCCACCGTAGGATCTATCCGTCGCAATGCTTCCTCAAACCTAGCGATAAAAATAAACATTTATAACCCCGATTCATGACCACCTTTTCTAGTGGAAGCACTTGTTTTCTTGGAGGTCTTGTTGTACTGAGAACGGATTTGATTTGTTTCCGTTTGTATCAAAATGGTACATGTACCTTCAGAAAATAAATGTATATATTATTAACAATGTATGTATGTATTTTGAATTAGTAATCTACATGTATATGGGTAGTCGCATATTGCTAATTTTTTTTAATTGAACCTTTGGCAAATCTTATGCTTTCGCTAGGAAATTCGCACAAATAACAACCACACATTTTCATGGACTTTTACAGTATGTACTTTATTCTATTGTCAAGCTTGAGAGTGTCAGGTCAAATTCATGTATATTAGTACTGAGTGACACCTCAAAGTCTAATTTATACAAGTATGTAAGTAATATCCATAATTATAACACTATTTTTGGATAGAGTATGTCAAGGGCTTAGTGCTAAACTATTGTACATGCCTCTATAAATTGATGTAGTTACCATAGTTTTGCACTGAGTCCTCGATTTATACACATGACAGAACGAGTATGGCTGGGAAATCACGACATAAACTTTGACCTACAGAAATGTCCTTTGAGACAAACTTGTGGGGAGATACCAGTAGCCTGCAGAAAACGTTGCAGTCCGTTGCCATATACTGGTAGAAAATGCAATCGATGATAGAAGAAGAGTATCTTAACTACTTGGGCATTTCCGTAACTTAGCAATACGTACTTTCGTTAGATAAACGCCGAATAGTTCCGATTGAGACGAAGAATAAGAGTACATAAATCGATGGCTTAGAATTAGAAGGTCGTAACTACCAAATCGATATTTTGAGAAATCACGGGAAAACTGTCTGACATTTACTCTGTACTTATGGTAAAACCAACTTTTACAACTTCATTTTGGTCGACATGACAAGTTCAGATTTTTATGAAAATGGGCTCATAAGAAGCTCCTTGTGATGTTTATTCTAAATATGTATGAATCTTAAAGGTCGTAAGTGACACTTACGACCTTCTAATTCTAAGCCATCGAAATGTATGTAACTATATAGACTAATAATGTAACTAGCAAACTCGCAAGGATCAAAAAGCCAGAGCTAACATAGTAAGATAGATTAGTGTGTTCTTACGTCATTACATATATCAATATAAAACACCTTTGATCAAGTAATGATACATCACGTGGACAGCTGTGTCTGTTCTCATCCTATTAGCAGTTATTTACTGAACGAAATCAACAAAGATATTCCAAAACGACTTAAATAAGGAAGTAAAAGGTTGACGAAAAACATGCACCATCAGCAGTATAATGTTTAAGTACAACGCCTTTATTGAACAACACTTTTCACAAACAACAATTTATAGCTTGCCTGGCGCCCAGCATTGTTTATTCCAGAGAACTTCCAAAGGAACTTGGCCGTTTCATATTATCTGAGGGTATAATATATGTTTAAAAGTTTGATATGTCAAGGAATTGGCAAATACTGCAACTATGTGCATATGGGAACTTCTGGTTCAGCCGATGTGATGATAAAACGATTGGACAGTATATAGAGGATCTATCACGAGTTGTCAATTGATATAAATTTATATTAAACGAGTTTTGGAATTTTTATTAAGCGAGCCTCTGGCGAGCTTAATAATATTTCCTGAACGAGTTTAATATAAATATATCAATTGATAACGAGTGATAGATTCTTTTTATCATATGACACATAAAACGCAAAATACGCATTGATTTATTGGAAAAATCAATATCTTATACTACACGTGGTACGTATAACTTTATACGTACTGGCTATACTAACCTGGATATAAGGAAAGTCATGTGATAAATATAATTATGACTAATATGATATCCGGAACCACCGTTCCACATAAAATCTAAACAGTCAATAAAGTGTTTATCGCAAGTGCACAAATGACTTTGCTCTAGATGGAGGCTGTAGCGTTTTCCATCCTAATCTTATTTGTACATTACTTTTTTCTTAGATAAATGCACATGTGCCAATTCTTTCGCAATGTTTTCTCCACAATGTCGTTTTCACGTAAAGACAAAGAGATTGATACATTGGAGAAGATGGCACAAACAAAAATCCGTAGTAACACTTAAATCATAATTACACAAACTTATTTAACGATTAATACCAGTAAATTATGTTAAATTTCCGTATATGAATTAACCTTATTATGATATATCAACTTGTCATGAATAATGTATTTATGCAATATTGTAATATAATACATAATAATTATAACACGTATAGGCCTACATACACGTGAGGCGAATATAAATGTGTCAGCATAATAATTGATGCTGTCCCGTATACTAGACTGTCGTAATTTTCTAATTGCAGCGTTTTAAATGTATGCCTACCGATCAAAAATTATATTCCGCCAACATGTGACTGTCAAATTAACATTCCGGAACAATTGGTATGTAGAGTTGGTTTTCAAAATTCAAAATGGCGGATTAACGCTTTCGAATTATCATAAATTAAATTATCATGAATATACTCATAATGTATGCATGTAATTAAAATGAGACTAGTGATTAAGATAATATTATAACAGAAAGAATGTACCGGTTATACTTACATGGCAAGAAACACTCTGAACCAGGGGAGATAAGAAGGTCCATTACCATGGATATTGTGTGCGCGCGCATGAAGACGAGCGAAAGCCCGTATTGTGCCGTCCTGAAAATGTAAACAAACATGCAACAAAGTGGTCAAAGACGTAATATACAACTGAGGAGAGCATTTGAAAAAGTTAATGCATATCTCGATGGAACTTCTCCACATACTAGTATTCGTATGAACGAGCAATTCATCGTGCATAATAGAGTGCATCATTACTGATAAGCCTTCAATGTGTAGGTGACACTTGCACACGGGAATGCCCAGCACAATTATACACATTTTGCTTTATTTACAATATATTCCCTCATAAAGTCCCATTTAGCCTTTTAAAAACGGTTATTTTGAAAACATTGGTGGCATATCTCCAGCATGATGCATTATAAGCACTTCAGTTGAGTGAGTTCAAATGTTTGAACACCATAACATTAGTATTTTGTCTTACATACATTTTACTTATAAATATTTCATTTTGGCATACAATTTTGACTGACATAATTAGCATTGTGGCATCAATGATTGGTCATCTGTGTTATTTGTCTTATCGCTAATTCTTGTAATGAACAAATAAAACTGAAAAGCTGTTTTTACTGGAAAAATCTGAAAAAGTCATTGGAGCGATAATGGGGCTTAAAAACAACATTTCTTTTCTCGGACAGATGCACTGCGGTATAACGTACACCGGATATTGCTAACAAGATGAGTAATATTATCAATTTTCGCGACATTCTAGTGTTGACAAGGGTAAGTTCAGAGATGATTTTTAGTTTTTCTGAGTGTGTTTAAAGTACATTTTATACAAACATATCTCCTCCATAAATTTTCCTAGCCTGTGCAACCGGTAAATTGCCAAGAATCTCTTAAAAGGGTGATTAAAAGACCAAACTCGTGTCGTTACTCATGCAGAAAGTAAGCTCGATCTGTCGAAATTAGATGTTTTTGTTTATATTTTTCGTTAAAATACTCAACTTGAATCGAGCGAATTGTCATTCTTGTTACAAAGATTATATTGCAAATATAGTATCCGAAACTAATCGAAAATGACGGTGCATTGCGAGAATATATGCAGGTGTTAGTGTACAGAGTATTGCTATATAGTTGCTCTCTGGTGTACGGAGTATTGTTGTATCGTGTACAGAGTATTGCTTTTACTTGTAGTGACTATTTGTCACTTAAATTGAATAAATACAAGGTATAATCAGCGTTATTTTGTAAAATTAACTTATATTATATAAATATGTACCTATTTAGATTGGATTGTATTGACTACATGAAGCAATTAATGTAACAAGCTAATCCTAGCTCCAAACCCTTCCTGAATGTTATGGGAAACTTCTATAAGTAACTGTGTATTTCAAATACAGTAAAGGGTCATAGCTGAGCAATTGCATTAGACTAACACAAAACTACTACAATGTCCAATACTTTGAATTAGCAACGTTGAAAAGGAACCTCATTGCAGCATCTAAAATAGTTGAGAGATTATAAAATAAATCTTGGTGTGTATATATGGATGTGAATGCCCTCATTAGCCATTTGACCATAAGCATGACTCTCAAAGAATTGCATATATCCAAGCTAAATATCACATTTGTACAACTCACAAGAACACTTTATGTATACAGTTCAGCATTCTATATTGTTTATCGCATTCATCTGCCTGACGGCTGAAATATTTTAACATAATCATTTAAGAATATTCTTATTTTATCGTATTTCTAACCCATAAGACATGACCTTATTGGTGAGCAGACGTAATAATACGATAAAACTGTCCATTTACATACTTTACTCATTTTATTAAGCCATACTATCCGTACACTAATGTTGAGCTTATGTGCAATACTCTGTACACTTAACAGCAATACTCTGTACACGCACGCGTATCTGTTTTAGGGTGTATCTTAGTTGTTTTTCGAACAATATTTATGAAATTTGGTCACAACATTTTGGGGTTGAATATAAACAAAATGGCCAGTTCAAACAATCTACATTTCGGTAATACAGTCGTTCCAGAAGCTTGTAAAGTACTGCTGTCAATATTTGCGAGTGAGTAACGGCGTAATACTGGTTCATTTTAACCTTTCTGTGAATATCTGATATACGATAGTGTGCTATAAAGTAACCAAAATGCCCGAAGAAGTCAAAACTCAATTAGGATATGCATAAGAAGTCAGTAATTTGGAAAATTTTGTCTCTAAACTCACCCTGGTCTCCAATTCATGTCTTTAAAATTGATAATATCACTCACTTCGCAAGCAATATCCGGTGTACGTTATACCGCAGTGAGATGCGTACTCAAGAACATGTATCGTCCACTGGCACCAGAACACCAAACTGTGGTTCAAATTATATATCAAAATAAGTTTTAAGCCCACAAAATCCAAACACAAACTCAAAACGCAAATTGATCGACGAGGCTGTTCATAATTGTCTATATATTACATTATACTATTATTTGTTTAATCCGACGAACATAAATAATGTTCTTATGCTAATAAACTGAATAATATATAATTGTGTTGGCTTAAAACTTATTTTGACATATAATTTGCCAGTGGTGTCGTCGGCTATCACGTACCTCGTATAACCTATTCAATGCGTCATGAAATCGATGTCTTTCTCTCTGAGTTAATGTTCTATATTCCTGTCGTTCCCGACGGCCCGTCGGTGGTCTTGGTGCACCATCTCGTAGTACAGCAGTTTGGGTATAGGCGTTAATGTCCCCAGCTAAAGTTTTAAAGTAATCTATTTCTGCGACGGTATTGTTTACATCCGGTGTAAAATTCCATAATAATTTCTGAAAAGAAAAGAGTTTTATGTTTAAGAATTAGTTGAAATTAACTGCGCCAAGTGACATTTTGTAATTTCATATTTTAGCAAAAATATGTAAAAAATCAAACATGCCTTAATATTGATGATTGCTTAGTAATACCACATGCCTAAGAAATTATATCACAAAAATAACAGCGTTTTAACGTTCCAAAATTTTCACTCATTCATTAGATAAAATGAATGAGTGAAAATTGGGAATATCAAAATCTGTATTTTATGTGGTATAATTTCTTAGGCATGTGGTAATACTTCATCATTATGATCTTTGTGTATAAAGTTTGCATTCAGCATGATACTGTGTATTTGTTAATACAATGTTATGTGTGCAAAATGCGTCTGCCCCGTCCTGTCCCGTCCCGTCCCGTCCCGTCCCGCTCTGCTCTGCTCTGCTCTGTTCTGCTCTGCTCTGCTCTGCTCTGCTCTGTTCTGTTCTGTTCTGCTCTGCGCTACTCTGCTCTGCTCTGCGCTACTCTGCTCTGCTCTGCTCTGTGCTACTCTGCTCTGCTCTGCTCTGCGCTACTCTGCTCTGCTCTGCGCTACTCTGCTCTGCTCTGCTCTGCTCTGCTCTGCTCTGCTCTGCTCTGCGCTACTCTGCTCTGCTCTGCGCTACTCTGCTCTGTTCTGCTCTGTTTTGTTCTATTGTGATATGTTCTGTTCAGTTCATGTAAACTTAAACATTCTTACCTGTAAACAGTTAACTTGTGCTGATTTATCATCTATAGGCTTCCCTTGAAAATGTCGATAACATTCTTCCACGTCTGGAGGTACTATCAGACATACTTGATTATTGGAGGGACCAGGAGGTGCAGGCGGCGGCGGTTGTGGTGGTGCTGGTGGTTGTGTCGTCGGTGTTATTGGTGGTAATGGCGGCGTCTGACCGGAAACAGCGTAAACGAAAGTTGTTAGAAGGTAGACAAGTCGCCACTGCCGCATCCTAAAATGACAATTGGAAGATATTATTAGCACATGTAACTGTGTCAATTATAACAACAACAATCGAATAAAATCAATAAATATATATGAATTTAACGACTACAGCCACCTGATCACTATTAAAACAGTATTGAGGAAATTGCATCCATGAGCGATTTTAAACCCGAGTACTTTAAGACTCATCCTTTAATTAAAACTACTTAACTCTTTTGGCGCTGAAGGTGAACAAATTAAACTGTTACAAATAACATAATAAAAATTATGTTGTTCTAAACTTACAACTTTTTTGGCGCACGTTATTTTCCCGTCCCCACCCTAAACAACAATGACACACTTTTTATCATTTTTGTTCAATTTTGTTTAGTAGATGAACTACTCGTACATGAATAGCTTGGCGAATTTGACACGAACCTGATCTTTTGATTAGCATAATTTAACAGTTGAAATCTTGCCTGTATTAATAACCTCGGTTGTATGTTTTCATAGTCGGGGAGTATCACGAAGACGCTCGAGATGTAATACAAACACAACTTTGAAATACCGATATTGCACGATTTGCTAGCGGAAATTGATATATTCAAATCAAGAACCTTGTAATATGTCGTGTCAAAATTCACCAAGCTATATATAACATCAACAAAACTTCAGTAGGGTACTGATAAGGTGCGTACACACAGTAAGTTTTGGTGTATAAGTCGGGGATGTACGCTTTGCCACGTGTACATCATGCCCATACATTTCCCTCATACCTCTTGGTAACAATGAAGGTGTGCATCTCGAGAAGATGTAAGGTAGAGGCGTACTACACGTAACTACACAGTAAATGTCAAGATGTATACATCAAAACTTACTGTGTGTACGCTACTATAGTAACAATATCATTAAAATCAGAGCATAATTACGCTGATATAACAGCTTAAAGGAATTGATCAAATGTTAGAATCTGATTTGAATGAGATTGGAACAGTATGATTGTGTCCTCTAGTCTAACTCGAATGTATGTATGTATGTATGTATGTATGTATGGTACAATTCCTAGTTACATAATTATATATGAATAAGAAAAAATACGAAGAAATGTACTATGCTTTGTGTTAAACTGGGTTCATGAAATGTCTTTTTGTTACTTTCAAGTCTGGCAAAAGGCTGTCTCTTTCAGTAAAAAAACATTTACTAGTATATTGTTTCTACTGGAGTCGTTTTAATGAAACTTGTTTAATTGACGAGAACATACATTTTCCATTAATATACGAAATTCATCGAAATGACACACACATAACATACACTTTAGCGGGGTAATGTAAAGTTCCCTATATAAAATAACGTATAACCGCCATCTTTTTTTACCCATGGAATACGCCATCTTAGTTGTATGAGGCCGGACCTAAACTGTAATGTAATGTTAGATTTAAGGACCGGTAACCAGACAAAACGGACATTATTAAACATCATACTAGGGTTGTTCATTTAAAACCCGGACGACCGTACATTTAACCAGAGTGCATATGTATAATAAAGTCTATAAAATAATGGACACTATTAGTCAAACATTTAATTTCATAAAAAAACTCATAATAATCAGACCGTAATATATATAAACATCAATTAGGAGAATACAGAATAGCTTGTCTATAATATAACTGTACGTTATACAGTATAATATATGATAAAATCATTCTAATTGGTAGATCCATCACGACACAATGACACTCGATCACTGTGGTAGGACCATGGTGAACATCTTACAACCAGGTCAATGAACACAGACAATCTATCAACTCACTAATTGATGGTAATGCCCTGATGACCATGGACCAATTCAAATGCTCATTTGAGAAATTAATAGAAAAATATGGCGATTATTTGTAACTTATTTCTGCCACCTCTGATATTGTTTTTCTAATTTTGGCGGCCATCTTGGGTGCCATCTTGATTTTCTCAAAACGCTCAATGATGCCCAGCGCTTGATTTTTCAAAACGCTCAATGATGCCCTCTTGGTATCAGTCGGAATTTTCAATTACAACATATTCCCTAACAGAAAACCAAAATATATAGATTTTATAATCGAATGTCAGGTCTAACCAAAATATCCCATCTATAGACACAGACAGGACTTTTAATAAACTTTCAGGTATCCACTATTCCTGACTAATGAAGGATTAGTAAATGAAAATCTGTCAATGTTATGTTTATTATGGACGCCTAGAACCAACCTCTGCATATAAAAATCAACAAATAGTCAAATACACACTCTGATCCGATTTGAAAGAGAAAAATTAACGATCAAATTATCATAGTTTGTGTAGATGTGCGGATCTTTAAAGATGGTCGCCAAAGGGTCATTTGGCAAAATGACCCGCAAGTCCTTCAACGGATTTGGGATTGCTTAGATAAAAAGCTAACTGAAAATCAATGCTGAATTAAGTAAAATCCCGGTAAGGTATTGTCTTCAAAATGAACAGGGTTTAACTTAAACTTATTCGGAAAAATAGTGAAATAATTAATTATTATTATTATTCGTGGGTGTTATTTTCTCTTTGATACCGTGTCTATACAGATGTTCTGTCAAGAAATAACATTATCGCGATGAATCAACATACTGAAAAACTTCTTTAAGGTGGAAAGTGATAAATTTCGGTATTTTAACACTGATTCCACCTTAAATCACACGATATTCCCTTTCTACAAAACATCCGCGAAACACAAGTGATCATGAAAATGAATTACTTATACCAGTTTGACAATTATTGTACCTTATCCTAACTAACTCCATGTTGACAAAAGTTTTAGTGTTTTACATCGGGAACCATGTCAGTGAGGTTTTCCACCGCGAGGCTATGTGAGGACAAAAACATTCCCTTTAGGCCGAGCGTTTATTAAGGGTATTCCATGAACACGGATCGAACCAGTGACCTACCACACCCAAGCACTGCCTCATAACAAGTCTTAAGGCTATCTAGAAGGCGATTAAACAGTCTGGATGTATTAAAATTAGTTTCCGTGAGTACATGTATTAGAACAAATGATTATGATGAATGCTGAAAGAGAGAGACTGATTCTTAAACATTTGTACCTTTTACAATTACATACATTTTACATTACATACAATCCTAACGTTTCGGTAAAAAGCCAGAATGAATCAGCTGTGAGAAGACAATGGTTAATGGATGGTCTCATTTATAACAATCTGAACGTGACTTTTGACATGCCCCGAAACTTTTGAAAGATAAAACATATGACAAGATGTCCTTTAAGTACATCATTAATGCTGTTAAATCCTAAAATTGCACGGATGGTCGAGGTTTTAAAGTGCCAAATGTTCTACAGCAAGTATATTTACCCTTACTCATGCCATAATTTCATAAATAAACTTGTACTAGTCGTACGATTGAATATGGAACGCCATAGCTGCCTTAACATCAGCAGAACTGTTGATATTATGGCTAAGACCATGGTTTGTCAGTATATGGTCACTCTTTTTACTACCATAAAACAACTAGGCAGCTGTGGCGTTCCAAAACTGTATATGCTATTATAAGTTATGCACCACTCAGTTGCATCCACGGCTCCTACCCCCGGAGATTGGTCAGGATTTTTACTGCGGGGGACAGCTGATGGTAAAATCTTCGATATTTCCCCGGCTCCTGACAACTAAATATTGTCCCCGGGGTATTGGTTCTGGGGGAAATCCCAACACTTCTCCGTCAATACGGTGGAAACTGAGAGGTAAAAACACGGCCGTTTCCCCAGCTCTATCCCATGGGGATCCCCGGGTGGAAACCGTTGTTCAACTGACTACTACATTAGTGTATACAAATATTACAAGTGATAGACATCATTTGAATTATCGTTTAACAATTAAGTTCATGAGAATGTATGCTCTCTTCAGCAACATTTAATCCATCAAGAGATCGTGTATGTATTTAGAATTTGAAGAATTTTCAATATTACTTTAATCTTCTCAAGTTTCTTTTCAAAGCTACTTTAGTATGTTCACGCATCACTGGCTTATAATGAGAAAGTCATAAGAACAAAACCGATATTTTGAGAAATCAAAAAACTGTCTGAAATTTACTCTTTACTTATGGTAGACAAGCTTTTACAACTTTATTTTGGTCAACATGACAAGTTCCGACTTTCATGACAATAGGCTCACAAGAAGCGCCTTATGATAGAGATTTCAAATATGTATTAGTCTTATAGGTTGTTAGTAGTAGTTATGACCTTCTCATTCTAAGCCAGCAATATGTCATATCAATAGTTTACTTTACAGTAAAATCATTTAATTTCGATGGGGCAAAATTTCGTAGTTTTGGTAAATGAAACCATTTCGATGGGACGTTAATTCGTGGATTTTGCAATGCAGGTGATAAATCCAAGGGTCGAAATTAGTGTTCGATGGGATTTAATTTCATGGTTTAAATGTTAACCACGAAATCCACGAAATTTAATCCCCCACGAAAATTAATGATTTTACTGTATACCATTATATGCTTTAATATTTCATATTTGTGACAGTAATTCAAAATATAACATTGAATCAGGTTATTTAAGTGGTGTTTGGGCCTTTAATCCGATGTTAATGAAGGGTGTAAACCCTCCTGTAAACGATTTTGATACTTCAAATAGTTAATGTCAGTCTTTGTTGCCATAACAACTACCTTCTTCCTAACCACTCAAACATGCAACACTCGGTTTTGTTCTTCCAATTTTAACGAAATAACAATTATTGAAATATACTAGTATGAAATAAAAATACTTTTAATTTCTTTTCATTTTTTCAACAAAGATTTTTATTGTCATGGCAACCGTTTCACCTATAACTCAAATGATAATTAAAATATTGATCTTCAATGCATTTATAGCTGTTGATATGCTAGTTGGTCGTGTTAAAAGCCTTAAAAAGAAAACTACGACCTCAATCGGAGTACGTTTCCAAAATTGGTTAGTAACTTACAATGGCAACCAAGTATGTATCAACACAATACATGATAACATTCAAACGTAAAATGTAGTACTATATGGGTGAACAATTTAAAACTGAATATATAATATATTTTCTTATTCTAAAGATTTTCTAAACCTTTTTACATGTATACAGACATTATGAAAGGTAAAAATAAAAGGGTTTTCCTGGCATCGATCTCCCGAAACATCTCAAGTACAAATCACATCACTAATGGAGATTTTGTTAAAATTATTGAAAATAGCGGATAATCATTGATAGACAAAAGGAATCGGGAAAACCACGTGATCCCTAGGTTTTTGTTCAGGAATAGTACTGATATATGAAATCCCTGATTACAATTATTTCCTAAAAGTGTATTGACTGACTAAAGAAGGCAGTAAATTGTAGTGTACGTAATACTATATTACACTCAAACCTCATAAAGTCCATAATTCTAAGAGGAACAAGAGTCAGAAACAAGGTTTAGTAATCAATTAATTCTTACAATACCATTTAACACGTTTCGTACAATCCATGGTTTATAGGTATGTCACTATTTCGTAGCCTAGTTGCATCGACATTTTTGGCAATTGCAACTACTCGGGCATTTCCGTAACTGAGAAATACTTTCGTTAGATAAACGCCGAGGGGTTCCGGTTGATTTTTAGGGGGCAATTTAACTACCGATTTGACCATGTAGGCCTACGCGCGCATAATAAAATAGAACATGTAAAAATGCAATAAGTGTCGGTGAGTTTATGTGTGATAGTTAACAACAAACAAAGAAATAAAACCATAAAACAATCAATGGTTTAGACAACTATATAGAGACCAAACAATTAGTGTTATTTACATGTTTATACGTATTTCAACATTTCTTGGTGTTACATTTCTATATTTTTAATCAAAGAAAAAAGAATATTACCTTCCGTATTTACGAAAATTCGAGAGAGAAAAAACTAAACTAAATATATAAACTCCTCAAGCACACATATAATGATACAACGCTTTGTTTCCTTATGATTGATCTTCGGCGTAGTTTGTACTGAAAAAGAAACGACGGCAAAAAACCGCATCGATTAACAAATTACCCATTCATCATTTGATAAAGCAATACTTTACAGTTTCAACGCATTATAAGTTCACGAATTTCAAGTTGAACAGTATCTTTTGTTGTAATGATAAATGATTATTAGGATTGGGCCATACAAAATCGCTTTAATGTTTAGCGTCAGTTCTGAATTTCTGAAACCTGGCTACATTTTCACAAAAACAAACAGAACATATTTTTTTTAAAATGCATCACTTGGATCAGTATCGTTGCATTTACACACCCGAGCGACAAAACCTGCCCCAAAGGGTGTTTTGCCATAGAAAAACATTCAGTAAATGCATTCTTCGTAAAATTACTGTTGACGTTAGTTTGAAAAATCAAAATGAAACACAACTTAACCAGAGCAAGATACCTCTAGAGCATGAAACTCGACAGAATTTTTTTTTTAATGTGTTTTTATTTTGAAATTTGACTTTAAAACCTAAGCGCATGACGACGCTTAACATAAAAGCCGATTGGCATGGCCTTACTGTAATGATAAATGATAATACGGATCGTGTGTAAACGAGTGACAGCCACATTTTGATCCACTAAATTTCTATACATATAAATTCAACATATGCAATATGAACATTCATTTGCCATGTTCGACTGTAATGTATCGATATTTCATTAATCAGCATAATTTTATTAATGATTTCAATAAATTAAGTGACCGCATATTATTACGTCATTCCGAATGCTACACATCGTGATATGTTGTGTGGCGGACATGACGTACGCTTTGCGCATGTATGGCGTCGCCCTATTGGAACAACGCCACTGCATTTGGACCTTTGAAGTCACATTGGGATGACGTCGGCCGAAGGCATTGCATTAAGAACGGAATCGACCTGAAAATGTATATTGTATGGGTTCGTTGTTTAAGTTCCATTTCTCCTTGTCCTCCATTTATACCCCTCTCTATCTACAGGGATAAGTGACTAAAATGTATGTAAGCATATTTATTTTACTTATCACGATACTTGGCATTGGATAGCCTCCGTTTACATTTAATGAGTGATAGTTGTCTTTGTGAGCATGCCCCAGACTGAACTAATTTGAGGTGGATATTTTCTTACAGGAGATCTTCATGCCTCACACTTGATGTTCCTCCCCTCTCTTCTCGGTTAAGTATCAAGACTGTTGACACCATTATGTGTTGGATATTGTGTCATGTGAGTATAATCACTGGCTTAAAACAAGAAGGTCGTAACTACCAAATCGATATATTGAGAAAACAAGAGAAAACCGTCTGTAATTTACTCTTTACCTATGGGAAAACACGTTTTTAAAACTTCATTTTGATCAACACGACAATGTCAGATTTTCGTAAGAGGTAGCTACGACCTTCTGGTTCTAAGCCATCGATATGTCCTGTTGAGTGATGCAGTCATTGTACATAAATGAATTGAAATGTTTAGACAGTTGTTGCGTTTAAATGTTGGCTAGAATAATATGTACAATTCTCAGAAAACTAGTGTTCAACTTACTCACCAATATTTCTAAAGATGTTTAATTCAGGTTCACCTAAAAGTAACTTGATTTTCAAGAGCACGTATCAAAATCACCCCTATTTGGTCACATTTATAACTAGATTATAATTTAATTCAAAACATCTTCATCTTTATTTATGTGGCTTTTGCCTCGTATTGCTGGCTTAGAACGAGAAGTACAAAATCGATATTTTGAGAAAACAAGAAAAAAACTGTCCGAAAATTAGTCTTTACCTATGATAAAATCAGCTGTTTCAATTTCAGTCACTTTGGTCAACACGAAAACTTCCGATTTTCATTAAAATAGGCTCCGCCGTACGAAGCGCCTTGCAATGCTGATTTGAAACAACTGCCAATCTTATATGTCCGTTAGTAGAGCAAGTTTACGATCTTCTCATTCTATACTAAGCCAGCTGTAGTGTTAATGATGTAGTTTCAAAAATTAATATAACTGTGAGCGTCCGATCGTATGGTTTTGAACAGTTTAATTTTGCAGCATGTATACTTATTTTGATGAGCACTGAATAAATCAGCATGTGTTCCGATTTGCTGATACGATGTGTATGCTATAGATCTATACTTTTGCTGTAGCTGTTGCCTAATGTTTGCACTTATCAGGGACTTGGTTTCACATGACTTCGTGTGTTCCTTTCCATTTTCATAAAGTCTCTTTGACTGATAGATAGTCTTGTGTAATCAAACTGGTACTTGAGCGATACAATAGCTTCATCCAGTACAAAATTGCTTGTATATAATCAGGCCTGTGATTACAGCAATGGCACAGACATAAGCCCACTCACCAACCCCGTCATCCTTGCAGATACAACAAGTATGGAATATCCCATACTGAATAGGAATCAATTTCAGATAAAAATTGCATCCATCCAGCCCAACTGAAGAATCACCAGTCTGATCATAGCATAGGTCCTAACACAGAGCTCCAAAGATCCAGGAAGTCATGGAGAGAGGCCTAGAAGACGGCACAAGATCATGTCAAATAGCCCAACCCTACCGGGATGAAGAGGACTAAGTCAGCAAGTTAACAGAAATGTATATATGTATTGTTGGCTGTCATTTCCATGCTTACCTTAATCAGTGGCACTAAGATACGTGCAAGCAGTAAATACAAACACTCACATAAAATAGTTAACAATTTATTTCAGCAGAAAAAAAGTGAATGCATTTAAAATATCACAATTTGAAAATGCACACAGGCATCATTTATAAATGCATAAATACAAAAAAATAACTCAATCTTAAGGACAAGAAACGAGACACAAGCGTAATAAATACATGAGCATTACAAATATGAACAACACACTTAGTACCATTTAGGTAATTAAATGAAATTAAATATAAACTTGGACATCACATGTGTTATTATACCGACGTGGACAGCACGTGTATTGTTGTTTTGACTTGGACGTCACTTGTACTGTAACAGTGTTGTATTGATTTGGACACCAAATGCATTATTATACTGACATGGACAGCACGTGTATTGTTTAGTTGCGTTGTAGAGTATGCACATTCTCATTAATGTACAAATATAACCTGCTTATTTTAATTTTGTTAAAAACAATAATCTTCATCTTAGTATATTCAGGTTATAGCCAACAACAATTGCAAGACTGGGGAGTGTAAGTCGTGTATGTAATTCAAACGTCATAACAATTTGTATCCCTGGTGAAGACTAAAAAAGTCGAAACGTTGAATAATCAAACTTCGAATTTGTCTTGTAATTCATTTTACTTAGGCCTTGTGTGTAAAATATGACAATGCTTGGTGTATTATTATAAAAAAAATATTATAATTAATGGACGGCATATTAAACAATTAAAGCATATTGGCTTCGTCTCCTTTCAAACTGATAATATTTTTTCCCCAAATATAAAACAGTATACGTACTGTAAGTCGTATGTTTACTGTCATAATTTTGGGAAAATAAACATGTTTAATATGTAAACTGATAATAAAATGGCAATATTGAATGGCAACATTGCACTGGTCATCATGAATAGCCCGTGTTTAACCACCGACAACCGTCCTCAATAGGTTTGGCAACCAGGGCAATGATGCCGCTTATAGACTTTACATTTTAAACTCTCTTCAAAACTATTCCAAAATCCTAAGATGTATGTAAGAATTGCTGATATTCTGCGAGTGTCTACAGGGAACCTTAATCAAATGCTAAACACTTTACAATACAAGTCAACTAAATATTTATGGACGGTTCAAAGTATATCACAAATGTATGCTATAAACGGGACATTATTACAAATAAATAAACTAAATATGAATAATTGTGTCATATAGAACAAATGGAATGCACAACGACATCACTTTAAATCGTGACCTCTTTTGTGAAATAGAATAATGCATTGGACGGAATGAAACGGCAAAGGAAGTCACATGACATGAAAATGTTGATGCAACAAAAGCACATGACACATTATATACTCAATGATACACATAACATGATTTAATTGAAAAGAAACGTCACATTCATGAAAAACTTTACATAACATGTGACATATAAAAAACCTGACAAATATTACACTTTATAATTAATTAATAATAGGACGGAATGCACATATTACACTTAGGAATGCTAGTAATCATATTATAAAATGACAAAATTACTGAGTGGAGACAGGAAAAACACCCTAACCTCGACACAGTCATGCAAACCCCAAACCTCCACACAGAAGTGGACACGTTCTAAGCACACATATAAATGCAAAAAAATATGGTAATAAATGCGTATCTAAAATAACTCGTCTTCATTATAACAGGTGACTCACGTCTTAATATTCATTCAAATGATAAACAACTTCACTAATGATATTTTCCTTGAATTGCTTAGCATATCTAATGAAAATAAATAACGTAAACATTTGTTTACATTAATCATATATTCATTTGCATTAAGACATACAAAAGTTTTTTTTTATAATATTCATTTAATTAATTGTATTTGATATCATTTCTAGTATAAACCAGTATCAAAATTATTGTGAGATTTTTTATGAAATATTTAAAAAGTAATGTGTTGGAAATACAACACTGAAATAAATTGTTGGTTAACATCAGGAGGTTATTGTAGTTTAGCAGTCGATCTTTGACATACCTCTTCATTGATGTTTCTCAAATGATAATTACTTTCGTGGATATTAATTCATAACAATAAATGTTATTCATCTTGCCTGTTTCATCGCACAACTAACTTTTATTACCGACATAAACATCAAAACCACAAGCCAGGAAATAAATAAAGATGATTGTCAAATGAACAATAACAAATAAATAATTAATCTAATTAACACAAAGGTAAATAATTATGCACAAAATACTACTCATTATAAGTAATGAACAGGATGCATTTGATGTTTTTTACTTAAAAGTGAATAGAATTATTGACTTCAGTAAAGTTATAAAGATAATTCGGTTTTATTATTTTCTACACCTGAAGTGAATTTTGTGATTTCTAAGAGGCCAAATAAAACGCATGTAAATTGGTAAGCCATTGTTTTCAACTGTGCGTAAATAGCTTATTTTTCTTAGTCACAGATAGTCCCGTTATGTTCCCCTAAAGAGAGGAAAAGTGGAGAGGTTGCCATCTCTTTCCACAACGGAACCGGAATAAGTTGGTTTAATTTTCCGTAGCCGGACCGTTCCAGCACAGTTGAAATCAAATGCCTATGGTAAATTGCGTTTTCCGGCTGTTCGACCAAATAAAAAGTACAAGCCATATGAAGAAAATTTTTAATAATTTTGATTAATTTGGGTAACAATGAATTAATCACCATATTTATATCAAGCATTGAATTTGATCGAAATATAACGAAATATAATGAATTTAGCATAATTTCATGTAACATGTCAGCTGTCGGTCGATAAATGGCATCGACTCTGGTTTGCATTTAAATTAAAAGAAAATATTAAATAGACACGACTGCAATATACATCAGTAAAAAGGATATCTAATAATAACAAATAAATGTATATGAAGAATGCAACAATACAAAAATATATTTGGTTTCATAGTTATATATAGTATAGAACATTTTCTAGATTAATAAATTGTATAACATTTCGAGGAACATTGTTCCAAATAAAGTTTTAAATGCTTCAACAGTTTCATTATAAAATATAATAATGAGTTTAACATAAGGCAAGCAAAACATGTTTAAGCAGATTTAAACGCATAAATGATTAGTGTATGTTTTACCTCTTAAATGATATTATAACATACCTAATAATATCTGCTTTGTCCAATAGTGACCAATACCCTGCCTGGGCCTCCGTCAGGAACTTTATAGAAAATATAGTACATGTACTTACAAATGAACATACTTTCGTAACAAACTCAACTACCAAGATACGACTAGGCTCGTACAACTTCATTGACCCGAGACCATTATAACTGTTATCTACATTAGAGTATTTAGACATCAGTCATATTCAGAAATTTATACAAAACATGCTTACAGACGAACCGGATTTATAAATACAAATGTACAATAAGAGAAACTGGCATTAACTTAATATGGTAAATCTACACTTATGGTATTCTAATTCTAACGATTTCTTATGCCCATCGATACTTACAAGATAAAGGTCAAGGTTTTGCAATGATTTTCATAAAATAAGGCCTACATTATTTTTATAGCTTAAGCACGATGGTGATCATAACATTTCATAACTTAGAATGTCACTTTCAGAATACATAAAAACCAATTAGCTATTACATGAATAAGACATTGCAATACTAAACCAAGCACACAAAACAGCCCTCATAATTAGACTATATGAATACTTAGTAGCATGCAATATGTTACGTCTTCGGTTTTTGTTTTAAATCTGTAAGAAAAATATGATTAGATCTATCGAATTTTATGTTATGTAATTTACTTCAGGTTTATCTTATGTCAAAGACATAATTTAATAATTATAATTAAAATTTCATACTCTAAGAAGATTTGTAGTCGTAAAAGCATGGTCCAAAATAAATGTGGTTCAAATCTTTATAACAGTTTAACATGGGTGTTTGAAAATGAGTTTTTTATGAAATGCAAGGAAATGAACACTGAATTAACTACAAATTAATATCATTTCATTACACGTTTCCGCATGTACCTGACAAGGAATCATCATGTACTTGACTAGACAAATTACCAAAAATCTCAGCCATTCTCTTAAAATACATGTAAACAATGTACTATTCTATACAGATATTGCAAATTTATAAGTGGTAAAAAAACTGCAATTGACCATTACAGCCATTACTAGTGGACGGATAACAACTAAGCAAGAACAAAATTTCAACAGTGGAGAAAACATCGTGCAGTTAGGAATGTAAAAACTGAACTCTGAATGGTTTAAAGAAAATATATCAACAATCGAATGTCATTAGGCAATCCATAAGATGCCACACCTTACGTTCTTTAAGCAAATTTGGATCAAATAAATTAAATACAAATTCCAGTCATTATTCAAATAATATTATATTCAAAAAAATAATATATGGAGTTTGTTTTAGATTCTGCAGTTGTATTTACCTATTAAACCATACATAATTATATATCGATTAACCATATCCAGAAAGCGAATGATTACTCATCTTAAGAACACAGCTACCGTGTATTTATGTTAACATTGACTGGTAAAATGCATTAAATTAATGTCGATTCTAAGATACCTGTCAAAACCGCCATAATGTTGCATTTCTGAATAGCTAATTGCAGCAAGTATAAACACTACGCTGCAGGACCATTAGCTTTTTAATCATTTAAGTGTATTATTGATGGTAAAATTTAATCCTGACACACATTTAATAATCGACCGGGTGAATGTTTGTTTATGCGGTTGTGACAGAGATCTTTGAATCAACTATATATGAATGAATATAAAGATCTAGTGGCAGATAATTCATACAGTCCAATAACTTTAATAAGTCAACATTTTATTGTAGAACACAAGCTGAACTCCCATCTTTGCGTCCCCCCTCGGCTGATCGTACTGCACGTCCTCCATTCTTCATTTGCGCATTCTCTTGCTACAAAATAAACAAGACTAATTAGAAAAAATCCTTTCTAACTATCAACACACACTTCCTACAAACTTTTGATTCATATATTTATCAGGAAAATAAAATGATGATAATTCTATTCAATTTATCTTAAATGAAAATAAAGAATTTAATCTATTACATTACGTTTTGTTACTTAAAAATTATGTTTGTCTCAAAAAGGTAAGTACTGAAGATTAAAAAGTATTTATAGCAGAATCGAGTAGAAGTTATTTAACTGTACTAGCAGTTTTGATATTTTGATTAATATGTAACATTAGCATGCATTACAAATGAATAGTTCATGGTATTAATAATAAAATAAATACGATAATATTATAATTTGTCTTAAAATCATTAATAAAATCAACATAACTGGATCTACTTCATAAAGTAGGTATACATTAATTAGCAGTACAACCATCACCAGTGTGTGCTATCTATACGAAGGTGGGAAGCATGTTAAAGATGGTGCTGAATAGAAAACATGTAAGAATAGTATAATCAAAATACAGAATAAATCATTTGAAAAGAGGTAAACGATAAACATAAGAAAGGCTTACATTTAACACCAACTAACACATGTCTAAGAAAATTTAAATGAAAAAAAAACCAGAAACATTTAGCATGCCCAACTTTTATACAAGTTAGGAATTATTCATGAAAGTATATGTATTATGAAAATAATAAATATGTCTGTGGTGTATTTCAAACGTGTGTGAACGTTTCAATTCCAAATATGATTATAAAACAAGAATATGCATAGTGTATTTTAACATGTGTGAAGTGTTCAATTCCAAATATGACAGACATGCACTGTCCAAACCATGCACCATTCCACCAATGAATCCTAGTAAAACAAAACTAAAACATAA
Organism: Spisula subtruncata; assembly: GCA_963678985.1. NCBI lineage: Eukaryota > Metazoa > Mollusca > Bivalvia > Venerida > Mactridae > Spisula > Spisula subtruncata. Next base: position 11,615,634 of record OY787667.1, read on the forward strand.
AATGAATGTCAACTACTAATATACTAATATTTCGTTAATAGCATAATATTTATACATATGTTCAATAATTAAAACAACAATGGCTGACACAGTATTTATACCCGACAAGTTAATTCGGTATGTTCATTAAGTACATCATCCTGCAGATAAGTGGGATCATATCTCGCTGCATGAAGACTCACAAAATACCAAATTGAAAGACAATGTCAGGCATGAGTTCAGAACTAACGACATGTACTAATTTATAAGTCTGTTTGACCCCAGTTCTTAACTTCAAGTTACTATCAATGACAATGACAATTCTTATCACTAAATGTCAAGTCCTAGATCTGATCAAATGTACAGACGACTGAGCTGAAAATGATCGTATGTAGCAGTTCTGTTCAATTAAACCTTGCATTCAGCTTTTGACGTGTCCAAAAACCGTGAGACAATGGACAAACACTGTTGTGTAATATTGTTGATACCTGTCATCACGTCCGATCACCAAATATACGATACCCCACCAAAATTTGGATCGCACGACTGCAGCACACTTTATATATATACATGGACATGTAAACGAATGATGTCCATCACCAACACGTATAATTATATCAAACATAAAATTGACAAAATGAGTAGTTTTAATCAAATTAAACTAATAAGATTCTATATCTTTAAAAAAAAAGAGTAAAATCCCAATTTATTTTGTCTATCAGATTCATCAGGGATTTTTAATGCAGAATTAAATTACTCATTTTGTCATTTTGTCATTTTTTATACATGGACATACCTGTATAAACCTACTTAAAGATGTTAATATTATACAAGCTACATATGCTAATGATGAATCATCCAGAACAATTCAAATCATGTCTGAATGATTGGCTATATTACTAAATACAAGGCTGTAATTATTCAATCATAAGGTGTTCCCGCGTAAAACAGAATGTTCTAGACATGTAGTCACATGTTCCACAAATAGCAATGACAATAATTGTTAAATGTGATAAAATAAAAAATAATACAATGCTTTTTTCTTGCGCACAACGTGGTTCATAACTTCTAGCCAAAGTACAGAAACATTTCAAGTTTCCTCAGATTTTGTTTGTCACCGATTCCATATCTCAGAGTGTACTGTATAATTAGTATTAATTTCCTTTAATCTATATTCCATATTTACATACCAGTAGATAAGGTTCTATTCTATGATGTAATTTACCGAATGCATTAAGTAAAACTGTATAGACATCATATGTACTGTTTTTACAATAAGCCATTTTCTTATGTACTATTTCAAATTTACACTATATTGTGTAACTGAATTCCCCATCTCTAAATCAGTTTTGGTACACCGTCTATCTGTAGCTATGTAATATATAAAATATATGCCAAAATAAAACACAATACATACAAGAACTAAACTTTAAAATACTTTCATCATCATTATGGCCATCCTTCAGTCAAATTAGTTCATTTTACTATAAAATATCAAGAGCCCTGTATACGATTGCAGGACGCACGACTCTATCGTACTTGATAGTATCAAACATGACCAAACATACTAAGTTTTAATCAAAACAATAGCAGGTTATTCCATAAATATAGGCCACACGGTTACCAGCCTTCTACGTGTAGGCTCCTCTTGTGATGGTGCAACTATGTTGGGTTCCAACCGGGTACTTTTTAAATCTTTGCCTAAACTACTCTGACAAATATGTTACGCACACTTAGATGATCCCGTCACGAAAATAGCTCCATTTATTCTTCGTAGGTCAAGGTAAAAATTCAAAAATAAAATTGAAAATAAAAATGCACATCCTCTTCCCATTGTATAGCTACCAAGTCAAACAATGTCCAATAACACGAAACACCCAGAAGCATGAACTAGTACATAAACATTAAAATCCATTACGGACCCTCACAATTTTTAAAGTTTAATTTTTAACATAATGCAAACAACCTTACATGAAGTTGTTAACGACCTTACATGAAATTGTATAAACTAATTGGCATATGCACAGTTTTTGTAGCTCTGGTTCTACGACTTTATGTAATATCATCTCTCACTACCAAGGGTATCGGAGTACACAGCTGGGTCAAGTGAAAATGAGATGAACATTGATCAAGACTAGTACTGATTACAAATTCACAGTTTATAATTATACCATAAGTGGCACACTCCGAGTATAAACATAATCGTGAACAAATTGTAAACAAATGCCCATGTAATGGGAATGAACCAGGGCTTAAAAATATAGTATTTTCAACTCTTTTGAAATACATATGTTCCCGTTATTTAAATTCATGAAATCTGTTATTGTCAGTTTGTTTTCACAATTTACGTGTGGTGTTGATGCTAATGCACTACATGCATGCGGAAACGAATACAGCGAAACACTTAGCTTTTCAAATAGAGGCTTCCTCGGTTAGTTTTCTGCTTATGCTTCAGCAAAACGTCCCGTCTACAGGTCAATATTTTGGGTCTGTCATTTGTTCGTTAGCATAACATTTTATGTATAAAACAAATCTATCGAGTGCATGATTTTGACCTAACCTGCTGAGGCATTGTTTCTGTGATAACAAACAGTGTTACAACTTACTTGTTGGTAATGATCAACATATCCACATGATTGGGAAATGATCGTAAATCTCCACAATACATGAACACACAAACGGCAGCCAACGATATACGTAACAAAAACCCTTTCAACTTTTGTTTTAACATATTTTGTTCAGGTACATCAATGCACACAGTCACAATATGTACACAACTTCTATCATGAAACAAAACACACGTGAAGTCATACAAAAAATCATACAACTGATTATCAAATATCGTTGACAAACATGCTTAAACCCTCACTATAAGTGTATAGAAGCTTATGATCAAACAGTGCACAGGTACGAAAATAAATAACAGAACAAAAACGTAGTGCTCGAAGTCTGAAATAAGTTCTAGAAAACAAAGTAAGTATAAGACTAGTGCTTGAAATGAAACATGACTGTTTCTAGAGGAAGTACGGAAGTCACACGATGCCGTAGTTCACTTACTTTATGATTTCCTTTTTTAAACTTTTCATTAAATGTCTTATTCAAGTTATTCAATTCTTTGGACTTGCTCATGTAAGGTTCAAGGTCAACAGAACCAAGTGAATCACCATCGCATTCCTTTCTCGGTGCCTGACGGGTAGCATGTGTAATATATAAGCTATACATGTGAATCTGATCTTTCAAAATGGATACTTTTTTCTAAACATATATCTATGTACATAATTATATCATCTTAATTTTATTCCAATCCACAACGAACTTCAGAATGAGAAACTCAAACGGCAATTTTAGAAAGCATTGTCAATTAATTAATAGATCTATTGTATTTTTGTTTGTAGCCAATGAATAAGGCCAAGGTATTCTGAGAATTGCAATTTTGATTTTTGCCCTACGTAAAGACTTTAACATAAAACAAACTGCAGACGACTGACAAAAAAAATGGATGGGTTCGAATATTTCGATATATGGCATCAAAAATTACCCGAAAACAAATTGCCTCCAGCTAAAATACACCTATATAGTGAATTATTTTGAAAAGCAAAAAAAAATATTCTTAGTAAACTGAGTCCTATAATTAACTGATTTTCATGAACAAAACATGTGTATGTGACAATATAACAGCAACATAAAAACAGTCCACATTAATTTTACATACATGCATATTATAAAGAAGAACAAATGTGTATAACATGCATGCCCCTTAGTTACAGCCAAACAATAATTTATTTCAAAGGTCATTGATATGTTCACGTTAACCTACTGATGCCTAGTGCTGATATAGCTAACCTTCAAACTTTGAAGACAAGTCATCAGTTAATTAAGATATGGTTTCGGATACCTCCATGTCTGATTTTTATTTGGGTAGGGGGTACCAACCATATGTCAAACATGTACAAAGCAGGATACCTCACTTCTGCTCAGAAGTAAACATTTGGAGATGTAACAGAATGTATTAAAGAAAAGTATAATCAGGTGAAAAATATATATGAACAAAATACAACTTATCATTTTAACATACCAAAATCTAGTATACACATTGTATATCATATAAAATATAGACCATATAAAGTTGAGACTTGTAATTTGAATTTTCAAGATAGATCTATTCAGTAGTACAAGATACATAGTGGTCATAATGACTTAGGTTCTGCACATTGTGAGGAAGCCAATACTGTCATCAACAATATCCTTAAATATTATATATTGTAAGCTAAAAATAAAACTAATAATATCATTTTGACAATTGCATACTATGAATAATGTGCACTGCTAGCTAATTATCTTATAAAGCATGTGATGCATGCACTACACAAAGTGCTCAGTGAACATTTTCTATCATTAAATCCGCACATGCATGCAAAACGCATGCATGCAAAACGCAAAAATAGTGTAAACATAATTCAGGAAGCTCTCGATAAATTATCATGCTTTTGATCTCATCATTAAATACCTCATTGTTATCCAAAAAGTTGGCAAACATACTTTTATGAAACGGCCAATGAAGCTCAAAACAGGACTCAGTAATTATGGAAAGTCACAAGTTTTGGTTTGTAACTTTATAGACCAATGCTTCTATGACAGTAAAATACGAAAATGACGGTGTAATACTTTGCCTTTGCATTCATGATCGGTCACAACCCTTGGACAAATGAAAATGAAATGCGATGACTCTATGTCTCTGTATTTGTAGACATATAAAAACCAATTAAACCACCAAATCCTATTCACATATTTATGTTTGTAGTCCTAAGTCCATTATATTTACTTTATACCACTTACTACAGAAACACATGAGCTGAAACCTTCAACCAAAGAGCTTTAATTTGTTTAGGAAAGGACCAAGCTATGCCTTGATACAAGCTCCGCAAGCAGTGTTGCAACATTCCAGGTCATACAGTGATATGTTCACAAACATAATACTAGATATAGAGCAAACAAAAACCAATCAACAGAAATAGGAGAAGAAAAGTTCCTTAGCAATTTTCAATTAAAGTCATCCGTTAGCAGTAAAACTAAATACTGTTGGGTGACTTGGTGTGGTGTTTATATAGTAAATTCAATTCAAGTAGGGTCAGTCAACAGGTCCACACCATTATTTGCATTAACTCTCATTCTGCTAATCTATAGTTGAAAATATACTGATGAAGACTTTAGAGGTACTATTGCTTGGAACGTTTGAAATATAAACTAAATGATTTCCTTTTGAATCAGGAGGTATTTTACATGGTATTTAAAGGCATTTTTAACTATGTTATGATTAGCTAGGATAACATTAGTGCTATGCATGGTATATTGATAAATTGCAATTAATAAAACATAACAATAAATATATGTTTGTATGAAAGTTAATTAATATAACAACAACATGTGTGTGTATATATGAGCTCGACTAGCACTGTTAGAACAACAAGCATGGCACTTATCTAGCATGCGCTATAACAACAATCATGATTAACAAAAAGCAGACTTTCATGATCATGTGATAAAAATACAGACTACTTAACTGACATATTAAACTATTTTATACTTGCACTATTTGTCAATGATCATTGGCGCTTGGCATAAAAAGTGTAAAAGCATGACCAAACAATTAACAGTTGTGTATAGTTTAACAGGTTCATCAGGAAAATCTGCTTTATGTCATTCTACCAAAGGTTCTTTTCGCAAAATAAGCAGAATTGAAATAAATTAGACATTTTTGTACCCAAAATTGAGGTGAGGTCTGAAAAAGATTATAGAATAAATAAGCATAATTATAGAATATAACAGGAAACAATCAAATAAAATATGAAATAATGAGATAGATGGCTATACAATCTTTAATTAAGTGTCCCACACAGGCATTTAAAATATTAGATGATTATTTTACTTTGAACTGTCAACTGTGGATTCCCATATTGCATTAAACTGCATTGCTCAATGCTTGGCTTTTGGTCTTACCAACAATATTATCTTAGATATACTGAGGAGTATCATTATTCTGACATTGCAGACATTCATGGCAGTCTAGGAACTAATTCAGCTCATTCACTGAGTAACAAACATGAAAGAAATAATTGAATGGGATTCCATAGACTTCGTAACCACTTAAGATTGGACCCCCAACATCCCATTCTATAGGCAGATGCTTATACATAATAACACAACAACAAAGAACAATAAATGAAACCAAACATGCAGACAGATACCAAAATTATATTAAACTTAACAAGATAGTCACAATAAATGAATTTCAAGAAAAACAAGTTTTCACCACTAAAGAAATTGTACAGTTAAACAAGGAGCATTGCCAGTACAATGGAACTGAATACACTGGGTTTTTTATATAAAAATAACTTTAAACTGAATTTCAAAACAAGCAACAGTTCTACGATAAACAAACACATCGTTTTATGGGGGAAGCAGTGAGGGTTCAAGAACACTGTCTATAATAAATCTTAAAGCTTACATCTGCAAATGTATGAGCACGCATGAGTGATATATCTTTATGATGGTGATGCTTGACTTTATCATAGAGCACAACACCACCATTTCTATCTGCTTCCGTTTGCAAGTCATCCTCATCTTCCCCAAACGCAAACAGACTTATAAGGTCATCATCCGTTTCTTTGTTCTTCTTTGAATTTTTCACTCCATTCTCCTGCTGTAAGCAACATGTCCAACAAAACTGTTATATAAATATCATAAAACAATATAATAACTCTATCTATGCCACACCTCCTAACCTTTAATGTTGTGGAGGCAGGGGGGGGTAAAAATAATCTGAAAGTAAAAACGACAACATACAACCTATGGTTTGTGTAGATACATGCTACATACTATGTCATTCAAGTAAAACCATCCAGTGTCAAGCTCATACCTGTTAAAGTAAAACTATTCACTACTAATTACCCAAGTATACAGTATACAGTATACATGTTTACAAAAGTCTAGCAAGCATTTTACCATGTCAACATACAACCACAGTGTATCTGAGTCACAATGATTTCAGATGAATACTGCACGCTGGTACATGTTTTACTCTTCATTTAGAAACCAGTCTGAGAATACACCATTGTCATTTGTCAGATTTAAATCTATATTCAAAACTGACCAATCAGAGGCTTGCATTTCTAGACTGGTCTCCAAATTGATATGCATAACCTTAAAACCATGACTACACAGTCCATATATTTACACACAAACGTTGGTATGTTACATGTATCTCCTTTCTTACTTACATATGCAATATAATACATGTACAAAAGTTAGGCATGCTCTTTCTGTATTAAACAAACTTACTTCAAGCAACTAATTCATTTCAAAGCAATATCAAAATGCAGGGAGGTTTATTCATAACGGTAACAAGCTTTTAACTAAAGGAATTGAAATGGAAAACTGAAAGCAAAAAACATTCAAATAATCATAAACAAAAGTATGTATACAAATCAGCTTAATGTATATGCTAACTTATTATGTAGCACTAAATGTTAACACAATAACATTTGGTAGGAATGTTTGATCTAACAATGGATAACATGGGTAGCTGATTACATGGGAAACATTTAGTGTCATCAAAGATGCAAAAAGCTGTATAATGGACCAAAACTGTTATATTTATAATATCATAATACTTTAAATTTATACATATGTAAAACCAAAATACTATTTTTTGAAACATCTATGACAATGCTAGACCATTAACTGCATTGCAAAACACAAGTGCTGTTCTTTGGTTATTAAGAATAATGTCATGCTTTGGGAGTGGTGTAAATTTTACACATTGTACAGCTTTCAACATCTTTACTGTAAGGTCCATAATAAATTAATTGTTATAGTTTATCTCACCAGTTTATTAACTCTCAATAATTCAACGTCATTCAAAATCAACTACAAAATTTCCAAATTTGACAAAAATATTTCATTTCTAATTATTTAGTATCATTTCTGTTGGTGAATTCGGAAGCCCAGAAGTCCATCAATATTTGTGTTTTATCAGTTCAGATAATTGACATTTTAGTGACAGCAGGGATTTAAAAGTGTAAAATATATGTTGATGAGTGAGTAATGTAAATATTAATTACCATAGCAATTACTTTATTATGGCCTTGCAAATTGAATGCTAATATTGAACAGTAGGGAAAAGGTATAAATGGAAAGGAATATATAAATACTCAAATTTAGTAAATAACAAGCAGGGATTAAATATAACAACTGAATTATGCTGGTACAATCACCTAAAAACAAGGAAATAACAAAACAGCAACAATATTCATTCCCATAGCAACAATATGCGTTTCCATAGCAACAATATGTATTCCCATAGCAACAATATTCATACTCATACTATTTTATGTAAATGGTGGACATTCCCATGAATATTCATGAGCATAACTTTATTGTATATAATTATGGTTTATTACAAGTACAATATCATGCATCATGCTACATGCATATTTATAACGAGCCAATACTTTATGTTACATATTATCCTGTTACCAATACTTAGCATGCTAAACAATAGGGAACAGTCAGAAGGCTCTTAGTTGGGAACTTTCATTTTAAATAGTTCCATTATCATTATCAAGTTGCCATGACAACTCAGTAAGGACTATGTCAGACGCCACAGGTAATAGACCAATTGGGCCGAGGAAAGGCGAGAATGCCAGAGGTTTGAACGCAAATGACGGCTCTGAGTTCTGTAAGATGGAGATGCAATATTCCCACAACTGCACTTAATAAAGGCTTTTATCATGCATACATTCCTTAAATAAGTTTTAATAGGGTGCCATTATCTGCTGTCATTTTAAATGCACAAACTACTGGATACTATCATCTTTGCCAATATGATCTAGTATAACACAAACTCTTTAAGATTTATACATCCAACTGACTGTGTCCCAAGTTTTCATTCAGTAAAATATAATATTAATGATAGTTCTTGTTTTTGCACATTTATAGTATTCCAACTTAATGTATTCTGCAAATTACAATGTGTTGATTCAACGACTGATTTTTTAATGGCATTTTTCTGTCAGCTATTTACGTGAATCTTTGCTTGGATATATTAGACTAAAATTTTCCCCATTATGCATAGCATTCTGAGTATTTTTTTATTAAAGTGCCATTGCTATCTATTCAATGGTAATGGGAATATGCTGGCACAATAAAAGATATTTCAGGTTTTTCAAAACATTGTGAGGGATTTCACAACCATTACAGTGATATATTTAGCATTGGGGCTTAACCAAACATATTAGGCAAACTATTGCAAATGTTGGAGGGTGATGGTACCAAACATTGTAGGGAAACTGTAACCTAACATTGTACGTGACCATTAACAAACACGTTGGTGGAGAGTTGCCAATCATTGAGGAGAGTGTTCCATTGTGATGGATTGCAACCGTACATATTTTAAGGAAAGATTAATAATCATAGACATTATGATTAAATAAACGACGAAATCATAAAAAGCACAAAAAGCGTACCAACATAGGAATAACTACAACATAATTTCCATAACCAATTTTGGATATATAATAATTGTTATCTAAAGTTCTGAATTCAAAACAATCAAAGTGTTGAGAAAAATATATAAAAACAAACACTATCATTAACATTCATATAATTATAAATATATTCACGATGCACCCAATTATGAAGATATAGTTTATTTAAGCTTACTCCAGGGTCATCACTCTGACGTCTTTCCTGTAGAAATTTCTCGGCTTTCAACATCTAATATATGGAGGGAGAAATGAGAATGTTAATAGACTAAATTTGATGGTTTGTTTTATACAGCTGAAGCAAAATAGGAACTGAGAAACAAAATCAAAATCCACATGAAACAGAATCTATGGATGTTTTCAATTCGAAGGATTTTGCTTTTCATTACAAAATGGTGAAACGCTTATATTCAACAATATGTATTGAACAAACAAACAATTAACTAAATGCTGATCTTTGTATTTAGAAAGCAGCCTTTGAGTGTGGTCCTAACATTTTTCATATGAAAATGAGTGGTTTTGTCAGTTTTATTGTAAATTTCTTGAAAAAGTCTCTTCGTCCTATAATCTTGCTTCAGTTGCTCATATAATTAAGGTCAAATGTTCACTAACCGCAGCATTGATTACAACTATATTTTGTATGAACTCCCCAAATTTTTGTATCTGAATACCACAACTCCCCCGAAAGGGAAATTAAATAGTACAAGATTATTCCATTAGTAGAACTAGTCAGTAAGCGTCTACATGGCTACACAAATACAATATTTTCACTTTCAACCCCTGCAACTTGACCCTTTACTCCATAGGCCCCTAAATAAAACCCCATTTAGATCTTAGCGTAAAGTGTCTACAGAAGAGAATTGTTAACTTGTGTTACACTATTGGGGATGTAATAGCCAGACCATAGAGCATAGGATTATAACATCCCTTTTGTGCGACAAAGTTGTATCTCGCTATATCGTTATGTACAACCTTTTTGTACTAAAGTGATGATATTAACGTTCATATATTCATGTAACAATGCTGCAATGAACACAAAAGGTCATAAACCAAAAAGGTCATAAACCAAAGGTCAGCAGTCATCGATGACTATAATGATGAAATGAAACTCTCAGACTACAATTAGTACTAAGTAAACTAAGGCCACCTAAAAATTAAGACAAGAATTTCCATGCCCCTTATCACTGCATGTCTTGCTCTTTAAGTAACCTATTAGTATCAAGTCCAACACAATAATGCGGCTAGTTTTTACTGTAATTATGATAATTATTGTTCATTAATGTCTATACACCACGGGGCTCTAGTATCAATTCTTCTAAAGGATTATTATTTAAACATGGGATATGTAACAAAATATTCTAATGTCAGATGAATGGTCATCTATCATATTTACATACCATTTTACGACCCTGAAATATAGTACTCTAGAATTAATCAAAAGGTCTATGATTCAACTACACATTTCCGTTCTCTGATACAGATTCACACCTTCCTCCCTCTGTTGATAGCGTAACATGACTAATATGTATTTTACATATTATACAGTGTAAAAAATCCCACACTAATATGAATGTCCAGTTTATTTTTTTGACCAACATAAACATTTAGGACTAAATGATAATAGGATATTCCTAGTTACCACTAAGTTCCAAACAGATCCAATGAGACTAGAACCTCCTTTATAGACTAAGCACCAATCATAGAAGTTTTACCAATACCATAATATATGTCTTTGCTAAAATTAGGTAATTAATAACAGTGACAGCCAAATGGTCGACCATGCATCCATTACGACCATTTACACCTATTATGAGCCAGCCCTGTTTAAGGGACCTATAATTCATACTTATTGCCTCATAAAAATAACAGATAAAGATAATACTTGGCAAAAATCACCTCCAGCATTGGCAAAGTTCAGAACATGTATAGGAAGAAATAAAGCATTCAATGTAGGTGAATGCAATATCATATAGACTGGAGGGGGGTAAGAGATCGTTAGGATATTATGCAGAGGTTGGAATTGCACCAGAATAAGAAAATCGAGTACCCACACTCAGTCAGTAATTAGTCCAGCAAATCAAACCAAGAAAATGACCAAAGAATGATCAACTTTATACAATGAGCCCACCAAGTACAGAAAGGTGCGAAATTGAATTCGAACAATCACTATAATTTCCAAGATTTTCTGGAACCCTATGTATTGCTTTATAAAGAATATAATTAAAGTCATCATTTCCAATTCTGTTTCAGGATTCAGTTTGAGCAAGTAGTGAGTACCAAGACTCAAAAGACAACAAAGCCCAATCTTGTTCCTATAAACAAACCCAAGACACAGAGGCCATTAGGTCATGGAAGCCTCTGTTACAGGCATTGGAGGCATTACTTGTAAGAGGGCCATAACCCCCCCCCCCCCCAAAGAATTTATAGATTGTAACATATATTAAACATGTGATAAAACTTTCTGGTTATATATATTTAATGAAAAAACAATTGAGTATTGTTTTGGTATGGGGGAAGCTATATCAAGAATAAATTGAAAAAAGTTACTGGTTGCTTTCAACTACTGGTATCTACCAATTTCAATGAATGTATAAAATCAATGTAAAAGGGGGAAGCAGATGAGAGCAAGCTCAATTCAGAGAAAAGAAATTGTTAACCTTGTTTGCAAAGAATCTTCAGTAATGAAATAGAAGCCAAAAGACTCAGAAATCCATGGTTTAGAGACAGAATCCATGACAAAGAGAACATATTTGTTATTTCAAGCACACATATCAAAGTGACAGCCATGTAAAAATAACAGCAAGTGCTTTCATTTCACTCATGAAAAGACTAGTAAGTAGTCTGATAAAATATTAATATACTGTCAAAGGGTGAACCTGATACATTTGTCCTATACTAAGTCTTGCAGTGATAACATAATTACAACTAACTAAATATTTATTACAATTCATTGTAAAACATTTCTTTTAAATAATTATGTTGATAAATCAATGAAATGGTTTGCATCTAAAATAAGGGATAAAATTCTGGATATCATATAGGAATGATGACAAAAAATATGGATGTCTATAAAAACATGTCTACCACGGTACAGTTACACAGTAATAATTTCTCACTTATACATAACTACACTGTCACCATATGTCACAAACAATACATCTATATAGACTGGTGTGCATCACAACAGAGACCAGAGACTGAAAGATGTCATATCTTCTTAAGCAACCAGTCTAGTGCATGTAACTATAGCAACCAGACATAAACATACATGGCAACAATATGGGTGCATACGATTTTATAAACAGCCAGACTGATTCATGAAACCATTTCAACCAGTCTGGAGCATGATTTTTACCATAGCAATTTCACAATTTTAGTAATTAGACAGGTGCATGTAACTGCTATAGGCTAGCAACCTAACTAGTAAGTGTAACCATAGCAACCAGACTTAACTTGCAATACATGACACATTTACCAGCAAGTACAGTGACCTCACTATATATTAAGTGTTACAACCACCCAGACTGGGCATTCAGTATATAGCCCTCAGACAGACTGTGCAGCTACATATTTATCCACCAAAATGTGTATTGTCCCAGATTCCCCACAAGAGAAAGTCAGTGAATAACACTCACATGTCATATGTTAATGAGAAAGACAACCATTTCTGTTTATACCAACTGAACTTGGACAGTCTATAATTACAAGAATTGTTATAATACTTTCCAAATACGCTAATGTAATGTTAACAAATACCATGTTCTATTCATATTTTATTTTTGTCTACAACTTATTTTAAAGCTGTTTTTTAAGCTTATTACTTGACATACTTATTGTTCAACATAATCAGGTCATGCCTTTTCTTGTTACAATTATCCTTTTATAATTAACGATAAGCATTCATACTGATACAAAATTATACCAAGACTGTGGTAGCCTTATTTCATGCATTTTTGCCTTAAATATATAACAATTTAAATTAAACAATTTTTTTCAACCAAACTCCACAGGTATAAACAGAAATATGAGTATAAGCGGTCTACAGATGAAAAGACTACCAGAATTCTTACATGACTATGTGCACGTGGAGGAGTCTTCTGTTTAAGCAGAACCTGAAACATTCGCCCACACGATATATTATATCTGATTCACGCCTTTCTCTGACTTACCCGGGCATACCTTGACATTTTCATCCCTTTGGCATAACAAGGTTGTATCTATCAATGCACTGAATAGTGAGATACAACCATGTCGTCCGAAAGGGCTGAATTTCTCATAACAAAAAAACATGTTTAGTGTTTATTTTTGTAACTTTGACAATAGCACTCCCCCTAATAACAGGGAGACAACCTTCTACAAATACACTCTCAACAAGTCAAGAGGAGCAACCCCATAGCACTCTTACACAAAAACAAACAAACATGAAATGCTACAAAGAAAACACACAAATGTGTAGTATTAGTTGTAAGACAAATATATATATCCGATTATTAGCACATGGACAATCTTTTAGCTTCAACGAACATCTACATCTGATGGTGATTGTTAAAACATAGTTATTATAAAATAACCACACCGGTAAAGCAGAGTTAATGCTGATCATTGTAAAAACTATCACAAGCCGTGAAAATGCACATCAGTGACAAGAGGTAAACTATTATATACAATCCAATACAAGCCTGTGTGATGTTGATTAGCTAAGACAGCAAGTATTTAAATCAACACATGAAACCCTTATCAAAGCCTTACTATGAACATAGTATTCCTACGTTCTATTGGAGGAATAACGGGTGCCCGTAATTCCTGCGGTTCCTTGACTACACGTTGCAACTTCATCATCTAAAATGTACCGTTTCTAATATATCAAGTACCATATTTTATAAAAAAGTGACTAAAAATTTTTACTAGGCTTATTATGTTGTTTAAAGATCTGTATTAGTCACCCTAAATGTTTCATATGATTGTAACATAAGGTCATCTTTGAATGACAAAGTAGTAATCAGACAAAGAGGGAGATTGGCCCTTTTTATTCTAGGGGGACATGACTATTTGTCCCCTATTTGTCTTTTGAGACATACATGGAATGTACCAAATGTTATATGATTTGAAGTCATTAAAACAACATTAAATATACCATATTCAAAATTATATACTATCATTACATGCATACCTGAGCTGAAAACTTAAAATATTTTAAATACACAATCAAGTACATGCAAAAACAATAACACCAAAAACTATTAAGGTTTACTTTTGTAAAAATCCTTCCTATTTAAACATTTCATAACATAGAAGCTTTGAAATGTTTATAATGTTTACTTAATATAATGCAAGTAAGACAAACTAGCAAATAAAATACAGGTAAAGAATCTTAACTTGTTAAAGTATTTTTAACTACTAGACAAATGGAAGGCGTCTATATATCCAAACACAAGTGATCTCAATAACAAAAGTAATCAAGATTTATATCCTTTCAATAATTGAAATTATTGTATAGTTTTCAATGTCCAACCATTTTGGCAGCAAAGGCCATAACAGACAAGGCCGAGATACATGGCATCATGTTTAAAGTTGTGAAAGTTCCCAGCCAATCATAGAAGAAGAATATAGTTCTTACCTGATTCAATAAATGTACTCGTGTTTTAAGTCGAGTCCCGGTGCTGTTAGCTACAGCAGACACGGAACGATAGAATGGTTCAAACTGTTTCTCAGACTCTGGTTTCTGATCCCATTCTTTACAAATATCCTGAAATATAAGTTTTACATAAAATACTTTATAACCTCACGTAAAGGCCACCTCAATATCACGGCCTACTAAAACTACAAGGCTCTAGCTCCATTCACTCGGTATTCAAGCTCAAGCTCAATACTTAGACCCAACACCACAAATGGCTCAAGAGCTACCGTAAATAATCAGCCATGAGTCGCACTCAACCATAAGACTTAGGGTGACTTTTGGCTAAAATCTTGAAGATTTTATCTATGACAAGTCATAAGTCGCAAGCAGAATTTACAGATGACCATGCAGTCTCAGTACATCACTGACAAAGGGTTCAAAGGGGTTTTTAAGACATATTGTGAATATCTGGGCAAAGAGTTCCAAGTAATTTTTAAGACGTAATACAGATATATGGGCACCTATAAATATAGATGGAACAGAAAACCATACCTGCATTCTCTTCTCCTTAGCAGCAAGTCGCTCATATTTCCTCTGTAGAAGTAGTACTTCAGTTTTCAGATGTGACTGATCGGAAGCATGATCTAATGCAAAGTGTGTATTCCTGCGTGCCATGTTAGCTGCTGAAGCACTCCCTGGTCCTTCACCTTGTTCCATCAGTCGCAACTCCTGTAGTGTGTAATATTATGAATAACAAATTTCCTCTCAACAAATTACTATAGCAAACATGCTTAAGAAAGTATATTCATTAAATGTTGAGGCTTCTGATTGAATGTGAGTGACCTCTCAAACTCATAATGGACACTACAACTAGGGATAGATCTTCATTCTCTACACACAGACAGCTGGAATGGTGCATACACTATTCACAAACATAGGCAATATAACTAACTCATCATCAATGTTTCATTTCCTAATGAGAGAAGTCAAAATTTAATTGCTGACCAAAGGTTTTTGGTAGGATGAGCCCAAGGAGCAAACATTAATATCCCAGGGCTCAATACTAACTTAAAGCTAATTGAGGAGGTGAAATGACTTAAAAGTACTCTTAACTTAAAATTACCGTTTGCTATCAATCTCAATATTTTAAGTACCAGACTAAATAATGGACAATCTAATAATCTTACCTTAGTTGAGTATTTCATGAGTTTAGGATCAGGAGTTGTGTCCTCTTGCGTACCATACACAAGAAATGTTATACATCCAGACTCAAAGAACTCCAAATGTTCCTTGGTAACCTTACTGAACGTAAATGTCTTAGAATGGTTAATCTTTGGTGTGAGAGAATTTTTCACTAGCGGTGTTTCAGTCAATTTTTTATCCTTATAAACACGATATTTCACTTGAAGTCCTTTTGAGAATCTTGCCTTGTACACTTCCACATTCTGTACCGTGACCTACAATATAATATCAACCGTTTATGTATTGGATCCATGTAAATAATATTGTACAACTAAATACTTCCTTATGTCATCTGGATAAAAAGTTAACTTATTTAAGAGATAATTAAAATGTTGCTTTGTTGTGTAATAAAATATAAGTTTGAGTTTGGATGTGTAGTAATTAAATCATTTCCCATCAAAACAAGTGCCTATATTTTATCAGGCAACACAGCACTGCTTTAATCATTATTATAATTCTAACATCGTCAATACTCTGTTATTTACGGCACAGGTTGATGTCAAGCTACATTCTTTCCAATGAGCATTACCTTATTTGTCAGGTTATTATTCATTATTCAGCTGTGTTTTGTTGCATTATTCACATGCTATGTTAGAATTGAATTTCAGACATTCGGCTTATATAAATATTGGCATTTTTTTATTTCTATAAGTACAGATCTCTGTGTGCCAAAAATTATGCCAAAGGAAATGTTGATTAATTTTCTTAATTGGGCAAAATTCCCTATTAATATGTTCATGTTGCTTACTTTGTCACTATATACTGTAGAAGTACTGTTCATACATATCATATCATACATCTAATATATCGATGGTGTCAAATTAAAATGCTGTATGACGAAAACCCACTTTTCAGGAGAGGCAAAAAACAGTTTTTTATGTTAACTAAAACTCCTTCACAAATCATTGAATATAGAACTAAATTATATATTTCATAAGCAAAACATCTTGTTGATTAGGTATCAAATAATAAATATAATGCAATTGCTGATATTTGTTCTTTTCTTTGCCCCAAATAAAAACTAACAGTTATTCGGCATTTTCTTTTTGTGATGATTTGAAGGTCTCTTATTAGCTTATTTACCCCAGATAAGGCGTATTAAAGGGCGGGAAAATAATAAACAGGAATAACTAATGATAAAAAATGGCATTTTGATTATTCGGCACTTTCGAATGGCACCGTCGATATATGGTAAAATTTTAATTTGTTTGGTTTTTAAATCAACCAACTGACACACAGACCAACAAGTACATAATCCTTATCCATCAAAAGTAGGCATCTTAATACCAAAATGATATAATTCCATTAACTTGCTATAATGGCATTTTACCTTGAAATGATATGGTTTTCCCTGCAATTCTTGTGGATCATCAACAAATGCGTCTTCTTCCAATGCTTTACCATCTTTCTGACACGGTGTCACATGGACCTTAACAAACCCCTCTTCCTGTCCCTTATAATCTGTGATAGTGATTTTATCATCAAAATCGAGTGCGTATGACAATGATTGTAAGAACACATTGGCTGAACCAATCAGGACATCCTCTGTCGGCTCCCAGAATGGATCTTTCTCCTTTGGTATCTTTGAAATGTCCTCACCATCCAAGAACTTCTGGTATAAATCCTAAACACAAACCAATGTCAATATGAAGTAGAAGCTTTAAGACAATGTGAACAAAAATGGGCAACATAACTAAAGAAAACAACCCATGGACTTGATCTTTCAGGAGATTCGGCCCTGCATGGAACTTACCCTTTTATGCTGGACATTGAGCACAAAACCATGACCATGACTTTATTTGATATTGACCACCAGACATTGATAAGCAACTGATTAACAAATTGAATACATTTTGCAATGAGTTTGGCATCTCCAAGCCAAGCCTTGGATCAATTGCTCGAAATTCTAATCTTCTGACACAATAAATCTATATGAAATGCTTACTCTGATTTGAACAAAATCTCAATTTGAGTTGAGATTTCTAATTGAGGTGCTTTGGCAGATTTGGGCCTGACCGTATGGCTCTCTTAAAACTAGCCCAGGAGGCAATAGAGAGCAATAGTTGTCAAAAAGTGCAGGCTGTGCAAATAAGTTATTTAAGTTTCATCATAATAGTTACGAGAACTGACCTGGATAAGGTATCTTCTGTTCATAAACTTGCCACGTTCCCACAGCCAGGTGTTTCCATTCAATAAATTCTTCATTTTCACCATTACACTAAAATAATACAATAATTGCACCATTATCACATTTCCACCTTCATTACATCAAAACAACAATTGCATACACCTTCAGTAAATTAAGCACTCTAAATTGCTGTATTAGCATGGACAATGAATTAAGGCAAGGGCTCAGTGCAAAACCATGGTAAATACATCAATTTAAAGAGGCACATACCATATTTTGCACTAAGCCCTCAAAATGTCATTGAATATGTTTGCAGAATGGAACCAAAGCAAGACATCACATCTAAAGCACAAAGGTAATATGAACACTCTTCTGAAATAAAAGGGTTATATCCAAACTCCCCTAATTCTAACAACAACAAAAAGTTTGATTTTTATTAACACCCCTCTGCTAATTTTCTTAAAAAAGAAGAATAGTTTAAAAAGAAAGAATCTTCAATGCAATGGATGATGTGTTTGCTTTCATTGAGTTTCATGTGACTTTTAGACTAGGCTATTGTAATGATTGGTATAAGTCAGAGAAAAGCTGTAGAAAGTCTGCCTGCATATAGCTTGGAGTTGTTATCGACAGGTCAACTCATAACTGACCGTGTCATGTGATGTCGTGTCATTGTTAAGATATCTGAGTGATTTAATGCTTTTTACTATGCAATGGTAGGGAATGGCACCATACACTCATGTACGTGTTCGAATCTGACTATAAGTGCAAACTATTTACCCTATGGTTATATAAAATATAAATAGTTAAATACACAGTTCTGCAATTATCTGACTGCATAACTGTAGTGTATGTAGGTGAGTCAATCATACAGGACTGATCAATGAGGCGTATTGTTAATGTTACAATATTTATAATAGATCAGATATAGGTCTACATATTAATTAATCATGAAAATATTTGGGGGTGTAAGCAGCTAGAAAAACATCCAATTATTTATAGTAGATGTAAGGAACTACATAATATCTAAAATACTATAAGTATTAGTTAATAGAAAAAACTTAAAGCGAGGAAATTATAAGGTTTCGGGTCTTCAAGATTCAAATCAAACATACATGGGTATTGTATACAGATTGACAATTTATGTCAGACGAAAAAACACAACTACATGTATTACACATAGTAAGTAAAGTCAGAATTATTTATGTAACAAACATGATCAATGCCTTGATTCTACAAACCATGAAGTGACACAATTTGTGCTCAGTCTGGTATTTTGTTTTTCACTGAGATTGTAATTTTGATTTTCAAAAAGTGCAAGATTTTGATTTTCAATGAATCTGAATTTTTATTTTTGGAAGGTCTGAAATCTTGATTTTTGGCAAGTCGGAAAACTAGATTTTTTGCGTTGTTTATAAGCAATATAATTGCTTAATTGTCATCAATTGTTAAGCTAACAAAAAATGATCAATTGCAATTCCTTCAAAATTCTATTAAAAGCATGGTGAAAATTAAAGCTATTCAAAATAGTTTGAAGTTTTTACTGTTTCACATAGTTTGTAAAAGCAGGCAAAAGAAACATACATAGGAAATTATTTTCAAACACATAACTTAATATTCCATTAATCCATACATAAGAGCATGACCCTGCTATCCCCTGTTCATATTCATCAACTATTTTCCAGTAATGAAAGGGAGACAATCCAAATTACATAAATGGACTTGATAAGACTCATTAACAAGGGAGATCACTCTTTATATTTGTCTCAAAAAGCTGCATATGAGATGTGTACACTTTCTAGGTCCAATTCATGGAAATGGACACAATAAGTAATATAATCAAGGGAAATCACTCTGTATTTGTGTCCCTGGAAAGCTGTTCATGAGATATGTCTACATTCAAGCTAATCTCTTTTTAAAATAGTCAATATAGTAACTATAATTATGGAGTAACGGGTTGAAGGTGAATGATTTCATGACCATAAACAACAATCTGTGATCGTGTGACCGAGGTATAATTGGTTTCACTCCATTCAAGACTGGACATAAAAGTGATCAAACTAGACAAACAATTATTAGACATGCAATTCTGACATCTATTTTGACAAGGTGCATCGTAGACAAGACAGAACACATTGAAACACATGTTGGAGTATCTTTAATGAAAATGAGCCATATAAAAATAACAAAAAGTATAAGCAAAAGAATGAAGCTTAATGTGAAAATATCAATTTGAAGTGAAACAAGAAAAACATGTTCTCGAACAAGGCCTCAAACTCCGAAAAGCCTTTGGTACGCTATGCGTATAATTTTACAGTCTGGTAAAAATCCTTAAGTCTTTATGACAGTAGCCAAATTGATTTTGGAGATGTAATTACAGCATAAAACGCTAATTCGTCCTTAGTCACTGGCTGAATATGCCAACCTAAGGTTACTATTTTCTTCATTGACAATGTGGAAAAAATAATTAAATATGAATTCAAAGGATAGAAAGTTATTTAAATGAGTCATAAATGATGGTATTATTAATGTGTATTATGTAATGACTAATACCACCTCACTCATGGACAGTTTGGTAGGTTCACACACCAGGGGGGTACATATAGTCAAGTGGTATGAAGAATTGTCATTCATCACTCTACATAGAATATCCAAAATCTTTAAACTATTAAACTAATGTCAATTTGATAACCTGGCATTATTTAGCATGATTTGTGCACACAAGCTAACATTACTGGTGCACTCTTGACCCCTGTTCATGGCCCATCATTAGAAGAGGGGATGAGACTGTTGTGCCAATTGTCAAACAGAATGACCCTTGTGTACCATTTCTATGAATTGAGGTTCTTTCCCAACCTCAATCTCTCAAAATGGATGCCCTACCCCCAAGGATATTTGAAGACAGTTCAATTTCTTTATAATAAAATACCAATAAAGCAAATATTGAGAAATTTTCAATGACATTTAAGCAAGGAAAATGTGTAAATAGAAGCAAATTGACTCTAAGGTGTTTGATATATAAACTAATAATAAAACAAATCAATATAAGATAAAGAGTAAGTCTTAGACAAGCAATTTTGTAAAATATGTATGCCCCATAATGGTAGCCAAATAGTCAGAAGTAGTAAATATCACAGTGACCTTGACCTTTGACTTACTGACCTCAAAGTCAATAGAGGGGCATGATGGTACTGTTGCTGACCAACCTCCTTGTGAGGTTTAAAGATTCTAAGGTTCAAGCGTTCTTGAGTTATTGAACAGAAACCCCTTGGTTTACAAATGTACAGACCAACCAACCAACATGTATAAAGCAATATGGCCCTATTCAAAGACAGAGGAGCATAAAAAGTAGGTATAGTAAAACAAATATTGTAATTTATATGAAAAGTAGAGAAACACTATAATGCCAGATCATCATACTTGAGATTTTATATATATTTATTAAGTACGTAGAAAAGTTATACAAGAAATGAGTCAACTTACGACAGTCTGAAAATAAGATAGAAGAAAATATAGAATACAATATCAGTGTAAACCTTCCTTTACACAGGTGATCAGTGTAAACCTGCCTTTATACAGGTGATAAGGGAGTTTTAAAAATACCATAGATGTACAAGATTGAATTACATCAACATGCATTAGAACAATAATAAATAAAACTCATGGTTTTGTTTTCAAATTTTTAATGCTAGCAGGCTATTGGTCTGTTTTCCTACACTGGAGTATAATAATGCACCTTTGTAATTATGCCTCTTACATATTTTTTTTTTCAAAGATAATCAACCTTCACCATTTTAAGTTTTGAAAACTTCACTATCTATAGGAATGAAATAAAAAGAACTGACATAATTATTCTAGAAATCAAAACTGATGTAATTATACTCTGCTTGTAGAAAATAAATTCACACAATGTCATTCAATATGCATATACATTTTACATGAATATTATCATGCATAACAAATACTATTCTAGCAATGCAATATTTATATATCATACTCTGGTACAGAACTTGATTATATAGTTAAAATAATGTAACTTCTATATAACTCTATAAACTGTATATGTTACAATAACGCAGATCATCTCGAGTAAATCATGCTAACATCTCATACGTAAATTGGTAGTTTGGAAAATTCAATAAAATCTGGTCCATAAAATCCTATTTTTATACTTATTTATCAAGGTTTTGCTTGGTAACAACCCTTGTGTATGATTTCTATGAAAACCATCAATAGCCTCAAGGGTTAATGGAAAAAGGAATTGTTTGCCATACATGATAGCAGTCCTTTGATTAAACCAGTTGTCATGATATTACTTCAAATCATTTCCCTTCAAAGTGAAACAGCTAGACAAATTATTATCAAATGGTGCTTCTGTACTCAGTGTTTAGTGTGTTTGCCTTCTAATTTGGTAATTGGGTTCAAATCAGAGAGGAGGCACTCAAATGCTTGCCATGCTTCAGCACAAGGCTGACTGGCAAATACTTGGCTGAGTTGCACTAAAGCAAGTGATTGACATTTCACATGTGAAAACAAGACCATAACCAATGTCACAGAGGAACATAACCTGACTATCCCATAAATCAAACCCTCATCAAACAGGCAACAGCCCATAGTGCACTACACTTACTGCACGTGCCAGCACTACAGGCCCCAATATTTAATCAGTAGCTGCCAAACTAAGCGGATGAACACTTAATATTTTGTAAAAGAAAACAACACTACCCAATACATAATTACCAAGTCATGTTTAGTTGTGAATTGCAAAGGTGTGTCTGCAGAGCAACATAATGTTGTCACATTTACTTAACTGGATTTGCTTTCAAACAAAAGTAGAAAAAAATCTCAGAGTAACATGAGACACAACAAAGGTTTGACTGTAGTAGGATAATAGATAGATTATATAGTATTCCAGTTATTTCCTTATGTATACGCATGCATGGAGAACGTTCCTATACATATCAAATCATACATGACAACATGATTATACACATGAGAACGAACCTTGTAGCAAGTAACTGATCATACGCTCTGCAATATTACACAACATACATTTATAGAAAACTCAATATCTAGAGACAATGTCATGACCTATGCTATTTCATCAATTGTTTTATACCAGACAAATAGACAACGCATCCATTAAGACTTCTTTTATGGATTAATCCTTTTGTGTATCAAACATTAGCTTATTGTTTTCTGCCAAAATTCAGGAATTCAGATATACTATGACAACTGAAACATTTCTCACTAAAGAATTGATGTGCAAGTTCAAAACTAAATGTATACTTTTCCTGCCTCACCTAAATGATGAAGACGATTAGATAAAAACTTTCACCAAACTAGAATACATGGTACTTTTTCAGACAGAATGAATTATACTAGTGTTTCAATAAAATCACCACATATTCTGAGTGGGAGGCACAAATATTACACTATACACCCTGCTACACCTCTATATAATATGCACAAAGCTAGGCCACATCAACTAAACACTATGCTCTACTACATATTGTGAGAACTTATATAAACCAGCAACTTTATCTATAATTTAGTGAATTAAGGAAAGAACCCAAATTCTCCATTTGTCCTTTATAAATGTGCACAATTGATTTTTTATGAACAAATATTTCATAAAGTCTTGCTACCCCACCCACCCTTTCTAATAACTTCACATTGGCTATAGATACTAAGAAACTTACGATGTGTTATTCAGTGTTCCGTATTCAGTCTCCTGTGCTGCTGCTGATATAAGAACAACCTCAAATGATTTCTGCTTGTTTAATTCTTCTGATACTGCATTCACTTCTGACACCATCGGTAAAATCTCTAGAACTTGTTCCTGTGCAATTTGTTGATCTGAAACAATCAAGCACATCCTCTATAATTGATTCCTGACATTGCGATCTTACTGAATTTTCTGACACCGCAGTCTTCAAATTCGAAATGATAGAGTTATAGACTGCTTCTGATTGGCAGGGGTAAGTAGACTGAAAATGTCGTTCAAAATGAGAACTGAAATATTTTATGAGAAAACTGCTCCTTTGCGATACATGGGGTCAATGCAACATTAACAAAAGGTTTGTAATCAGTATCAAACCAAGTGTGCCTTAAAAAAGGGGAAACTCCAACTAATGTTGTGCAAATAGGTCATGCTTTTTTAGCCTTATAAAAAATAACATCAAGTTTGGAAGTTAAAATAGCTTCAATTCAAGCTACATTAGATGATTTAGTTGAATGAATATCTTGCAAAAAATGTTAGAAACAAACACCACATCAACAACAATAACAACAAATCCTTTCATTTCAAACACTGCAGTGAGCACAATAAAAATGTTAACAGACAACACCAAGAATCTGATCACACTCAACAGGCAAAAGCCAGTGATCCCAATTTGTACAGACTTTCCAGGTAAAAGTCTAGCATTCACATACATGCAATATTGTATCCCCTGTATGATGTGTGAGTCTCCAGCATTTAAGACTGTACTGCTGCTAGCATGATCTGAGGCAAATTGATAAAATCTCATACATTTCTTTGAATACTGGTACAAACTAATTTCTTTTTATATTATAAGAATTAAGACAAATATTAGCTTGAATTGCTTCACATTTAATGACCCTAAATATATTTGTGTCTTAAAACATGAAAGCTTTGGTTAAGATTTACATTGGGACCCACAGACAAACAAATTCAGACAGACCAACAAGACAATCACTATATGCTGCTGCATCCACGGCATAAAACATTGAACAGTAACAATACACTGATTATATATACTTCCTGGGAGAGGTCGAATCATACAGACATGTATTGGTTGAAATGGAGGACCTCTTTAATCAGTCTTTTGAATAGTATTAAAACATCTATGTCATCGTAATAATAAGAAAACAAAGGCAAGCAAATGCATTTTATATTATAAGCAATAAGCCAACAGCTGAGGGTGATGTCACACTTTGTAAACACAAAACTATCCAGATTTAAGTATCATTAAACATGGCAATCTTAAGCATGTTCTATCACTTCAGTCATAAGATATATTAATCTGTGAAAGTTTCAAGATATTCCGACCAACAGTTTGTGAGGAGTTCAACACACAAGATTTGCGTTATGTAAGGGCAGACAGCACCAATGCTATATGCCCCCCACTTATAAATAAGTGAGGGGGTACAAACATGAACATGATGCCAGTTTGTGAAGTATAGCGTCAGTGTGTGATGTATAGTGTCAATATTGTTACACACATGGTATGCCAAGCTGTACAAATGGTGAGCATAGCCTATATTTGCAAGTCAGCTTTCAGTTGAAATATGGCAGACATATGAGGACACAAGTTATGACACGACAGTAGTGTCAGTTTTGGTGTGGTGTATATATTTTTACAAACACAAGGTATGCCAAACTGGACACATAGTGAGCGTAGCTTTTATTTGTTAGTCAGCATTCCGTTGAAGTATAGCAGGCATATGAGGACATAAGTTATGACATGACAGATGTGTCAGTTTGTGGTATGGTGTATATATTGCTACAAACACATGTAATGCCAAGCTGGACACACAAATTTTGATATGACAGCGAAGTCTGAGGTTGTGGTGTATACAAACACATGTTATGTCAAGCCACCCAGTAGTGCACACAATAATTATACTGACCTTTGGTTAAAACTAATAAGCCAAAGATACCAATAGGTTAATTACTAGAGAAGATGAATTTACTAAACCTTAAAAATTACCAAGGAAGCTAGGCATTATGGTACTGATAAGCGCTTATGAGCAATATTATGAACATATGAACAATGATAAAACATACTGAATGTAAATTCAACTCAGGAATTTAGATCAATCTTTTGATATGAACAAGTAATTCGATAATAAACTGCCATATTACCTTATGACATATCAATAACTATTTACATCTGTTTACAAAGAATATTTCACAACAAACAACACTCTAGTGACTTTTTCAAACAGTTCTAAATGTGACATGCTTATGTAGTAAATAAATGGTGCACTTTTTATATCTATATTTTGGTCATATATCCATAAGCACTTCATTTATTATGCATCTTAGCCATACTTATGTTATTGAAATGAGTATTAATCCATTTTTAAAACAGTAACTATTATTTACATTATAATATTCGAACTCTTTGTTTTCTCTCATAACTTTATGGCAGTTCCGCCGGTTCCACCAAAATGTCAAATACATGTTTTAATTACCAAACCTTGACCCATAGCTTTTTGAGTGGCACTCATTTGTATTAAATTTACAATTAATACAAAATTATTTTATATATCTGTACCTTTTGACATGCCAACACCTGTGCTGGTAGCAAATCCTTTCACTTGAGCGATCTCTTTCTGAGCAAACTCCCAATTTATTTCAGATGGTAGGTCTTCCGTTGTTTCAGTATTTTTGGGATTCAAAAATACATACAAATGGTTTGAACCTGTAAGAAAAAAAATTTAGATTAGAGGAAAATATCATTAAAGCCCCAATAGTTCATCCAAAAGTTTTTTTCCAATCATCTAACAAATACGAGGAATAGGGATGATTTTCACAAACGACAAATAATTATGAAAGTTAACTATATCTGTAGGAAATTGAATAGTCTGCCTAAAATCACATCTAAGTGATATGCATAAAAGACAAAATATTCGTTTTGCAAGAGTTGCTTCCCTTAGACTATTGATCATGCATTACAATTCTTTATTTTCTCTACAAACTAACTGGGGACTAATTTTGTTGTTTCCATCGTATGTATGGTGTTTCTACAATAGAAAGCTCAAAATGCGACATCTTGCAAAAAGGTTACCAAGTTATTGCTTCTTTGAAAATTATAGCCGTTTGGGGCTTAATGGGGCTTTAAAAGCTATTAAGCTGAACTGCCAGCAAACAACTAGTTCAATGTGCCACTAAAGTCTCACACGAAGTACAATGCCATAATTCAAAATCTCTTTACAAAAGACATCATTATTCACAATATCTATAGACCTGTAGCCACACTGAGGCACATGCCTACATGCAAATTTGAGAAATTACCAAAACATGCATTTTTTAAAGAAAAAAATGTATAAAGTACTGTAAAATCGTTAACCTTCAACCCCGCAATCAAATCCCATCAAACGATAATTTTTACCCTTGTATTTATTCCCTGAATATAACATCCAAAAACTAACATCCCATCGAAATGGTATTTTTACCAAACCCACAAAATTTAGTCCCATCAACAAAAAAATTGTATACAGTACATCAGAGAAAATATTGTTTTGGAGCTTTTTTGTCTCTGGGGATAGCCCTGATATCTATACACAACTACTAAACTTACCAAACAACAACCTGTCCTTATGTGAGAGTTTCTTATTGCCTGTGACTGGTACACCATTGACCTTGATCTTTGCACCACTACCTGATGTAGGTTGTAACTCCACCACACCTTTCTTACACGTGATCACAGCATGCTGCTTCTGTATACTGAAATAATGTCAAATATACATGTGTACATACTGAGCATAGCCTTCATTAACCAGTTAGCTTTCTGCTGAAATATGGCAGGCATAATTATGTACAAATTGTCAATGCATGAATTGAACAGCAACATTGCAGCCAACTGTATGAGGACTTCAACATCCTCAGCGTGTTTCAAACAACACAGAATTTACCCAATTTCATGAAAAGGCTGTCATGCCAAACAGAGTCAAATTTTGTGGAGTTTTGATGTAATACAGACAATGGGGAACAGACACATAGTATACATGTACCAAAGCATGGACAAACATAGCAGTGATAATATACTGTAAGCCAATTTACTTTCGAGAATATCACTTTTTTTTTTGCCAATTGGCATATTCATGACTACAGTTTCACATTTTTATGTTTCCAGCAATGTCCATATTTTAAAATGTTTCTAACACTTTTGTGGCAAAGTAATTCTGCAAACTCTGTGGAATTAAATTGAGCGAAATAATTTTTAGGTTTACAGTACACAGAATTACACACTCTTCATTGAAGAAATTTTTTAAGTACTATCCTTACACTTACCTGAGACCACTAAGGCATATATCTGGTACAGGGCTTGCATCCTTTCTACCTAGGGTTGTATCCCCATCTCTCAAGAAGTGAACTATGACCCCGGACAACATGGGGTCCTCGTTTAAGTTGATAAGATGTATTTCTTTCTGTTTACGTTTGGCATCACTTTTACCACCAGAATCCAGTTCCTGGGTCTCCTTCTGTGCTTCTGCCAACTGAAACACCACAAAGATAAATGTGTTATAACAAGAGATGTTTGTAATACATGTATGCCACTATCGCAGCCAAATATTCAGAAATGTTAAAGGTCATGGTGTCCTTGACCATTGATCTACTGACCTCAAAATCAATATGGGTCATCTAATGTTTTTGAGGCCCGTATGGAATATTGCATACTTGTAAATATGTTAGCCTCATAATATAAAGACTTGCTGACCAACCTTCATGCAAAATGTTCTTGAGTTATTGAATGGAAACCATTTGGTCTACCGACAGACAGACCAACATGAGCAAAGCAATATACCCCCATCAAAGATGGGTAGTATAATAATTATTACTGAACTTTCACTAGTGTTATTGTTCTCGAAATATAGTTTAGATCAATTGGCAACTACTGATATATCCTTTTTATACTTTTTAAGTTATATTAAGTAAATTCCAACCTTTTGGTCCCAGGTTTCTGCAGTCTCAGAATCCTGTAACATTTGTTGGTTAGCCATGAACTGTGCTCTTATCTCTTCTTCCATCTGTTTCCTCATTCGCACAAACTCTACACAAGTAAAAAACAACAAGAGATGTTTGTAAAACATGTATACACAAGGGCAACATATAACTTCAACTTCAATGTGGTTACTCATCAAAATCCGCAAGCAGACATTTAATAAAGAGGGTGAATACTGTACATGCATGTAGTGTGAATCAGCTTATTAAACATTCATATTAAAAAGTCTTGTAGAAAATGGTAAAGGACACAGTGAATTTGACCTACTTATCTCAAAATCAACAGGGGTCATCTATTAATGCAGACCAACCTCCATGGAAAGTTTTAAGATCCTAAGGAAAGGCATCCAGGTTTTTAAACAAAAATCCTTTTGCTTAACTGACAGACCAACAGACATGTGCAAAGCAATATACACCTTCATCAAAGAAGACATTTTCTGGCTAGCGAAAGAAATAAGGATGTGTAGAACTATTCATTTTGTTTTTCTAATTCTTGATTTCTATACTTCTGTCTCAATGACTTATTTCCTTCGACGTCATTTAGACCAACCAGAACTTACAATGGGTGTTAACAGGTTTAGAGAAGATACTAACCTTCCTGTGACATTCCTTCTTGCTGTACGATACCTCCACTCTCCATTGCTTTCTTCAACTTCTCATTCTCTTCCTATAAACACAAACAAAAAAGAAAATTCCAAGGGCAATAACTCAGTGACAATTGATGGATGTGTCACTAATGTGCAACTAAACAAGACACTCATACATCTTGGGATATTTCATTGAAATCTGACAAACATTTCCATGGACTGACAGCCAACATTCCGACTAACAAAAAGAATAACTAAAAAAAAACTTTCATATCTTCAGGTATAATAATATTTAACAAACTGGCAATTCCAATATGTGGGCTATTGTTAAGAATTGTAAAACACATAATGGGTAAGCCCCATGGTAGCCTCATGGTCGAAAATGGTA
This sequence comes from Spisula subtruncata, assembly GCA_963678985.1. Lineage (NCBI taxonomy): Eukaryota > Metazoa > Mollusca > Bivalvia > Venerida > Mactridae > Spisula > Spisula subtruncata. The sequence goes on from OY787667.1 coordinate 11,645,867, forward strand.
AAAGTCACAGTAACCTTGACCTTTGACCTCCTGAGCTCAAAATCAATAGGGGTAAGCTAGTGTTGCTAGTCAAGCTCTATGTAAAGTTTGAATATCCTCGGGCAAAGCGTTCTTGGGTAATTGAACGGAAACCATTTTGGTCTACTGAAACACAGACCGAAGTGCAAAGCAATATACCCCTTCATAAAAGAGAGGGGATAACAAATTTTCATCAACTAGTTTGGAGAAACCAAAAATACTATAGATTTGTATATTACCTTGAGTTCTCGGATCAGTTTATCCATCGGATTCTCGTTAATAACAGCTTTATTCTGAATCTTCTTTGCCCTATCAGCATAACGTAACGTACCCAGCGTCTCATCATAGTTAATGTCGGCCGGCGACAATGCAGCTATCATGATGGTTTTACTGAAATAAAATACATCATCAACCATCACAGTAACTGTAAAATCATTTAATTTTAATGGGGCGAAATTTTGTGGTTTTAAAAAGACCATTTTGATGGGACATTAATTCGTGGAATTTGCATTTAAATTATTAAATAAAATGGTCAAAATTATTGTTTGATGGGATTTGATTTTGCGTTAAAGGTGGACCACAAAATCCACGAAATTTAATACCCCCCAAAAATTAATAGTATTTAATTTTTTTAAATTTCAATGCTACTGTATAAGTTTAGAAAGTGGAAAATTTACAACCTGTTCATCTCTATGCGGTTGGCAAACACTAAATAGCGCTTCTGAAATGACCAAGTGCCCTGGCCGAGGATCGAAACCAGGGACCTCTCAATCAGGAGTCAAGAGTGTTATGCAAAAGAACCTCGTGTTACCGTTTACCACCATCAAGCACATTACTTCATCCCTGGACAGTACAAACTGCAGTTCTACTAACCTGTTTCCTCCTAAGGCATTTTGTAGTAGTTTGGTAAGTACTGAATCTCTATAAGGCACAACTATCTTCTTCTTTCCCATAGATAAATCTGCTAATGCCTAAAATATACAAGTTCACGAAATAATTGTCATACTGTAAAATCATTTAATTTCCATGGAACAAAATTTTGTGGTTTTGTTGAGAACAACCATTTCATGGGGATGTAATTTCAAGGATATCTTATATGCTAGCTGGCAAGGCTTGGTCAATGTGTATAAACCATCGGACATGTTGACTAAAATTTCATCCTGTCCAACAGAATAATAGAGCTTTTAAAATGTTGACAGCCCCTAGAACAAAGGTTTTCTCCTTAGATCAGAGGTGATGTCCTTAAACTAAAGGTATCCCATCTGTTCTAACTTTACAGGCAACTAACTTACTGATATGACATTTCCGAGGGCAGATAAAGATTTGTTGATATTAGCACCTTCTTTCAATCTATCACCTGTGGCCCCAGTACTGTCAGCTCTCTCAGAACCTGAAAACATTACATGTACTAATGTTTATACATATTCAATTTGTTCATCAATAAAGCATTATTCAATCAAACTAACAATTTAAAAACTATTAGGATATTTTATAAAATGAGTTCTGATTCAAAATCTTATTCAATCATTTATCAATCAAGTCTTTATTCAAATATCAATTAAGTGTTTTTCAGTTATTTATCATTCAAGCACTATTCAATCATTAAATTTTATCAATTAACAATTATTATTCAATCAAGTCTTATTCAATCATTTATCAGTCACAATGTACTCACCTGCTAAATCTACCAGATTCATCACAGAACTTTTCTTCGTCTCGCCATTTTCAGATTTGATAATTTGGTCAAATATGATAGTAACCACAGTATGGGCTCTACTACTGGTTGCATTCATGTTTGTTGATGCTACTGTACGTTGTTGTGTTCCTGCAAAACATAATATTAAGTCTGTCAACTTGAAAGTTTTGTAACAGATGGACAGATAAATGACCAGAGGAACAGGTAAAAACAAAAAAAGAAAAAAGTTACCAATTTTCTAGGGCTCTTTTTCAGCTGTTAAGCCGCTCAAGCACCTTGACATTTTAAGTTGCCCTGGTCATTGAGCTACCGTAACGTATGGAAACCTACGTTTGTGTCTCTACATTCTCTCCTGAGTGTGCGGCAGCCAACATCGATCTGCGGCGCCTAGGAATAGACTGCCCTCACAGGTACCAATTTACACCATGGTGGAGTGGAGCATTTGAGTCTTGCTCAGAGAAATTAACCAGTGGTCCAGGCGGGGGTTGAACCCAGGACCGCGCAACCAATCTCTAGGTCACTGCACCCACAATATGCCTCCGCATCAGTAGATGGTGGACATAATTAAGAGTTGGGACATGTATTTATAATATAAACATAGTTCTACCATTCAGTCATAAATACCTTGTTCCATTCTTTTCTCGATTTCAGCATAACTTCCAACTGGGACCTTTTTCAGCCCTTCCACATAAAACATCCCCAGTTTAGGGTTCTGTCGTACATTAAGGCCACCTTTTGGATTATCCTTCGATAATAAATCACGCACATTCTCATTGTAAATTTCCAACATTGAAAACATGACCTCGTATCTTTTATTCGGGTCATCATTAGTGCCCATAGTTTGAAATAATTCATCACAGGTAATAGGCACAATTCCTCTGAAAAATAAACAAAATATTTTAATAAAATTACACAGAATTCAAATTCAAAATTTAAATCCATAAATATTGATAATAAGTTCTGCATTCAAATGTATCTTTCTACAATTTCAATCAAATTCAATTATTGAAACTTTATGCTGATTTCCTTATGCTTGTCAAATTTAACATAATCAGAGGCAAAAAGATAATTTTGAGTGATATATAAATGGGGCTTAACTCTGTCAGATTTTACGCAAGATGCCGTTGGTGAATAAGAGAAGTAGCATGTACAGGATTTGATTAGAATTATTCAAGTTATTGAGAGTGAACAGCTTTTAGGACGCTGCCTACATATACCCATACATCAGAATGCTCCCTTATTCCACTGCATCTTGGATCATTCATAGTACACCCCATCATTATAAGAAGTATGCAAACACAATAGTGTATAAACCACTTTAGAAAGGGAGACAACTTACCTATTTGCTCCATATCCAACCATGGAATAAGACTTTCCTGATCCTGTCTGTCCATATGCAAATAATGAACAATTGTAGCCTGAAAATATAGAAAATAAATTAATTAGATGATTTTAGTAACAAACTTATACAGCTAGGACTTGGATAAACACAAGAGGGTGTTGGACTTTAGACTTTTAGACAGCAGACACTTGGGACTTTTACCGGTTAATTTTAGTCACTTACTTAGGGTGATGGGCATTTTGACATGAGATTGTCATAGAAGAGCTGAATCTGTACAAAGTACCTATATAATCAACAACCAATCTGCCCAGCAAGGAAGTTAATAATCTGAGGGCCCTGGGTACTTTCTTAAGCTTACATTCAAACATGAATTCTACACTATTCTATAGAAATTAGATTTGAATGTTAGTTTAATGTAATTTGTTTTTATAAAACAGTATCCTGCACCCTATGGGTAGGTTTTATCTCCCTTTATAAAACCTTGTCATGTTTACCTGAACAGAAGTCAGTTATTATCATCGATCAATGAAATATAATTGGCTTACTTTTAATAGTTACACTTGACGGGTTATAACGGTTATGTACTGACCCAGTTTTCATGACTGGATCAATGTGGGTGTATATGAATAAGCATGTTATAGCACCCGGGGTATGTATTATAGTATTATATCCGATTATTGGCTGTCAAAGTGCACGGTTCCTCATTCTTAATGGACTCATGTCATTAAATGAACATTCCGTTATAAATGTATGAATGTACATAATGTCCTGGGAGGGGTGAGGGCACAAAAGTAAACTATAATGATAAATGGGTGCATTCATGAGCCACAATACAAATCCGTATGTACATATACAAATGTATATTATGGTACTTGGAACTTAATGAGAAATTTATTCAAATCTGGTTAATAAATGATCAGTATACAATTTACAGTAAAATAGATGACATAAGACGGCTATTAGTTTCGTAAGGCTAGAGTATGTAATAGTTTCTTGTTAAATAAGGCCAAATGAAAATAATATTGCAGTTCGGTAACCCTTCACTTCCTCTATTTTTCACTACCCCAAAACATATTACGGCATATTTTGCTGGAAGTCACCTTGGTTTTAATTATTCCCATTTGAAACCAGCATTATTATGAAGTTTTGAAAACAAAATAAAAGTTTAATCCTTTCGCAAATCCCTAATTTCAAGGGAAACCAAGGATATATTCTGTGACGGCCTTACCACTTAAAACATTTTTTTCAATAAACTAATAAAATTATGTTCTATACAAAAAAAAGAAATATTGATAAAAATAATCAATAGGACTATAAAAGCATATACATGAAATATAAGTATATTTTTAATTAACCTGCCCATTTTAGTAGTACATTGTATTGGTAAATCGGCAAAAAGCACTTTAGAATTTACTTTAGAAGTACTTTAGTTTACTCCAATACAATACATCTAATGTAACAGAAACATAAACCAATCTAAAAACCAATTCAATAAAAATATATATTGTTTGTTTGTGGTACCATTAACAACCCACATGAATTCACCCAAACCATGGTTTTAACATTCCTTTTTATCAGACTTTTTCACATTTTAAGATATCTACGTATTATTATATACATTAATCCCACACAAATTGATACATCAACCCTATTTTAATGCAAAAATATCAGACAGTACTATCATGATCTAACATATATACTGGAAAACAGACATTTTTAATAGGGTTTTGTCATAAATACTTTTAATATTTGATTTTAATGTTCATGCATTAGCTCTAATACAATTGAAACTCTACACTAAAACGTATTCCTTTCATTTCTAATTTGATCGGCCATTATATCTTGTTCAACTTTACAGTACAAGAAAATCAATTTACCATTTAAGATTGCGATTTAATTAGTTTGTAATGTATTGTCAAACTGCAATGTAAATAAAGGGGGATTGTTCCGAATAATAAACTACACCAGGCATGGTACACAATGAAACTAAGGATACAAAACAATCGTAAAATCCCCCACTTTTAATTGGAGAGAGAAATAATCACGGGCAAAAATTATGGAATATTACATACATAGTTATATAATAGTTGAGTTGAATACAATAATAGACATAAACAACCAAGTCGGCAAAACCCAATGAAAGACATTCTATAAAGAGAAACCAATTAGAAGTTTGAAACTATTTAAACTTGGTCATTAAGGAACACTTCCAAAATAACTACAGTGACAAAACAGGATCTTGATTATAATTTGCATACTCTAGATGTAGTTGAAAAAGGTATGCCCAAGTGATCTTGGCCTTAGAATTAACCTTGGAATCATTCAATGACTCATCTACTGGTCAAGACCATTCTCATGAATCAGTGTATAGTCAAGTCCCTAGACAATACTCTGATACAACACCCCTAATATCGTTCGCAAATCTAAAAATAGCTCTATTTCGTCACTAGCGTGATTCCCGCTATTGTCCAACCAGAACGCGCGTTATGACAGCCGCGGGAATATTTCTATAAACAAACACAAATCTGAACATGGAATATTCAATCAGCGAACGGTGATTGAAATTAAATGCTGAGTTGTTTGTTGGAACATATTGAATCGAATTAGGCGTATAAAAGTATGAAGAATAAGAGAATAAACTGATATCGGTTCTCAAATGGAAATGTAGATCTACCGGTGATTCGAAAAATATTTATCAGAATTTTTTTTTTTCAAAAACGGCGAGTTTAGTGGAGTGCTGACGTTAAAGGTAAATTCTGTTTTTGTACGACGAACTACCGCTAGTTTCAATCAAAATAACCAGTTATGTTCTGCAATGATAGTAAAATCTTCTTTTGATCATCAATGCAAAAATAGCACAATATTTTTTTCATACGTCGATTTAATAGTCGGAAATAAAATTCAAACGCTGTCGGTTTATATTCTGTATGTAACGTTGATTTTGATTGGACGATTGACGAGGGATCTTCAGAAAACACCCGTGACAAAATTTAATCAATTGCCTTATAAGGAAATGAACGAAATGGATTTGATTGGTTGAGATGTTCGTTCACCACGCTGGGATTGGTTAGTCATATACCAGAGTGTATTACGGATGAAAAACACGCTGGTTGAACGAGAATGGTCAAGACCAATATATTTGCCAACAAGTGTGGGGACCTTAAATCAAACAGTTATTTAGTTATTGATTGGAAATCATGTGGTTTACAGAGTGACAAACGACACTGGTGACAAAGCTATAGTTATGCCAATTAACAGCTTTAAAAGGGAAATAACCTAAGTATGTATGTATCGCCCGGTATGGTCTAGGCTGATAATCGCTTATCAAAAATAAATAATTATGGCTTAAGATATATCTTGTTTAAATCAGAGCCGAGCCTGCAGTTCAAACAATCACTACAATGCATTGATCTAACAATGTGATAACCGTTAAATCCCCTGAGAAACTAAAACCTTATATTAATTATTCATACCCTACCCAATTCTGACCACTTTGTATCAACATTAAGAAGGTCCGGTTCCCAGTTCTATGAACTACATAAAACAATGATAAATTTTGAAACAGTTATAAAAATACCGGAACATGGTTCTAATCAATGAAACATTAATCAGCGGACAAACATGTGGTCGAGAATGTCTCACATATTCTGAGGAACGCATATTTGTCCAATCTATAATATCACATGAGTCCTGGGCTACTGATTAAACATGAAATATTCACTATGTCTACACCTAGATCACATGGTCAATTTCTGTGATCGTCAACCGTTAAACAACTGCGCTCGGAGTACAGAGTTTAATTTTAACTGCACACAATTCCACTCGGAAGAACCGGTCACTTAACTCGACACTTCTAATGAGTTATGAATACAATGGGAGAAAAACAGTAGCTTAATTTTAATTGCACACAATACCCAGATGGGAAAACAGTCACCTAATGCAAACTATAAAAATTCCCATGGGATGAAAAGGTACCTTAATTTAACCCTTCTAATGAGTTATGGATACAATAGTTATTACGTTGTCAACATTAAAATAGCCAGTCTAAGTGGTTTGGAAGCAGGCTTTATATTAAGTAAGGGAGATATAACAGTACCATTTTTAAAGACATAGGTATTATTACTGAAATAATAATTTCCCAGTCCAAGTGATCGGACAAGAGGAAAGTAGCGAGGATAATAGCGAAACATTATATAAACTTATGTTTCTTTGTTCACACAAGTTTCTGACTCAAACTAAAAATTACATGGATTGCAAAGTACTAAGAACTCTCACACTCAAAGATACCCTCTATCACAAGGCTATCAGGGAAGTCAATATATATTCAATCAGAGGTCTTGGACTATCAAAATAATATGAACATTCCATACATCATTACAGCCATGTCCTCATGGGAAATAATGCACAGTTATGACTATAAATAATTAAGTAAATACCTTCAAACGCATTATTAAGTACACCCTGACCGAGGTTATCGAACACAATACGTTGACTCGCATAGTTGCTTCCTGGTTTAGGTTCTGTGACGTCATTATCCTTCAACACAAACCCGTCATGTGACCTGAAATACAGAGAAATAATAATACAGTAAAATCATTTAATTTCGAAAGGAACCAATTTTTGTCATTTTGATAAAATAGACCATTTCGATGGGACGTTAATTCGGATTTTGCATTTTAGGTAATAAATATGAGGGTCAATTTTTTTTATTTATCCAATGAGCAAATTTCATATATGTTTACCATGACAACATATAATACATTCCAGTATTATTACACTATTTTATTATCTGACCTTGTCCAAATTTGTTCCCATGACCTTCGCCACGGGAATGTGAAGGTCAAGATATAACACTGGTGCTGTACTTGTAAAGGAAGTCTCCCAAATAAAGTTCATGAATAGATTACCAAAATTATCTCAAAAGTATTGATTGTTTACAATTTGATCACCAATCATACAAAAACAAATAATTGTTATGAAAGACCTATAGATTGCAAATGGCTATAAATGAGTCATTACAATTTACTGCACTTTTAGTTTAAGAATTTATATAATTTATACCAAAAGGTTAAATTATGGCTCAGGTCAGATTCTATCCATACTCATCACAAACACTTATGGTACCTTGAAGGTACCTACTTGATGATATAAGTTTAGGTAAATATTATAACTGTGTTAATTTATGCATATTTCTAGTGGTTAAGATAAGGAGAGAGATTTTCATATCAGAAGATTTAAGAATAAACAAACATTGTAATCCATGTGTATATGCTCAAAATTAGGCCATTAAACCTTACAAGTTGCAAGGCCCCATTATAAGTGTAGAAGAGACACTGAAATGTTAAAGTTACTGTTCAAATCTATTTTCTTGGACCTCCCCTGGGCTGTTCCCATCCTGGGTCGGTGCATGTCACATTGTATTAATTTCTGCGTTTAGGAGACAATAATTATCGGGTATGCATGCAGTTTTGGATAATATTATTTAATGAAATTACTGCGACTACTAATGTATATTGGAGGAAACATAATTGATATTTACGACTTAAAATCAATGATATGGTGTATGGTAATACACAAATTCAACAAAGGGTGCAAACTATATGCTTATTACATATTTTACTATAAATAACTTTTATTGTTGTTTCTTAAATACAATAGGTAGTAAATACACATATTGACACAAAAAAGATTATCGTAAAAAGTATAAGATTAAGCAATCTTGAATTAAATATGGTGGATAATGTCTTAATCTTACAAAATACAGTTATTCGTTACAACATTTTTTTTTTTGAATATTTGGAGATAAAAGCAAACAGAGATTTAACCTATATCCATTAAATTGAATATTAATAGACATAAAGCTGTACAATCAATATTATAATAAGTGGCAATACATCGCTCAGCTTATTCCCTGACAATAAAATATTGTTTTCCTTATGACAAGAGTTAACTTCAATAGCATGTCATACAAATATTTTGCATATTGTTAAACCAAAAGCTGGCTAACATGACTTTTGTGTGTCAGTTTAAGTTTTAGTATTTTGTAATTCTGATTTTTATTTTGTAAGTTATGTTGATTTAACAGTTCTATTATTGGTATATTATTAAGTACTTATAAATATGTACAAAAAGGGCAATGCCTCAATGGTATAGTCGATTCAATAAGTAATACTAATGAGGGAACTATCCCATTCAAAAGAATAGGGGTGAATACTGTTAACTCAAATATACCCAGTTAAACCTTTATACTCAGATATACCCAGTTAAACCTTTATACTCAGATATACCCAGTTAAACCTTTATACTCAGGTATACCCAGTTAAACCTTTGTACTCGGGTATACCCAGTTAAACCTTTATAAAGACAGTTTACCTGCCAGACTATAGTATATTTACAACCATTCTCAATTGACTTTAAAAGGACTGTATAACTGCATAGTTCACCTCAGAATGAATGGGTGGTCTAATACACATCACATACAAATTGGACACCAAAAATAACATGCATTTCTCAATAAAAAGTTAGTTCTGAGCAAGGTAACCAAGATTAAATTGATAGGTATAAGTTGTGGACAAATCCTGAAAAATCTAAGCAAAATTATCTTACAGCCCGAATTCCCTAAATTCCTGACATTGATGCAGATAAGGGAAAACCGAAACCATTCTAACATGATAAGCCAGGCCTCGAAATGCATCAGTTATTAAATCAAAATATACAACTTATTAAATTCCTCATTTCGTTATTTAAAAAAATTTTAATTTCTGATATACATGTATAAATATAGACATATATAACTATACCCTGACCATGGGGACACTTGTGATTTTATTGCCAATATTCAAGCATTTCTCTGTAAGTCAATAATTCAAGATAGCCAGTTAAATTCCTGTCTACTACAATAAAGTGGATTAATTAAAAATCCTCTCAATAAAAGGACACTTATATATCAACCCCGACCAAATCTCATTTTTACAACGACTTTAGAGAGATTTGTCAACAAATTGTACTTTGACATAAAGAAATCCCCTACTTTAGATGAAGTTAGATTAGAACCAAATCATATTGCAATAAAACTTATTGAAAATGATCTTCAAATTCTATAGTGTATTTCTTCATTTATTCTAAGTGTATACATTGACTTTATGTGCCATTTGGTAATACATTTACGTAAGAAGTATTAAATTGGGAAGTTTTAAGATGTTAATTTGTGCTTTGGAACTTTGAACATTCGACAAGTCACATGTTGAATCAACTTAAATGATATATTGGACAAGACTTGATATTACAATTTTTTTGTTAATTCATGATAAAGCCCAATGATAAATCATTAATTAATTCAAAGACAATGGTTAAACAATTTTTTAAGCACTATAGAATGAAGTAACGCTGCACAAAGTGCCGCCATAGCTCAGTGGTTAGCACTCTTTCCGCCTAATCTGGCGACCCGGGTTCAAATACGGGTGGAGGCACTCACATCCCTCCATATTGCATCAGAAAGCTGGTTGGCAAATAAAGGCTTTGCTTGGCATTAATGATTTTTTTGTAAGCATTCAATTTAACTTAATGCACCTAAACACACAAAGAAAAAAACATGCAGAGTGTGAAATAATGCAGCTTTCTATTTTCTAATTATTTTACTTGTAATAATCACAAAGCCACAGGGAATCAATATTGCATACAACATACAATATGACAGGTATTGTTGATATTCACCCAGTGTAATACTGTAAAACCATTTAATTTCGATGGGATGAAATCTCATGTGGTTTTTTTTGGTGAAAAAAGACTTTTTTGATGAGACGTTAATTATTATACATGGCTTTTGCATTTCAGGTAATAAATATTGATTTTGCATTTCAGGAAATAAATACAATGGTCACAATTATTGTTCGGTAGGATTTATTTCGTGGAAAATGGTGAACCACGAAATCCCCGAAATTTAATCCTCCACGAAAATTAATGATTTACAGTATTGAATATTATTAATTACATCAATTGTTCACATTCCTGTGAAACGGTACTAGTCAATAACAAGCTCTCTGAAGCTGAGACTGTCACAACAGGGTCTCGTATGAGAAAGTTGGCAATACAATGAGAAAGTTCAAAATATAAGAAACTTTGGGGTAGTTTGAGATACTTGGGTCAATTTGTGTAGCTTGGTGGTTGAATGAGAAACATGCGGGCGCAAAGGAAAATTGGAACAGGGAGAAATTGGAACAGGGAGAAATAGGAACAGGGAGAAGTTGGAACAGGGAGAAATTGGAACAAGGCGAAATTGGAACAAGGTGAAATTGGAACAGGCAGAAATTGGAACAGGCAGAAAGGTGAAACAAATGGGGGAATATGAGAAATATTATGTAAACCATTGTCCGATTTATTAGCTATGAATAATTAAAACCCCTGCTTGTGGCTCAAATGACTACCCTGAGAGAACTAGCAACCAATATGAAATGATTGAATTATCATGATAATATTATAGTACAATGTATGAATGTTGAATGAGACCTGGGTATAACCATACCTACATTTAATGACTCTGAAACTCTCAAAAGAGCAACAAACCATAGGGAAATTTAAGTATAATTCACTGTAGTTACTATTATAACTGTGATTTAATTGTTAAATTGTTTGTATACATAGGAATTCCAGATATAGTTCGATTTCGAGCATTGAGCCGTGACTGCACTTTTAAAGTTTAATAAATTCACCGATAAAGCTTGTTGCGGCATTGATTAACTGCGCTAAATTGCCAATTGATAAATTACACATATTAGTAACTATCATATCTTTAAACCATGACTATTGAAATCAATAAATCACGGGTTACTCGCCCAAATAGACTCGTCTTTAGAAAAGGTCATGGCTCAGGGTTCAAAATTGAACTATAGTATCCATTGTGATCAAGGTATGAGAGAGAAGCCAGTGTTTTTCCCCTTCTTTGTAAAGTACCCATAAAAATTCCTGATAAATTATCATGATTTCCCCAACAAATATTCCCAATTTCAGGATGTTACGCACAAATACTACAAATCAACTGGTGCCCTGTCTTTCCCAAAAACCAATGGAAGCCATTTCTGCCTTTTCATCTTTGATGCTTCCTTGATCGAGAAAAGACTGCTTTTTTAATAAAAATACGGCCACTTTGAATTAAATTTATAGAGAAAGGTTCAATTATTTATAAAAGATTATGTATATATTATAGAATAACCATTAAGCTAGCTGAAAAATTAACGGATTAAAAAGATTTATTTACAGAAATATTGAGAATAATAAAATAAAATTTCAATGACAACAATACCAAATTCAAATTAGCAACCTCAAGTTATTTTAGATGCAGGGCCTGGTCCCCATAACAACTAGCAGAGCTGTCGCATACAGTTTATAATCACAATAGGCGAGAATCAATTAATGCATGATACATAAGAACTGAATCGCAATTCATAAATGAAACATAAGTAAAGAGTGATTGATAACCATTTTCACTTTCCATTAAGGCCAAAAAAATATATTTAAATTAAATCCATGCCTTGTCCCATAGTATATTAAGTCAACTCCTTTGGAAGTAAAACATTGTTTTGACTTTACTGGTACAGTCAGTTCAAAACTAAATAATAACAGTTGTAAACATAACCTTGTCCGTCAGGTAAACTATATTTCAACTAGGTTTTAATAGGTATACCTGAGTTAACTTTAGTCCCCGCTATTCTTTCGAATGAGATAGTTCCCTCATTAGTATCAGTTATTGAATCGACATATCTGGTCTTTCAAAACCTTTTTGTACATTAAATTTATACTTTTGTAAGCAAACAAATTCTTTCCCTTATATTAGCCTTACAATATTGTCAACGTCAGGATTAAGTGCTAGGAAAATCAATCTACTGAACAAAAAAAGAAACAAAAAGCAAAATCATAAGCGGCCTAATATTACGGCATGGAAGCGCTCACATGGAGGTGACATTAGCAATCAATTTATTTCTTCTACCCAGTTTACTGACAAAAGCAAATCCTAAGCAGCCTAATATTATGGCATGGACGAGATCTACATGGAGACGGCAGGTAATCAATTTATTCCTTTAACACATTTAACTGACAAGTTCTATGTTAAAAACTACAAAGAGAACTTTAATCAAAGCCTGGAAAGCATATTCTTAAAGGGCATTTACAAAATCAATGGCTAGAATACGCCTGTCTGGCTATTACAAGTGCTACTGTTGGAACAGAGTGACAAACCGGATATATTTCTATACTGTACATGGTATTGCTATAAACAATAGATAACAAGGAAATGGCATGATGATATGATGTCTGTAATTTCATCATATAATATAATATATTGTATAACAATTTGCAACAGAATAAATTAATTTTAGGAAAACTATTACTGAACAGTCAACATTTGTTTGAGTTAAAGAGTGTGGTCAAGCAATTATTCCTGCCCGGTTTCTAGAGAGGAGAGACAGTCATACAATACAAGGAATACCCTAACTCTTTTGTTCTTTAATATGTACAGTGTACAGCACCAATACTCAAGACACTACCGATACTGGATACATTGAAGAGTTTCAGAAATGAACCCGACCCAAATTCTAATCAGGATCGAACACCTTTAGATCAGAGTGAATATAAATAAATATTATCAAACACTACTTGTCACTTACCAATATGAATAATCAAATGAGAATTTCTTTGGTTCATCATCTGAAACAAGAGATAAGAAGAATGAATACAATGTCGCACAAAATATAGAGGTTTTCACACACAAATTAACCCCCCCCCCCCCCCCCCCCCCCTAATAAAAAAGGGTATAATGACAGCAAAGTCATTCAACATAGATTTGTGACAACATGGGCAACTAGGATTGGTATTGCAGTATTCGTAATGCATGTGAAGTTCCATTGAAATCTAATCAATGGTAACGAAGGACAAGGACAGACAAACTTTGTGTCTCCCACACTAACTGTGACAGCCATAGGAACCATGCTTTATAAGTTAAATAGTCATTTTTCACAGGGTGGTTAACTCACAAAATGACTGATATTATGGCAGTACAAAAATCAAATCTACAAACTACATGTGGGAATGTGTATAGGAGTTTAAAACTTCGAAGTAAAATGTCCAAGTAGCATGTATTGTAAACAATTTTTCCCTTTGGTGCAACAAGATTGTATCTCACGATACAATCTATCGAAAGAAACAACCTTTTTGCACCAAGGGACGAATTATAGATTGAATCATATAAAAAAAATTAAATTGTAATTAATTTGATAAAATATTTGCAGTTATATACTTGTGAACTGTATATAACAGTACATTTAACAATGATAAGGTCAATGTTATGATTCTACACAGTCATGAGAAGTGCTTTTGAACGTCATAAACGAGTGACGTAGGCAAATAGCTGTGGTATAAAATACTGTTAAAACAAAAGTTGTGTTCAATAGAAAAGTTGTCATAAACATACAGTTTAATGAAATGCAAATCATGCCCCCTATATCTGAGGACAATGAACAGTATGTAAATTTGTTTAAACTTTTAATCTCACCAATCAAAGGGAAATTTATCACACAAAAGAAGAAAATGTGAAATTTTATGATCTGTCTATATGGTATGGCTATATTTATTAAGTAATTGATAAATCGTAAATAGCATGTCCCAGCCCTTTCAAGTTTCAACTATATATTGAGAGAGTCTATATCAAGGGCTTGGTGCAAAACTATGGTAACAACATCAACTTATAGAGACATGCACCACCATTTTGCACTGAGCAATTGATATATTGGTATACTAGATATGGCCAAGTTTATCAAATAATTGATAAATCATAAATTATATTCTGTAACACAACATCCTAGTGCTTTCAACTTCTCCACCGTATGTTTGCTTTCATAACCTGTAGCACACCTTACAACCACTCTGTGCTACTTTATGTCTATTTAAGGGGCTCTACAATATTGTTGTGCAGCTAAGTGTATTTAAAACCACTCTTCAACATGGAGACAACCTTAAGAAAATATTTCTTGACATCATTGACATTGTTAAAAGTTTTATAAGCAGTTAAATACCATACCAAAAATCAGTGGGTAGTCAAGTTTCTATTTTATATTCTAGTTTATATTTCAGATGAAAAAAACTGTTGTTGAACAAGAATGTTAAATAGGACATTCTGCATTAAAAATGTCTGCATTATCTCTTTGCTGCCTTTTTTATCTGTGTTTAATCATTTTTGCTTTAACCAATGGTGACCATGCCCACATTATTTAACATCAAAGTCTATTATATATAAAACATTTATAAACACACAAACTTATGTAAAACTTATGGTACACACTTGTGACCATATTTGAATAAATAAACAAACAAACAATATATTATTTTCAAAAATCAAAAGGCTAACTTCAAGGAAAGTATACACAATGGCATAATATTTATCACCTTATTAAAACTGTAAGATTAGAAGAATGTCCCACCTTGATATCCCATACAAACAGGATGCAGCCTCTATGTGAGTATGGGCTGAATTCATAAGGTTCAGATAAAAAAACGATTGAAATCTGTTTGTATTTATGATCCTACAAATGTCAATTTTAAGACTAAACGATTAAGCTGCATTTGAGTAGATGCCATAAGCATTGACACATGATTTTCTAAATTAAATATTTTCAGGCATCTCACGCAAACTCAAAGGCTAATTATGAATCCACAATGACATGTACAGTGGAATAGGTATGCATCCGCCATCTGTAAATTTTTTATTATGTTAACAAGAGATTATTAAATATTTGCCAAACCCCCCAAAAAAACATTTGAAGTGATTTAAACTGTCATGTTGACTGCATTAAGGATGCAAGATAAGTGTTATCGAAGCATTTATGTATAAACATGCAAATATTTTGTTTCAATTTGATCTGATCGTAGCATAAAATATATATTATAATAAGGAGAGTCGAGTGCTTAATATTTTGGATGGGCAAAAAAATAAAAACTTTTCAATTGCTTTTTTTTGGCTTGGTGATGTTGATCTTGTCTATTTATTTAAATTGCAACAACAATCCCTGTAAACGAAGTATTGCTCGGTCAATAGGTAAACAAATTCAGGTATCAGCATGGGCTGGTTCAAATCCAACTATTTCAATAACCAGAATTGGCTTTCCATGGTGGGAATCTTTACTTTCAGTTGATGTATAACTTATATTAATCACTATCCATACCTCATTACAGATGTTATCCATTGCCACAAGGGTATGAAAGAAGAGAAGTCATATTCCCTTTAGGGCTGAGCATCAAGTAAGGGCATTGCTGGTACCATTTTTATTTTGTCTTTGGTACTTTGGTATGACGCGGACTGGGATCAAACCCTGGACCACCCACGCTTGCAGTGAACGCTCTACAACTAAGCTATCAAGGAAGAAGCAAACACGCCAAGGAAGTACATGGTTGTACTGTTCTGTGTGCAGGAGGGAAGGAGGGCTCAACCAGTACCATCTACTGATTGTTATATCACAGCCATTGATGAAACCAACAATAACATGTAAACATCTGGTTCGTATTAAGACTGAAAATCTGTGCCCACTTGCTAGATCATTGGTCTAGGGCTTTTATCAGAGATTTCATTTGACTCTTGAAACTGCAATTTGACAAAAGTGTCTATTTTGACTCTTGAGTTTGACAAAAGTGTCTATTTTGACTCTTGAAAATTGAAGGTGGAGAGTCAAATTTACTATACTTATAATTAATACAAATTTTCTTGCAAACTTTTGATGACTCTTGATAATTGAGAGTCAAGAGTCATTTTGACTCTTCACTTTTGGAGGCTAGTGAAAGCCCTACTTTATAATGATAAGATTTACAATACTTACTAGGAGTTTCTGGGTTATATATCATAGTCATCTGTCCATCCATCTTTATAACCAACTTAGACTGTCGGTCCAACTCCCTGAAACAATGCAATATACACAATTATTTACTGTAATACAATAATTCTATAGTATACAGTAGAACTAAATCAAAACTAAGTTGGTTTGAAAATTTATTTGGGTTTTTGAAGACAATCTCAATGACTTTTCAGTCATGATATTTTTATAAGGGGCTTCATGATTTCCTGGACTGTATGGTAACTAGTACTAACTTTTGACTTACTGTCCCACAAAGAGCTAGCACCTTCTCCACATGTGGATAAAAATCAAAATTTTAGTCAAAAGGATAAAAGATAAAAGAGATGTTTGTAAAACATGTATGCCCCCATAGCTGCAGCCCAGTAGTTGAAAATGGTAATGGTCTCAATGACCTTGACCTAATGACCTTAAAATAAATAGGGGTCATCTAACCTCTATGCTTAGTTTGAAGGTCCTAGGCTACAGCGTTCTTGAGTTATTGAACGTAAACCATTAAAATTTTGGTCTACCGACCGACCAAAGGACATGTGCAAAGCATTATGTAACCTAGCTCTTAAGGGGACATATAAATGAACAGGGAAGGCATTACTCAACTTAAACAGCTGATTTTCAAGGAAGGATACATTGTAACTTTACATGGCCAAAATCTAGTTCAACAAACAGAATAGATTAAAACAAATAAGCCAACAGAACTATATAATATATTTAAATCAATTATTGATGGCTCAACATTGCTTGTTGAAACAGAATAACTGATTATTCACAAAGAACATGAGTACAATGAAGTCTGTACTTTGTTTATATTCTAAAATATACATTATACTAGGTACACGGTTATTGTCACAATGTACATGGGGGAAATAACAAAGTCATTATATACGACTTGGTGAATTCTTAGTGCTTGTTTGAATTGAAATTCAATTAAAATTTGTCATAATGCACAAAGGGGAAAAATAAAGAATAAATATAATTATTATGACATGCAGTGTCTAGTAATTTACAGGGTCCCAGGGGTACTCATGCACTGATCTTGAAATGAATAATGCTTAAGTTTCTTTCAGTCAATATATTGATTTAGAATGCATTTTAAAGTCTAAAACATAAATGTTTAAATTCACTATATCCTGTGGGAGTTGAAGAATGTGTTGATTTTTTAAAAGCTGAAATCAAACCAAGTTTAACAACTACAATTTAAGCCATACTTTGTAAACTTATCAGGTACCTTGATGTGGCATAAGTTTATATTTATATAATTATATAGTCAGTAACATATAAATTTTGAGCATATTCACGGTGGGGGATCCAACATATCGATACCAAAATGGGTTACGCATAATTTCATATGTCGAACTTCCTGGTCTACATATGTTGTACACATTTCGACGAAAAAAATGTAAGATTCTTATTTGTCATTGGTTTATGTTAAAATCAAATTGTTTTGCCCAAATATCTCAATGCAGTGCCACCCTTTATACATTTCCAAACATGTACGTGCGTTTATCTTATCTGTACGTGTAGCAATAACGGAGAAAAACTGATTCTCCGTCAGGCGGTGTGGCTGAAAATTCGCCGCAGTTTGATCACCACGAGAAACTCTTTTGTATTTTCACCTCATTTGTTTGATTATTGTTACAGAAGTATAACATACCTTTCATTACACACATGTCTAAAATTTAACAGCGATTTGATGGCTAGAAAAATATTTATTGCAAAAAACAGCATGCTCTACATATGTTGTACGTGTTTTCCATATGTTGGATTGAAAATGTTTAATTTGCCGATTTTATTTTGAGTTTAAATGGATTTCCTGGAAAAAAATCGAAACTGAAATATGTTTAAGTTATCATGCCATCATCGATGAGTGGTATATTGCTTTTCTGGTGACTGTCCGTTTGTCTGTCTCTCTGTCGTTAGACCAAATGCTTTCCGTTCAATAACTCCAGAACACTTTGCCCTATGATCTTTAAACTTTGCATGAAGATTGATCGGAAATAGTCGATGACTCCTAGATATTGTGAGGTCAGCAGGTAAAAGGTCATGGTCACTGTGACCTTAACCATTTTTAGACCAAATGCTTCCGTTCAAAACCGAAGAACGCTTTGCCCTTGTATCGTCAAACTGTACGCGGAGGTTAGTCAGTAACAGTAAATGAGGTCAGGGTTTGCAGAAATCAGTTTATTAATAGTACTTGTCTGTTTGAGCGTCGATGCATTCTTGTTGAAATTAGTCGAAGAATCAAGATTACATATAACTGTTGGGTTTTTTTAAAAAAAAAGATGAAGAACACTTGGTATCTACACATCCATGTGGTGTTAATAAGGTCAAAATTTAAATCGCATACCTCGTTTTTATCACTGATTATCTCTTGTAAAAACGTCCTGACTGACGCTGTATCGACCAACGCCAGGTTATCTTACTCAGCGTCATGCATTATCAGATTGATATACAAAAACTTCAATTTCAATGCATTCCAGTAGATTCATACCAAATCGGACTATCACAATTACCTGTCTTTCTAAGAACTAATTTGTCATTTTTACTGCAAACACCTCCTGATATGTAGTGTTACCTTAATTGGCTCAAAGTTCAGAATAAAGTCATTCAAATGTATCAGTCAATGTATCGCACTAATGCATTGACCTTGAATTTACGTTAAAACAATGAGTTACCTAACGGCAATCAACATTTTTATTCTTGGAAGAAACGTGAAAAAAATCAGAATTTTACATAGAAAATAACACCAATATGTAGCCGATTGTCTAATTAAGAAAATTAGTATCAACAGGATATGCTTCAGTTTTATAATTAAGAAGTTACGTACAATTCAGCGATCAATCTGCCGTCAGTAGATCCATTTAAAGTGTATAGAGCTATATCGGAAGATATTTTTTTTTAAAGTTTCATAAACTGAAAAACATGATTTCATATCCACTAGATCAATTTTCGCTACAGTTTTAACAGAATTTCTTTCTGTGATTTATTGGACATGCAAACTGTCCATTTTCATACGAAAGTGTTCTAGAACACCCTATGAAACTATAAGAATCGTATATTTTTCGACGATTGAATCAAAGTACACTGAACCCATCCAAAGTTTTAATTTGCAATTAAGGTAGTCTAGTATCATACTTAAAACGATGCAAGTAATTATTTTGACATTGAATGACTGTTTGAATATAGCTCTATACACTTTTAAGTTTGATGATAGGACTGCTCGAACTCTTCATTCCTATATTTCGGGCCACCGATTACTGAACATGTTTTGCCTAATTAGTGTATTCGTAAGTGTGTAGTTTTAACGAAAAAGGAACTGCATAAATATACATAACAGGTCTAGTCTGCAATTAGCAAACATTTTGATTAGTTAGATATGCAGACATTTGCTGAAATGAAAATACATGTAAGTGCGTAAATAATTTGGTGTAACGAATACGAAATGATATGAAGATAACTTAAACAGATTTGAGTTTGTGTTTTCCAGGAAATATATTTAAACTCAATATAAAAGCGACAAATTAAACATTTTCAATCCAACATATGGAAAACACGTACAACATATGAAGAGCATGCTGTTTTTTTACAATAAATATTTTTCTAGCCAACAAATCGCCGTTAAATTTGAAACATGTGTGTAATGAAAGGTATGTTATATTTCTATAACAAAAATCAAACAACTGAAGTGAAAATATAAAAGATTTTCTCGTGTTGGTCAAACTGTCGCGAATTTTCAGTCACACCTCCTGACGGAGAATCAGTTTTTCTTAGTCATTGCTACACGTACAGATAAAATAACCACATGTACATGTTTGGAAATGTATAAAGGGTGGCACTGCATTGAGATATTTGGGCAAATTAATTTGATTGTAACATAAATCGATAACAAATAAGACTTTCGTATTTTTTTCGTCAAAATGTGTACAACATATGTACACCATGAAGTTCGACATATGAAATTATGCATAACCCATTTTGGTATCGATATGTTGGATCCCCCACCGTGATATTCTGGCATTAGTTCAATTCCAGTTAAATGTCAAAATGAGTGACCCTAACAGATGGTATCAAAGCACTGTCTGTGCATTTGAATTGTACATGTATGTATATAATTATATTGAGCAATTTTGTACATATGACTAAAAAACCATAATTAATATACACACCTTTGATTGAAGGGGCGGACCCTCACCGCTACTTTTACACTGAAATAAAAGAAAACAGAAGTTTAATAAACAAATATACATGTTTTGATCAGCAATTTAAAAAAAAAGAACACTGCATTGTAGGTTTTGATGCTCATCTGATATCATATTTGTCAGTGTATTAATGCCCCATAACCCATGAAATAGGACAAGTCAAGTATCTTTCTAAAACAGCAATCTTAAGTATTGTTGCCTTGCTGGAGAGTTGAAAATTCCAAAGCAGTAGCTGTGATAGTAAAGGAAGCAAAGTAAGTCTACCAAAACATAAAACTTAACCAACATATTTATCCAAAAGAGCCATAACTCTTCAAAAATACAGATTAACAGAGTTATGTGTCTTGGTTTACAAAGTCAGGTAATTAAGTCAAGTAATTAGTCAGGTACAATTGAGTAAATCAGTATGTTAAGTAAATTATGAATAGAATAAGGATAGATGGAGTAAAGTATTGAATGTGTATGATGGTTTGATCTAAATGATTTAATATTTTATCACCAGGCAGGACTGGCTGGTTCCATGCATTAACTGCTTCGATTTGTTACATATCTGAATATTTCAATTTCCTTCTTCAGTCTGACTCAGTAGAAATTGCAAACAAAATATTTGTGTACTGTGGAAACAAATATATTTGTGAAATTTTGCACATTCACAATGTAGTCAATAGATCAACATAATCAATGGGCGACACGTCTAAAACTTCCTGCTTGCAACAATACAGTGAGATTATCAATTCATTGTTACAAGATAAAATAACAAAACACTTCAATCACAGTTGGAGGGTTAGGCAACTTATTTCAACCTATTTGTCAAACAAATTATTTTAATAATCTTTGCAATGAATACTGGTACATTTCGATGGCTTAGAACCAGAAGGTCGTAACTACCACTTACGACCTTATAAGACTCATACATATTTGAAATCTGCTTCACAAGGCGCTTCTTATAAGCATATTTTCATGAAAATCTGAAATTGTCGTGTTGACCAAAAGGAAGTTTTAAAAACGTGTTTTCCCATAGGTAAAGAGTAAATTACAGACACCTTTCTCTTGTTTTCTCAATATTTCGATTTGGTAGTTACGACCTTCTTGTTCTAAGCCAGCAATTTGTCTTCGCATATGACCATGCATATTGCATGTAACAATCACATTTATCACTCTTATCTGTCACTTTAAATTTAAGGTTCTTTTTCTACGTTTGAAGTCCAAACAATTGTATTGGTCAGGTACCTGGTATTAGGAATACCTAATAAAAATCATTCATCATCATCAGGGCCAATCACTTGTTATCAGACTTGAGACCCCTAACTAGTGTTCATTTTGAGGAATGGGGCCAGGTGCTCTCAGGTAGGAGAGTTTCACATCAGAAGAAAAAGAGAAAATTCTTAACATCTACATCTACCGGGATACTCCCAACTATCAATTACTGATAATGACTGGGAGGTCGGGGCAGTAGTTAATAATATAAGGTTAAAACAAGTAATTAATTATTAATATACATGATACATGATTTGTATTCGTAGTGTAAAAGTATCTATGTACAATTTGCTAAAAGGTAAAAACAGTAGTTTGACATTTAGTACATGTACGAATCCAGGTCAGCTGTAAAGTGTCGGAGATCCACACTGGCCTGGATGTCGCAAGGCAGGGCGTTCCAGTATCTAATTGTTCTAGGGAAAAATGAGTTTTCGTGGTAGTTAAGAGTTCTGCCTTATAAGTTATAAGTAACTGTAAATAAATATTTAAACAAGAAGACTCAAAGGTTTCATGGGAAGTTACATTCTTACCAAGTTTCATTAAAATTGAATCAAAACTGTGACCTCTCGAGTGAACAATTTTCTAAGATTTGACAAAATAACCTTGTTTTTTACCCACAGTGGCTCATGGCTCAGTTTTGAACTAGGTCTAGATTGATGGAAAACATGATGAGTCATCAATCTCACCAAGTTTCATGATGATTGGATCAAATATGTGGTATCAAGGGTGAAAGGTTTTTTTTAAGATTTGACATAATGATAATGACCTAGTTTTTGACTCCACATGACCTAGTTTTGAACTTGGTCTAGATTTCATGGAAAAGAACATTCTGATCAAAATTGTGACCTCTGGAGTGAATACAAGGTTTTTTCTAAGATTTGACCTTATGAACTAAGGTTTGACCCCACACGACCCCAATTTTTGAATTTGACCTAGATAATATTAAAATTAACATTCTGAAAAAGTTAAATGAAGATTAGAACAGGACTGTGACATCAAGAGTGGCCAATGTTTTTTTAAAAGACTTGACTTAGGGGGCCTAGGTTTTGACCCCATATGACCCAATTTTGATATAGGTCTATATTTCAAGGAGAACAACATTCTGACTAAGTTTCATGAATATTGGAAGTTCGAACAAAACTTTTGCCTCTAGAGTGCAAACAAACAAATTGTTGACGGACAGAGAGTGATCACAAAAGGTCACCTTATCACTTTGTGACACTGGTTAGCTAAAAAACTATGAAATGAGGGTCCTCGCAGCTAATACTTCCAGAAGCTACCCTTTAATGATGTCAGCTGTAACAGCCAGCTGGGTGTGTTATGCCTTTGTTTGTGGCTAGTCATAGGTGGGAGTGAATGAATGTAACAAGTGATTTAGAAGCTTAAAATAAATCAATGTATCGTACGTTGGTCTGATCTTATCCCTAATCATAATACCCATTGTTGCAATCAATTAAGTGCATTTTTATCCAGGAAACTGTTACAAAAGAAAACGATTCATAATCTATCAACAAATTACAAAAATAAGCATACTCGTTTTAGGAAAAAGATGCCTCAAAAAGCTCAAATAGAACCTCTAGAGACAAGACATTTGCCTTGGTATTATTTTGTCTCTATACACGGCCCTGCTCTGAGTACCTGGTCCAACACATGATAGACTACCTTACAGTTTCCGACCTGCACTGATCATCTCTAGCGGAGTGGTCCAGTCCACAGACAGTAGATCTATAGTGTTTCACCACAGGCCTAAGAAATTATTTCACAAAAATAACAGAGTTTAAATATCCCCAACTGTTCACTCATTCATTAGATAAAAGACAAATGAGTGAAAATTTGGGGATATTTAAACTCTGTAATTTTTGTGAAATCATTTCTTACGCCTGTGGTTTCACGATTGACCATTGGTGCAATACCTACTTGTTGGGGTTCTCAGTCCCCAGAGGGGGTGATCACGTGGTGGTTGCATTTCGGTTTTTCTAATGGCGGCGCCCATGTCAAACAGGTAATTTGCTGTTTTCTGTCTTTTTTCTTCGATATGTTAACATATTATACTGACCATGTTCTGGCCAACAACGTCCGGTTTCCATTGATATCTTGCTTTTGGCTGTAGGTGCCGTAGTCTTTGTGATTACCCTGTGCACAATTTCGAATCGACGACTTTCTGTTATGAAAACCGCGATTGCATTGGGTCTTAACGCAAAAAAGTCACGTTTTTTGTCAAATACTGGATTTTTCCAGATTATTATCGATAGTATATGTTCTCATTGCACAACATAGTATATGTGTCCTTTCTGTTCAGCATTAAGAGGCATTTTAACGATTTTATTCGAATTAATGAATAATGATTGCATTGGGAAACATATTTTTTCATGGTTGCATTGAGTACCAAGCAGTACAACATAATCGAGAAGTTATACATGCGCTGTTTACTGTTGGCATTTAAAATATTTAACGATAAAAATATAATTTATAATACTTACATTGAAGTGCTATGTCAAAATAATATATCATATACATGTAGTCGGTATTTTCCATACAATTTATAAGGCATTCCTGTAGCACGCATTCAGAGTGTCGTATTAATTATTCATATTATCTTATTTCCAGTTTCTAAAGACATGTCAAGAAAGAAAAGTAACCTTCGACCATATATTTGACACAGTAGCGAGCTAGGTAGACGGCACTCAAACAAGAACACCAATCAAACACAAGATCGGGAAAACGAAAGATAGAAAAAACACTGTTTAGTCACCATTCAAAGCAGCACATCTTTATCTAAAGTCGCCTTCTGATAAAGGTCTAAATCGCTTAGAACCTTATTTTGTTCCAACAAAGAGTTCACCAAATAAAAGTGAATATAATGTCTCTGAGGAAGTCAGCAATTAATCCGGGAACTATAATGTGTAAACTACTGGCAGTAGACGAACGTATATGTGAGTTGGGGTTTGAACCATTGTGCGATGATAACAACGACGATCAGACTGTTGAACCGGTATATTAAAGTCACGATTTTAATTAGCTATAACTTGGTAACTTCTCTGCAGAATTTAGCAATTTGGGCACTTTAGATGATTCCCAATTATGGAAAACATCATAAGATGGAAGAAAATGGAATAAAACATCCCGATGGTGCATGATTTAAAGTCTCAGAGGAACAACCCTTGCAAAATGAGTATTTTGTTCACCACACAATTTGCTAAATACGATACATGGTCTACTATTTGGACATAATCAAGTAGTTAACATTACGTCGTCGAGTATTGATCATTTGTTAAGAAACAGCCCAATGGTTCCATAATTCATTGTATGTAACGAATGATCGGAGAAAACGTTGTGGGAGCAATAATGTGACTTTAAAGTATCGGTACTATAACTAAATGGAAGAAAATCCAAGTACAGCCAAGATTATAAGTTCATGTCCCGAAGTCTAAATGAGATTGGCAAAATAGATTTATTTGTACAACTATAGTAAGGGTATTGAACTCGTCGCCAGCAAGCAGTTTCCACTCCATAATATAGCTTTTCTTCTTCGGACGGAAAACTTGTTTTACTTTTCATCTACAACAAAACTTGAGGTACACGGAGAAGAAGAAGTGGTTTTGGAAACTGGATTGGAGGATATTTGGGCAACGTCTCGTAACTTGTATCCACTGAGAAAGTGTCTGCATATGGCCGATAGGGGGCATTTCAGCTCCGAGTTATCTGTAATAAACTTTGTCGTTCCTGATATACATACATGTGTTGAGCTATTTGATCAATAAATAAAAGGACACCCTTTTTAAATACATATTTTTATTGTTTATGAAAAATTGGTAAATGGATTTGTTTTGAAAATATGATTAGAAACACTACTTGTGTTAATAAAAACTGAAAACAAATAATGTGAACCATATGTATGATTTTACATTCAATAAATTACAGAAACAACTTTATTTATGTAAAAGGAAATCACATTGTACAAATACACAAGGTCCAAGGTCTCACTATACTTAGATCATGTCGTGCCTATGTTAACGTAAAGGCATACAAAATTGGATTGATGTTACAGTGAGACAAAACATGTGGTATGAGACATCATGAATGTTTGACTTTAAAAGACATTTATAAGTAAATGTGTGCCCACAACCGTAAGTATTTGATTCTTTTACCGATTTTAACGAGACTTTCTCGACACTCAAGTCTAGAATGAGCAACACCATGTCTAAATACGCACATACTGTCTAAATCCCCAGGGATGGGACACGTAATCATGTAGTAATTCCCGAGTCTTGAAACCGGACCGAAGTCTTTTCCCAGGGACTTGGAGTAGATAAGGTTGTCAAATTCCCGACTGTTGGGAAGAGTCGTCTGTCTAATTTCCCTTTATATATACTGGTGCATCTTCGTCACATACCACATAGATCTTGTATGTCCACACTGATGACTAGTAATTTAGATCAAATATTTTGGTGAACCAAAATGAAGAAATCCAAATGCAATTCAAGTGGTTTTCAGTATTAAACGTTTCCTCGTGCGCTATTATTCCAGGGACCCTGTTATTAATTATTAAGTGTTGATATGACCCTATGTCGCTCACAGTAGCTAAATGTGAAAAGTGGGCAAAAGACATACGCATTGATAATAATTCATACGTTACTTAACACATACAACAAATTTTCGACGAAGAGGATTTATTTTTGTGCTCAAGTGAGCTTAAAAGAAATCACAGATTATGCAATATTAAAACAATATCAAAGAACGTGATCAAACTAACAATCTATGAAAAGTTTACTCGTACATGCTTAGTTTCACGTTTATGTCTATACGGTACACTAGTAGTTTACACGATGACAGCTTTTGCCACATCTATACAATGCGTTCCTTTTATCGCCCTGAATGCTGTTCTTGAATTTAATTCGAAACTACAGGTGTTGCATGAAATTATATATCCAGTCTTATCATTGTGAAAGAGCGAGGTTTGCCGTTGTGCCTGTTGCCGAGTTATAGCTTATTAAAATAGTGACTTTAATCAGGAACTATCTAAATCCTAAAGATTATAATTACATTGTTCCTGCTTTAATATACCGGTTCAACAGTCTGATCGTCGTTGTCATCATCGCACAATGGTTCAAACCCCAACTCACATATACGTTCGTCTACTGCCAGTAGTTTCACATTATAGTTCCCGGATTAATTGCTGACTTCCTCAGAGACATTATATTCACTTTTATTTGGTGAACTCTTTGTTGGAACAAAATAAGGTTCTGAGAGATTTAGACCTTTATCAGAAGGCGACTTCAGATAAAGATGTGCTGCTTTGAATGGTGACTAAACAGTGTTTTTTCTATCTTTCGTTTTCCCGATCTTGTGTTTGATTGGTGTTCTTGTTTGAGTGCCGTCTACCTAGCTCGCTACTGTGTCAAATATATGGTCGAAGGTAACTTTTCTTTCTTGACATGTATTTAGAAACTGGAAATAAGATAATATGAATAATTAATACGACACTCTGAATGCGTGCTACAGGAATGCCTTATAAATTGTATAAAAAATACCGACTACATGTATATGATATATTATTTTGACATAGCACTTCAATGTAAGTATTATAAATTATATTTTTATCGTTAAATATTTTAAATGCCAACAGTAAACAGCGCATGTATAACTTCTCGATTATGTTGTACTGCTTGGTACTCAATGCAACCATGAAAAATATGTTTCCCAATGCAATCATTATTCATTAATTCGAATAAAATCGTTAAAATGCCTCTTGATGCTGAACAGATAGGACACATATACTATGTTGTGCAATGAGAACATATACTATCGATAATAATCTGGAAAAATCCAGTATTTGACAAAAAACGTGACTTTTTTGCGTTAAGACCCAATGCAATCGCGGTTTTCATAACAGAAAGTCGTCGATTCGAAATTGTGCACAGGGTAATCACAAAGACTACGACACCTACAGCCAAAAGCAAGATATCAATGGAAACCGGACGTTGTTGGCCAGAACATGGTCAGTATAATATGTTAACATATCGAAGAAAAAAGACAGAAAACAGCAAATTACCTGTTTGACATGGGCGCCGCCATTAGAAAAACCGAAATGCAACCACCACGTGATCACCCCCTCTGAGTCCCACTGACTAAATTACTTAAACATTAGTTTCAAAATTCAGTGTTTTACACTGTAATACATGTAAAGCAGTAATATTGATCTTGTTATCCTAATCTGATAGCATGACATGAGGACCAATGCTAGTGAATGTAGATGTTGCGTGTGTTGCTATGGTTTGGACCTATTTATGGGTTTGAGTGGCCTGAATAAAAAATGTAAATATTTTTTTATTGACCATTACAGACAGATTCATGCTACCGTAACATTATTGTTTTTATGAATTATATATTAAATAGCAATGTTTCATAAATTAGAAAGTAATAATCAATTATTCATAGAAATCACACTTATAAAATATTGATAAAATGTTATTTGTTTTCCCATTGGGTCCTTCAGGTTTGACAATACGTTTTCGACACCTACTGTACAAGTATGGGCAAACCCATAAAAGTACTATCCCAAGGCAATTCTTCTGTAAGTTCATTATCACGTGTGCACGTGCTAATTATCACATGATGCACGTGTTATCCTGTGTTAGGATATCACATGACAAATGAAAAATACAAATCCTCATCCGTCAGTGAAATCAACCTTTTCCTGAAAACAGGAGGCTGCAAAATTGTTAGAATTGCAAAAAATTTGTAAAATAATAGGTTTGTCAAAAAAATAGTCATATCAGAAATAGGTGGCAAGTCCTGCAAACACAGAACGGAAGGTCTGTGAATTTATAAACAAATACACACGTGTGTTTACACGAACATTATAACAAATACGACATTTTAATTTTATCAAATATATACACTTACGATTCGCCCGACATTTTTATAAATATTTCGCCAATAAAATCAAATCATGTCAAATAAATTCCAAATTATGAGAAGAAAACTGGCACTCAATCAATTTCCAATCAGCGTCCAGCGCTGTACTGTCGACAACTGTCAAACTCGACTCGCTTCATTGATTTACCAGGTATTCTAAAGTCCGTTTTAAGTTTATTAGATCACTGTGTAGTGTGTACGCGCTGTACGAAATATTGTACACTCCGAGCTACCCGGTCCACGAAATGGACCAAAGATTATTGTGGCATGTACATGTATTAATAAAATATAATAATATGGTTTAGGTATCTACTGTCCCATGTGTCAGATAATATCTCCTTTGCAAGTATAGAACAAGAATAACATAATTCTAAAACATTACTAATTAATAGTCATGCTGATAAATTGTACATAATTTTGCCACTGTGTCTTTTTGGTTGAATTCTGTGGACGTCTATAATTTCGGCGTCAAACCCTACAGTTTCTCAAGTCTGGTCACACTTCTATCCCATGTAACCCCTCAATGAATTTTCTGTTTCAATTCCTTCACATGTTTGGCTGAATTACTTGGTACCAATCCCAAGCCACGGGTGAAATGGGTAACGTATACATGTGCACGGCTTCTCTTGCAAAGTTCACGTGGACATTGCTCAATGCATTCTCGTTCAAACATTTTTCAACCATTTTTCATCTGAAACTTCAAAGTCTGGAGACTTGACTAATCACTGATTTTTTAGGATGTGCCAAGTGCAATTCAACCTGGAAGGTAGCAAAAAAGGCATGAGAAAATCCGATAGGGAAGGTAGCACTCGACCCAACCAGCCGAGCACAGAAATCAGAAACACCACGACACAACTACCCTTAGCAGTGCCCACAGAAACGGCGACCAAATGAGGCACAACAACCCCGGGGCATGACCTATGTTAAAACACTAAGGACAGTGATCTAACGTTATGCGACCTAAAGAGGCACAACTACGACTTGACCTAGTTAAAATAAGGGCAAGGTAGGAATGGGGTGGGAAATAATATTACATATTCCTAGCAACTACAATGAGTCACGCCCACACATCAGCCGAAGAAACAACCAAAGATCCAAGACCAGTGCATCTGAATGACTTCAAGTCTTGCAACCCCAAAACATCACATGCCAATGCATTCCCTTCATGAATTATGCTGTGGACATCACAGAATCTGAAAAATGTAGCTGAAGGACTCGATGGGGCTGAAAGAGGTTCGTCATTACCAAGCTGTTATAATGCAATAATGTAACCTCTGCTTACTCACTGACACCACAGAAAAAGACTGGTTCTGATGAGCGTGCTGATATATATGTTGTTGTGGATGGATGGATGTGTGAGAGCAATATACTGTTTTCAAAGTAATTGTCATGTGTTTATCCTAGCAGTAGATAAGATGAGGTAATTCGTTCCAATCGTGTCCTTTTGTGATGCCCATAATAATTAAGACTTCAATCAGATTGTGTGATGCCCACAGCTTGATTTTATGGAGGAATGTGATGTTTTGGGGCTGCATGTATTTCAGGGACACTGGTATTGTTCCTAAACTTACAAATTTGAGACTGTGTTTTAAGGACATCATTCCACCTGGCTCGGTCTTGAGATGGATTGGTATAATTCTATCAAGCTAACACGTTGAAGGAATGGAAACAGAAGCAGTATCTTATGAGGTTGAACTGATAACCTTACATGAACTTCGAAATTTCATGGGTTAATGTGGGAATTTTAAATATTTATGAAGAAGATTCTGGTTTTAAATTATTTTTTATTCATCTTCTTCTTATTCAGTTGATATCATGCAAGTATGATACGAAAATAAAGTGTTTTATAGTCAATTGAAGCTCTTTGATTGAAGGAACTTTTTGAAGGCAGTGTATCGTAAAACACGATAAACATAATTGACAGGCGTAGTAGGAGATTGAATATTTTGAAGATTTTTTATATCTTCCTTTTTTTCAGTGATTTATTTTGTAAGGCACAAAATCAGACAAAAATGGTGTACTTAGAATAGTCGAAAGCTCAGTCGCACGTTTTCGGGTAGTTATCGCGTAACGGTTTCTAGTAAGTGACTGTTTAATGGTTACAATAACGAAACAGGCTATATTTTACTGTTCGTTTCCATTGTAAACAAAAACAAAGGCGAATAGCAACCTGACTGTATAACGTCCGAATTGTCACTGTGGTCATCTTGGATTATCTTATATAAAGCACGGACAAAGCCTTTAATTCTTTTAATTACATAATCGGGGAAGGCGAATTTATTGTCAATGTATTGGCCAAATTTAATGTCAAAATATGTGTCATCAATTAGTCTACCATTTAAGCACCAAAACATTCGTCTGCTGTCAACTATTTTATTTATGAAAGGCTTAAAATCCAGCAAATGTCCACAAATAGCGCCATATCAGTGACATTTGAGAAATAACGAAAACTGTTTAGCCACGATAATCTAGATTCTAAGTATGCGGTTTAAATAGCTTAACAAAATTTATTTTTATTGATTTTTAATAATAGAATCTAATATGTTAGGAATACTTCAGCTGACAATGTATGTATACATGCATATTATGTATCGAGTAATTCGTGTCCTATCAATAATTAATTAACCTGCGGCCTTGAGCCGCAGGTTATATTTGTATGCAACAAGAAAAATTTCCATGTAGGGGCACGTGACCTGTTCTGGATGGTTTACCATTTCAAAAAAAAAATATAAAAAAATCAGCATTTTTTAAGAATGTCGTGAACCAGACTAATACCATTTTTTAAATTTTTTTTATTGAGATTCGTATAGATCTATTTTATTTTAAAATAAAGTATTAACCGTAATTTACCCCTTTAAGTAATAATTAATAAGAAAAAAATGTGTTTCGAAATGTGTTTTAACGCGCACTTGACCTTTCGTTAGTCTGGTTCACGCGTTCAAAACTAAATCCAAAAAAATGAAGCACTTTGTGCGAATGTCGTAAACCAGACTAGATCGATCACTATTATTTTATGTTTTATTTAAAATAAAGTAATGTAAGTTAATAACTATAATTATTTGTTTTACCCCTTTAAGTAATTAAAAATAAGAAAAAAATGTGTTTCCATATGTGTTTTGGCGTGCACCTGCAGTCTGGATTACCTCTCCTTGATCTCCGTTAACTAGGTCAGGACGCGTCGGCATTAAACACCCAAATCTTACCCAAATCTTAACCAAATAGTAACGTTTTTACTCAAATACTTGTATTTAACTTACAATATGGGGTTGATTAACTAAATTACGCATTTTAATGACCAGTGATGACTAAATAAGGGTAAACTAGCAAGTTTTTCGGCAAGACTCGGCCCAGAATCATTTCGAACCAGCGTTTGTCCATAATATTTGCACGTCGTGAGAATCGCTTTATTTTACTTTCTGACTCTACGGGCGCCGATATCAAAATTTTTTTTACCCAAATTTTTTGTATTTAATAAACTATTTGTCGTAAATAAACTATATTACGCATTTGAATAACTAATAATGAAAATAGCACCATTTTTCGGTAAATTATACTAGGTAAATACCCAAACACACATAAGCCTACTCAATCAGAGAGGTTTGTAAAATTCCGCATTTTTCGGCGGGGACTTGGACTTTTAATTGTTTCTTTGGCTCACGTGTGTTCATTACTCATTGTACACGTATCGTGTTGTTACTGATGCGAGTCTTTGCTCAGCTGGTAAAGTGTGCTGCCTCCCCTGTCCGAGTTCCTCATACCTTTATATCAAGCCTTATTAACATCTTAAAAAGTTCTAGTTTTTAAAATGATAAAAAATGTCTCTCACAATACTGGTCTGTAAAACAATTGGCCGCAGGAACTATTTAACTTGTATCTCATTAATATGCAATTCAAATTATGAATATCTATACAGAATCAAAATCATACAAGGGAGAGAAATCTGTAAAGAATTAACAATAACATAATATGGATTGTGTCCCTTGAAGTTGTAGTACAATTTCAACCGAGCAGAGTTCAGTTGCTGCAAGTTACAATATGCTCCTATAATGTCAGGCACGGATCCAGGCACTGGGCACGAGGGCTCGTGCCCCCCCCCAGTTGGCTGATATTAAAGTTTGAATAAAGAATAAAACCGTTATTGAACAGGCACACGTTATTTCATTCCTGAATGAAATGAAAGAAAATAACTTTAAATTAATATTATGTTTACTCGTTTGACTATCGTACAGAAAATTAAGTAATAGATCTACTCCATATTCCCACAGTAATCAAGGTTTGCGAACGGTACTTCTTACGACGAGCCCAGATTGTTCATTATAGCCAAACATTCACGTCACATTTGTTGTTACTTGTGATGACGACAACGTTACCACTGGTGGCCGTTACACTGATTCACGAGACCCAAAAATAATCGAAGAATAATGTGTTGAAAGCGACTGTCACAGCCTTTATAGGTGTGCAACAAAAATCATTTACTATGGTTTGTAAAATGTGTTTTTATTCTATGCCCTTGAAAAATGTGATGACACTGACGATAAAAACAACATTTCTAAAAACTTGACTGAGGAAAATAAAATATGTATAAAGGTATCCTGACAGTATGTCTCTAAAACTTATACACTTAAACGAATTTCTAATTGGCCATCCTAAAAAATATTATATCATCTGGTAAATTATATCAATAAATCTTAGGCTGTGTTATTTGTTCATTCCACGCACTTACTTATCTATTTCTGGAAAGATCTTCGAAATGGCCTATTCATATACAAAATCATCCATGCGTAACGGTTGGTGCGAAATTGCTTTTTTGCATGTTGGCCTCGTGCACAGCTTGGAATAGTATCGTATTTGGTATAAATGTGTTTCATGTAGATCGACTTTTCTTTAAACACTATAATTTGTGAAAATGAGCCATGTGGAACGCGCTCATGACGTCAGATACATGCATACATTGAACGAATTTCTGATTGGCCACGTGTTTTTATAAATTTATGTCAGAACAAGAGGCCATAGATAGTTTTGCTTCCTCAAGAATTCAGATTAGATGTATAATGTTCGGCCTAAACTAGTCAAATTACTAACAAATTTATCTTGTATCATTTATTACTATTGAAAGCCAATGTAAAAGCTGATCACTGTATGACTTATTGGCATACTATGTAATTCTATGTATATACCTTATTGCAATAGCCAGAAATCGACTTTACACAGTGGTATTGTATATGTACACTAACGCAAAATATAATTCTTTCAATGTTAATAAATAACTGTCCAAATCATGAATAAGACAGGTAAATAGTGTATACCGGTAGTTGTTTTGCCCTTGGGCACATGTTTTGATTGGGGGGGGGGGGGGGGGGGGGGGGTACACAATGTTGACAACAGATAAACTGTTTTATTGATATCTCTTTCAAATCATGGTCTTTACACAAATCATTAAACAACAATATCTGCAATAATTCATAGTTCAGTTTTCAATAAAATCTGGTAGCATTGAATTCTTTGTCGGATTTATTGCACATGGAAATAATCTACTAGCCGAGGTATGCACATTATTAGAAAGCCCTCTCTAGTTATTTAGACCTGGCATATATAATCACTAACCAAATGAAGATTTTCAAAAGGGAAGAAACTCTTCCACATGGGGTGAATAACCCCAATTTTTACTTCCCTGTTTCACAGGAGAAGACACTCTGGATGACAAAATTTGTCAAATAGAGTTATTTCCCAAAAGGGAGCGTATTCCTGCCGATTAAAATGAGTCAGTACAGAGTTGCCTCCCTTTGTAAATTATAGGGAGCAAACGCCTGATGACTTAAATTTAGTCGGTACAGAGTTGCCTCCATTTGTGAATAAAAGGGAGTGAACTCCTGCTGACTAAAATTTAGTTGGTACTGAGTTGCCTCCCTTTGTAAATTAAAGGGAGCGAACTCCTGCCGACTTAAAATTAGTCGGTACGGAGTTGCCTCACTTTTGTAAATTAAAGGAAGCGTACTCCTGACGACTTAAAATAAGTCGATACAGAGTTACCTCCCTTTTGTACATTAAAGGGAGCGTACTCCTGCTGACTTAAAATTAGTCGGTACGGAGTTGCCTCCCTTTTGTACATTAAAGGGAGCGAACTCCTGCTGACTTTAAATTAAGTTGTTACGGAGTTGCCTCCCTTTTGTACATTAAAGGGAGCGAACTCCTGCCGACTTAATATTAAGTCGGTACGTAGTTGCCTCCCTTTGTAAATTAAAGGGAGCAAACTCCTGCCGAGTTAAATTTAGTCTGTACAGAGTTGCCTCCCTTTTGTAAATTAAAGGGAGTGAACTCCTGCCGACTTAAAATAAGTCTGTACCGAGTTGCCTCCCTTTTGTACATTAAAGGGAGCGAACTCCTGCCGACTTAAAATTAAGTCGGTACGGAGTTGCCTCCCTTTGTAAATTAAAGGGAGTGAACTCCTTTCGACTTAAAATAAATTCGGTACGGAGTTGCCTCCCTTGCTGAATTAAAGGGAGCAAACTCCTGCTGACTTAAAATTAAGTCGGTACGGAGTTGCCTCCCTTTGTAAATTAAAGGGAATGAACTCCTGCCGACTTAAAATTAAGTCTGTACAGAGTTGCCTCCCTTTTGTAAATTAAAGGGAGTGAACTCCTTTCGACTTAAAATAAATTCGGTACGGAGTTGCCTCCCTTGCTGAATTAAAGGGAGCAAACTCCTGCTGACTTAAAATTAAGTCGGTACGGAGTTGCCTCCCTTTGTAAATTAAAGGGAATGAACTCCTGCCGACTTAAAATTAGTCTGTACAGAGTTGCCTCCCTTTTGTAAATTAAAGGGAGCGAACTCCTGTCGACTTAAAATAAAGTCGGTACGGAGTTGCCTCCCTTGCTGAATTAAAGGGAGCGAACTCCTGCCGACTTAAAATTAAGTCGGTACAGAGTTGCCTCCCTTCGTATATTAAAGGGAGCGAGCTCCTGTCGACTTAAAATTAGTCGGTACTGAGTTGCCTCCCTTTTGTTAATTAAAGGGAGCGAACTCCTGTCGACTTAAAATAAGGTCGGTACGGAGTTGCCTCCCTTGGTGATTTAAAGGGAACGAACTCCTGTTGACTTAAAATTAGTTGATACGGAGTTGCCTCCCTTTTTTAAATAAAGGGAGCGAACTCCTACCGACTAGAATAAGTTGATACAGAGTTGCCTCCCTTTGTAAAATCCGACTTAAATAAGCAATAGAAATCTAATTGAAAGAACTCCTTCTGGCTTTATTTTAGTCGGAATGGAGTTGCCTGCCTTTGTAAATTAAAGGGAGGGAAACTCCTGCCAACTTTAAATAAGTCAATACAGAGTTGCCTATCTTAAAAATCAAGGGAGTGAACTCCCACCAGTGTACGGAGTGAACTCCCTTTGGAAATCAAAGGCAGCGAACTCCTGTCGACATGAAATTAGTCGGTACGGAGTTGCCTCCCTTAAAAATCAAGAGGGCGAACTCATATCGGCTTTAATTTAGTCTGTACAGAGTTGCCTCACCTTTGAAAATCTAAGGGAGCAAACTCCTGCGGTCTTTAAATTAGTCTGTACGGACACCGATTTTAATGATACTAGTGTGTAATTAAGAATCTCCTCTTGAAGAGTACTCAAATTTTGTAATTTTATGTTTTTTCTGTACGCCGTGGGTCCAAACCCCACTAAAGCCATTTTTTTATTCATTGTTTCTACCCCTTAAGCAAGTGCCCTGGATCCCAAAACATTATTATGTGGTCCGACTCCTGTACATACCTCGTGCCCCCCCCCCCCCACTCAGAAAATCCTGAACCCGGGCCTGAATGTTGTATTTTGGACAGCACACTGGATCCCGATGTTGAAACATATTGAGTCGCAATTTGTAGTTTTTTTTAAAAACACTTTTACTTCTTTGACTTTTGCACTGTTTATATTTATACGTTGATTTTTAAAGGCACTTCATATCTAGTAGCAAAATCAAACAATGAGATATATTATTTCATTAACAAAAAATTTGTGATACACAACTAATGTAAAATCATTATTATGTTGTTGAACGGTACAAGTCTTCATGAAGTTCGCAGAAGTCTTTGACGACCGAATAAAATGCTTACTATGAATTAACAAAGACCTGAATTACACAGATTGGAAACCTGTACCAAGTCTCACGATATCTCGTGGCAGATCTTCTGAAATCTCGCGAAATCTCGTCCGATTTTATACCTTATATCTCCTGTTCTAATATACTTACAGAAATACTAATAAGTCAATGCAATAGATTTATTATTCAGCTTTAAAATGATGCCTGATTTATTGAAATTAGTCAAGGAATAAAAAAAAGACCCCAAAGAGCAAGGCCTACTCTCATTTTCATCAAATTAACGTAAATTCCAAATTTATCAGAAAATATCTGATTTCCTCATTCAAATCCTACTTTTCTGTATTTGATAAGAGGTAGACAAAAATAAGTTACTTCATGTAGTAGAAGAAACTTAGCTCTTCAACATGATATATTGTTCATTGAATGACTAAATATAGTTTTATGCACAAAAACTAACTCTGATGCCTGTTATTTTACGTTTTCTCTAAATTTTCAGTGGAGTGTCCAATCTGTGTAATTTAGGTCTTTGGAATTAATAACTTTCTTGGAAATTATATTATCATTTTTTTACTATAAGTAAATGAGATACATTATACTTGAATTTCTAGCATTAAGAAATCATCATTTTCTCGTGAATTCTATCCTCAATAGTTTAATACCAACCAAGCTGAGCCATTTTACAGTAGGTTACTAAAGTAATAAATTCCCAGGGGTATATAAACCACGAATGTGTCTAAGCTTAGCTCTTATATTCTGTCATATTATGAAAATATATGTTAGCAATATTGCATGCAATCTAAACATATCTAAATCAAGGAGTATTACTGTAACAGTATAATATCAAATGTAGTATCATGTATGGTATGAGTGTTGATTCAGCTGTTTGATAAACCAACTGCTGCCACATAGTCAATACTTCAAATTTCATAAATTATCTCCCCTGGCTGCATCCCAGCTATTAAAATAAGTGTAATACATTTTCTGTAAGTCCATGGTTTGAAATTTTATCGAAATTTAATAATTAGTGTTACATATTAGTGTTTTTTTTGTTATCTACCTTTTTATACACCGGAAAGAGACCAGACTTGAGATACATATATACTTCAGATAGTGCACCAGCCAATTGAAACCCCACACTGAAGGTTATTTTTCCTACTATGTTTTATTCAAGCCCGGGCAAAATCCCTGAAAAAGGTTCGTTTTTTTTCATAGTTAAGAGCATTTTCAATGCATTTTTGTTTGTTTTCCCTAAATAGCTTTTTTGTTCTGACAACCTTGTCAACTGAAGATGTTCAAAATATCCCGAAACTGGCTACTTCATATCATCGTCGCCGAGATAGTTGTAACGTGTCAATTACGCTTCACAAAGTCAGCATCAACACCATAATAGTACATATTACCCAGTTGGCCATTCTCCAAGTGTTATAATATTAATCATTCATTATCCTCATAAAACTAATACTCCAACCATTCATAAAACCAGCAGTTTTTATTATTCTGTAAGTCCAGTGGGGATTTTGTCCGTATTCCGGCAATGCTTACTTACTTATTTCTTGATGATGAAGTTTGTTTATGTTAACATGACCATGTAGACTATTATGCAAATGAAACCACATGACTGAAGATAAATCCTGATCCAGTCATTATAAACATTGGAGAAGATACTCCATGCTCAAACTCATACTCCATACTCCAATCGGAGCATGTTCTTAGTTACAAAAACTGCTGTAACTTCTTTATTACTGAATGAAAACATACATGGAGGTTTAATTACTTAGTTAGATAATTTGCTAGAAGATGGTGTTGCTTTTGATGCACACTTATAATAAAAGCTGTTTTTCAAGTTTGAGTATGGAATTTGAGTATGAGAAACCTTTGTAATCACTGGGTCAGGTCAAGATGTTTGCATCATTTTGGCCATTGCAATTTATTATCATGCAGCTTAGATTTCGGTGCTAAATCATTCATGACTGATATGCATGGAGACACTGGTTTAAAAATTGATCTTGACACAATGCCCTAGGCCTTTGTTGCATCAAAATAAACATTAGTTTTAATACTGCTGCTTGATATATCTTTTTAAATGTGACAACAATCTGCTTGTATGCCTAACATATGTTGTACGAGGAAGTATGCATTTGTCAAAAGAGGAAGCAAGGCATCTTGAATTTTATATCCACGCTGCATTAATTTTGATGTGATTAAGCCATGCATGAATATGCCTTTTAACAACATTCATATTGGCAAATCTTCATGGCTCATTTTAATTGAATGAAAATTATACTGATCAATCATAAATAGACATATGTAACCCGGAAGTTTTAAAAACACTTTCATAAGTCAAGTTAAACTTAATTAATTAATGTATTAAAACATTTATGGTGGATAAGTTACAGTATAATTTAAACTCAATTAAAATTTAATCATGTAACTCTGATCCAATGAACCATTTTGAATGAAAGAATTTGAGTTTCCAATCGCATTATATTATACATGCACAGTTGTAATTATATATTAATATATCGGTAAGGCCTCAGAACTCTACCATATTTTTAAAATTAAGGAAAATTTGAAAATAAATAATAAAGTCAGGACTAGAGAATTGAAAATTCGATAACCCGAATCCCTAATGGGCTCTAGGTGGCTATGGATTCTTGGCAGCTCACAAAATGGCAACTTTGGTTGGGTCTCTTGTAGTTTTCCCATTTACTTCTCCAGACAATGAAATGTTCAAGAAATCTCCTGTAAACCTAAAGAAAAAGCCTTGGCCTAAGGGTGCCATTTACATACAATCATGTTACAAGGTTAAAGCTTTGCATTTAAAACTACTGTATTTGTTGCACATGCAATATGCAATTCTTTTTCTTATTTTCATGAATGCTGATCTCCAAAGGTTAAGGATAGTATTCAAAATCGCATAATAGGCATTATAGACAGAATTGGTTGATTGAATTGGTTTAAGTATTTTATTGTAGGCCAAAAACTGCAGCTTTTGAAATTTCCAAAAATTTTAACATGTAGGTTAACTACTAACATGTAACAAACAACCACATAAAACCAATTATATTAGTTTCCTCGAAACTCAGTCTATGCTCCTTTTCATTAATTACTGCCTATTTTTCTCATCATGAAAAAAGAAATCTTGAAACCATTATGTCAATAGAAATTTTATCAGGTTGAAAAAAAATATTCTTAGACAATGTTGATATTTTATTGAATGTATTGTATTTATTGACATACCTTTGTTCTATGTTTTTGTAAATATTGTTTATTTTATTGAATAAACGGACCACATTATATGGTTCAAGAAGAAAAAAAAAAGAATTTGTGTTTTAAAATAATACTAAAACAAGCCGTACAGAATCCCTCAACAATTTTTGTCTTAATAAAAAAAGACATGCATAATCTCCTTCTTGGTCCCTATATATCCACATACCAAGTTTCATAAACTAGCTTGTCAAATGAAAACTGTTATGACAGGATCCAGATTTCTTGATTGACAAGTTGATGGACTGACAGTGGACAAACCTATTGTCCCCTTTGGTTGAAAGTCGGTATGGGACTACCGTAATTACTCTACAAACACACCAGTCAGAAGATTTTTTCTTCAAATTGTAATAGATTTAGTGCAGCTTGGACGATAACTCGGGCTTACACGAACAATCTTCAACATCTTTAACATGGGTTCTACTGAGCTTTATGCTAAATCCTGACAATGAGTCGCAAAACCGTTCTTGGTGCCAAAAGCACACATCCCTACACCTTAACTAGGCTTCAAACATAGTTTTATTGTTATCATTTAGATTATGGAACTTCAAACGACCATAACTTTGTCATTTCTTTGAATTTTTTCATCAAATAAAGTTTAATTTGTGCAGGAAAGATAGGTCTTTCTAATGCAGGATTTCCCGATTTGGACCCAATGGTTAATGCTTATTTTTTCGACTCACAAACAGCTTTCTGTTGTATTAAATTACAACTACCGGTAAAATGTATTGATTAACCAGTTTCAAAATAAACATAACATGAATTATTTTCAAGTTTATATTTGCTTCAGTACTAAAACTATAAGTAAAGCTACAAAATTAATGAGCATCATGTTACCCTAGTTGCCTGTTTAAATAACTTAAAACTTCAAACCAGTTCAATTATTAATAAGAAACTTTGAAGCACAATACATATTGCTGGCTTAGAATGAGAAGGTCGAAAGTACAAAATCGATTTTTATTAAGAAACAAGAAAAAGTTTCTGAAAACTACTCTTTTCTTATGGTAAAACAAGCTTTTACAACTTCATTTTGGTCAGCATGACACAATCTGATTTTCATGAAAAAAGGCTCAAAAGAAGCGCCTTATGATGCTGATTTCAAATATATGTATGAGTTTTATAAGGTTGTAAGTGGTAGTTACAATCGTCTCATTCTAAGCCATCAATATGTGTACCAGTATTAAATTTAAATAAATTTGATGCTACTTGAAGAAAGTAATACAAATAAAATATAATAATTACTTCATTTCACTCAATTGTGTGTTTCATGTAAATACTGGTTATGTCCATGTGACATCATAGATTTATTTTTATTATTGCTTTATTATTTTATTTCATTTCATTACCATTATACTAGAAGGCCATATGAAAATAAGATGTCTGTTGTTTAAAAACACTGTATATTTAATATGTAACCTTCGTTAAATAAAGATGCTATTATTATGTATTTATTATTATAACAATACTCACTTTTGTTCATCCATGTTGGATTAATCCTCTTTCTCTTCTACTCTCACTTAGTTCCACCGTAAATCACAAAAATTCCAGCTAGCAGTTTTAAAGTCTTATTCCACAATGAAGTCACTAAGTCTCCTCAAATCTTAATTAGCAATCTGTCTAATCAAGGAAGTATACATTTAATGCCACGTTTATGTCATGTAGTATAGATTATTGATATCGTGCACAAATTGGAGACAAAAAAAAATATTATTTTTTAAAATCTGTATTGTTAGTTTTACAATTTGATAAAGACGTTTATCTCACTTGATTTTTCCTGTGGTACATGTACATGGTACATTAATATCATGCACATATCTGAGATCACAAAAAAAATCAAACTTCGAAAAATTGTTTTGTTATATTAGTTATACTTTATCATAAAGGTATTATCACTGTTAATATTCCTGCCGTAAATGTCCATTTAAACAAGTCAACATTTTGACAGTTTTTTCCGCTAACTGTGATCGACTCCTAGCCTTAACATTAAAAGGTACTACAAAGATAACACTGCAAATATTTGGTATGTTCATGAAAGAGATTTAAGGTAAAGTGATTGTAATAAGTTTCTCTCCGATACAAACAATACCTAAACAGGACCTTAACTAG
This sequence comes from Spisula subtruncata, assembly GCA_963678985.1. Lineage (NCBI taxonomy): Eukaryota > Metazoa > Mollusca > Bivalvia > Venerida > Mactridae > Spisula > Spisula subtruncata. The sequence goes on from OY787667.1 coordinate 11,688,641, forward strand.
ACCTAAACAAGACCGCATCTACGGGAATAATAGCATTAACTGTTTATTGATTTAAGAATACGCAAATCACAAGGCAAACTGTAATATTTATGGCATTTACCACTTAATACCTTGGCACTTAATTCCGCCACTGTCTAGTTCAATAAGGATTGTCACTCAAAAAGTCGCAAAAAGTTTTATCTCTTGTAAGTCTACTGTAAATTCAGACATCTTGCACTTCACAAAAATTTCACAATTTTCTTTTTTCCACCTATAAAACTAAGTATAATTGGCGAGGAGAAAATTGTTTAAATGTCTAAAAGTACTAAAAATTCCAGATGGTGTAATCAAAGTCAGGACATCTTTATACTTTATAATATTATGAGGAATTTTTGCACTCAACATTTTATTTTTGAAATACCAAAATAATATATTTCATGACACCTACAATGTAGATATTATTATTAGGATAACCTTGAATCGTTAAATCATTATCAAAATGTTCTTATTTTCTGAACTCAATGTAAGAATATTATAATAATATTGCAATAAAATTTGTTTAAAATGAACATAGATTATAAATTTACGATATGATAAATATTTTCTACACCTTACAGATAACTAAACTGCGGAATTTCTTCATTTTGAACTTCATGAATATAAATTGTTATCTCTTTTTTCTTATATGAATTTGAAAGATTTAAACATAATACTTAAGTAAATATTTCTAGCAGTCAATTTCTCATAAGAACATACTTAACATAAATTTATATAAACAGTGTTATCATTAAATACATCTAGTTTCGATGTGGATTTGTGAATTCCTATGATTTCTCTCAATTTAAATTTCTTTGTCATTTTTGTAACTATTAAAATATGATGACACTCAATTAAATTGACATGCAAGTGACAAAGAATGCTATTTAACAAAAAAAAGATTCCAATGCCCATTTTCTTGGTTACAAAAAAGAACCATTAAAACTGATACTGGCAACAGCTCATATGGAAATTTTCATTATTGGGAATATCAGAAAATGAAGACTTCACTTGCTCGCTTAAAGCGGCTAGCCAGCCAGTTTAAAATTATCAAATTGATCAAAACGGATTTGTATGACGTTTTTATATTAAAAGCACATTAATTCTTTAATTTGATCCTGTTTAATTTCCCATGAATCTTATCACATATCTAACAATCCTGTTACTGTATAGAAACACCATATAATAAAATTCTGTTACATCCTCTTACATAATTACAGTGTAACAGCTTACTGTAAAATCGCAAATTTTTGCGAGGGTTTAATTTTATCTGTATTCCTGAAATTCACAAATATTAATAAGTTTTGATCGTAAACTTAATTACAACAAGAGTTGTTCTTTCTGAATTTGGAAAAAAATATTGAAAATTTTACCTTATGAACTAGTCTAAGACTTGAAATTACAGATTCGCAAAATATTTACCTCACAAAAATTTCTTGTTTTTCTTTATTGATTTAAGTATTAATCCTAATTTGTAAGCATTCCATTAGTGATAGATAAACATCTGCGGGACAAATTATTATTCAATATTGTAACTGTATAAAATTCTAAATTCTAATGAAATCGTCTTCAGTCAAATGAACATAATATACGCCCTGCAGCCAGGACGTTAAAATGTCAAATCACATCGAACGTTTCCAAAACAAGTTACTTAATTTTATCATAAATCACCCAACCATTTATAGAAACGAAACACTTAAAGAAACGGTCATTTTTTTTAAAACATCCAATCCCACCATGTAACACTTCGAATTAAGTGAATATAAAAACTGACTTCAAGAGGAAACAAATTTCAGTCTTGATTCAAGCACTTATCCTGTAACATCATACCTCATTGAGGCAAATTTAATTTTGTCGCAAAACTATTATATATTCGTTTGTTCCAAATTAATTTAACTCACTCTCATAATAATAAAAGTGTTAAGTTAAGTTCCTACACACACTTATGTCAATTGAATATGTTGGCGAACAAGAGTGACTGATTTATCTAAACTTGTATTTTTGATCTTTTCACAAACAGCCAATAATTTGCCAAAAAAGTCTTAAGTTACAGAAAAACTGATCATATTTGATCGGTATACACTGTTTTTGAACTCAAAGACCCATCAAGTTTTTATTCAGTATTTCAAAATCATGTATATGTGTACAAAAGGCGGCCTGTGTCCGATACAAATTGTCATAAAAAGGTTATTGCCTACTGAAACATATACCACTGATAATTGTGTGGAATTTTATATGACTTTCAAGTATTAAGTTCAAGTTGCCTGTTATAAATATTCTTTCTACATGAGGTCATCTTCAAATATCTTTTGCTACTCAAAATTAGATAAGGTAAAAGCTAGAAGTGTGCCCCCATTGGGGTATATAGTCAAAATAACAAAGGGCTGTTATTCTGGTAAAAATTGACCTCCCAAAATTTTCACTACTTTTAACTGATGTTTCTTTGTGAATATTTTCACAACAAGTATTATTTTTGCCAGTGAATATTGTCACATACATGTACATTGTTGTTCTGTTGTTTTGTTATGATGTTTCATGTTTGTTACATACAAATGTTTATTTTCATTTCAGGAGTATTATTGCTATTGTTTGAAGTTATGCTTTGTTATACTACTGAAAACATGTACATATGTCATAGAGGCTCACAGGGAAGACTGGGCTTGCCCAACTGTGTTGCCTCTTTAAATAAAGTTGTTATTATTATAATTTTAAATTATTATTATTATAACTATACATTAAGGTTGTAAATCTGTGAAATTTGAAGAAACTCCGCCCAATGATTTGAAAGGAGTTCAACACACATGATTTGTACAAGATTTGTGTTACATACGGATGAACAGAGGTATTGACAGCACCAATGCTATATGCTCCCCCTGTTATAAACAAGTGAGTGGGCACAATTATCAGTACCAATCTTTACTGGTATATCAAAATATGGTTTAATCAGCCACAGAACTTCATGACTGTGTTTCAGTTGACACGTGCATGCCATTGTTATAGAGGTTAACTGATAAGTCATTTTTCAAATATACTAGTTAATACAAAGAAAATTTGTTAACCCTTTGTAAATTTTGGGCAGTATAGTTGAAAGCACAACGTGAATCAGAATAGTAACTTTAAGTTATTTTTTGCACAAATTGAAGTTTGAATTGAAATACTTTAGTAATTTATGTCAAAGGAAATTAAATTATAATTATGCTGCACAAATACGAGACTCTTTGACTCCTAAACATTTGAAAACAAATGGAATACAACTATGCATTGCACAAGTGTTTATATTAACTAGATATTACAGGGATCTTCCTTTTTAAATGAATAACAATGGAATATTTCGGTAACTGTAACAGGTCTTTAAGATTTACACAAACATTTCTAAATCTGTCGGGACAGATAAAAGTCACATAAAGACCACTGTGAAAGCGGAATAGAATATATTTTAAAGAGATAACAATTAAATTGCAATTTCATATGCCGCGATCATGGAGTGCTTAATGTTAATGCTGCCGTTCCTTTCAGTGAAACATTAATTCTTTTTATAGATTTCTGTGGTGTGTATCCAAAGATCAGATACATTTTGTATAAACGGTATGACATTTTATCCCTTTTAAATATTTTGTTATGGACAAACGGAGGGACAGGACTAGCTATCACTAAAGGCCTCCTGCATCAGTAAATGCCGAGCTTTAAAAGCGTTATGAGTCATAAATTGAACAAGTCTTAAAATTTGTTTTTAAAACATGTATGCCCCATGGCAGCCCTATGCTCGAAAATGTCAATAGGGGTCATCTACAGTTGCTGACCAATCTAATATAAAGTTTAAAGACCATAGGGCAAAGCCTTTGTGAGTTATTGAAGGGAAACCATTTGGTCTACCGACAGACATACATGAGCAAGGCAATATACCCCTCATTGAAGATGGGTGCATAATTACAGGACACAAGAATGACTACAGTAAAAACAACACAAAACCAATGTTTGCAGTATATATGTTTTCTTCCTTTTATTTACTGCTTGGCAAATATTATTTCAATAGTGAGAAATCAACACAACACCATAATGGATGATATGTGACTCTTTGTCACATCAACAACACGAGAAGTGGCAGTTTAACAGTTACATATTCAATCCTCAAATACTTTGAAATACCCTATTACAAATGTACAAAAAAAAGTGAAATATCAATTTGGTTATTTTTTAGTTTTTTTTTTTATATTATTAAGAGCGTGTGTTAAGTAAAGAAATAACCAAATTGATGTTTGACTTCTGTTGCAATAACATGTTTTTAAAGTACTGATTATATCATAGTAATAGAGTTATGATTTCCAGTATGAACTTCATGGTCTAATATAAACCAACAATGACACTATTATATAAATACAGGTATGTAGATTATGCATACATACAGTGTACAATACACATGTACTAACAAAAGATCAAATCTCTACAAAAATTACCCAGACTAAAATAAATTCCTGACAATATGCACAACTGTACCAAGTATTCATGAAAAGTTTCATTGAAATCTAACGAATGGTTCAGGAGACAAACTTTGTGACATCTATCCAGGCAGACATCTGTGCAAACCAATGTCTTCCACACACTGTTCAAATATATTATTCAAACTGTCCAATAGCAGTTTCCTGATACTGTAAAATTATTTAATTTCAATGGGACGAAATTTCGTGGTTTTGGTAAAAAAACATGGGATGTTAATTTGTGGATTTTGCATTTTAGGTAATTAATACAATGGTCAAAATTATTGGTCGATGGGATTTTTTATGGTACAAGATGAACCATGAAATCCACGAAAATTAATCCCTAATAGAAATTAAATGCTTTTACAGTAACTGACACCTTCAACTAGCGTTAACAAAAGTTACAGTAAAAACTCACCTGAAGAACACTTCTTCAAAATTGAGAAGACAATTAGCAAGCCCATTTTCGAGGATTCGCTAAAGACCAACCCAATAATGAGACCAGTTGTCAAGGATCTTCAGGGTAGTCTTGGAGTAGACTTATTATTATTGAGGTTTTACCGTACCGTAATCTTCAATTTCTGTCCACCATAAAGACAAGCCTGGTTCACTAATACCCGAAATAAATTCAAACAACAGAATTACAGAAAAGTGGCATTAAAGAACCCAAACAGAAACAAACAACCAAAACTGAAAGACAGGAACTGGAAATAAGACTGTGTTCAGTAAATGCTTATGCCCTGGTGGTAGCCTTGTCCATAATAACTAGGTAAGTCAATCATCTTGAAAGTCTTGTAACAAACGAATAATAAAATGGACGAACGGACGGACATATGCATCACTATATGCCTCCACATCAGTAGATGTCACGGCATAAAAAACATCAACACAGCTTCAGGGCCACTGATGATCCTCAAACAAGATCAACAGAACTGAGACAACCCTCAAACAAGATCCAATAACGACCTCAAATAAGTTATGAAATATGCACATAATTATCACAACATGTTAAAAACCCTTAACCATTAAAATCATGCATGATATAGGTAATTAAAATACAATGAATGCTGTTTCAAATGCCTTTGCCAGGTTGGGAAATATCATTTAAATATAACCTAAAGTTTGAATACAGTACAATCTCTCTGGGGTAATATCGATTGGAAACACTAACATTTGGTTTTTTTACAGAGGTTGTTGCTCAGGAGAGATAAATGCATAGTAAATAAACAAAAGTTAAGTTACTTATATTCCAGGGCTATTTTTTCAGTTCAGCATTTCAACCACCCTTTTACATTTTAACTTCCCTTGCCTGGTCATTGGGCTACCTAAGGAAACCTATGTTCGAGTAAATGTTGACACAGAGTATTCATTTACCACAGCTATTTGGAAAGGTGAAAATTGATATATTCCTACCAAAAATGCAGCATATAATATTTTCCAAGAGAACATTACTTGATAAATGTTTTGGATACTACAATGTATGGCACAATTCTTCAATATATTGCTGGCTTAGAATGAGAAGGTCATAAGTGCCACTTACGACCTTTTAAGACTAATGCATATTTGAAATCGACATCACAAGGCGCTTCTTATGAGCGTATTTTCATTAAAATTGGAATTTGTCATGGTGACCGAACTGACGTTGAAAGAGCTTGTTTTACCATATTAAGTAAAGAGTAATTGTCAGACAGAGTTTTTTGTTTGTTTCAAAATATTGATTTTGCAGATAAGACATTCTCATTCTAAGCCAGCGATATATGGTGGTCATCATGGTTATAACACAGTTCAGTATACAGTGAACATGTGGCAGAGGTATGTCAAAGATCAGGCTTTATTGCAAGTTCTAGCGAGAGTGTGCTGAAAACAGATAATAACCTTGTAGCGCGGCAAATAAACTTAATTCTTAATTATGGCATACTGTAATTTACACTACTATCAATGTATACATAACTCTTAATCAACAAGAAACCAGCTGCCATGTCTAACAATACATAATCATTATCTTTTTACCAGTACATACATATTAATCAAATAGAAATTTGTTTAATACGTGTTTATTTCAAAAAGTACAAGATCAAATTTAATTTGACAATACCAATTATGATGAGAATATACGGATTAATTTTCGATGTTTATTATATACATGTACAGTAAAATCATTTAATTGCGATTGGACAAAATGAAATCTCCTGGTTTTGATAAAAAAAGACTATTTCAATGAGACGTTTATTCATGGATTTTACATTTCATGTAATAAATACAACGGTCAAAATTATTAGTCAATGGGATTTAATTTTGTGGTAAAAGGAAAAACCACAGAATTTAATCCCCCACAAAAATTAACGATTTACAGTAAGCAAAATTAAGCTATTAGTACTGGCATCTAATTATATCTGTATAACCAAAATCAATTGTCTAACACAATGAGGAATAACACATAAAACCCTAAAATCCTATGTATGTTATGAAAGGGAAGCAACTCTTTTATGTTTTGTAGTCAAAATATTTTTTTCGGTTTTATTACAGAGTTACTTCCCTTTGACCTGAAAAAATATGAAAACAGAGTTGCTTCCCTTTCACACAAAGTCTGTGGGTCAACATAGTTATATCTTTCACATTTCTTTATTATGTGTACAATCAACATCACAATGTAATATTTAGATGAGGTAAATGTACAAGTAACAAATATTAAAACATTTCAATATAATTGCACTGAACCCACTATAAATAAGTTCACTATACTAATGTTACAACTCTTGTCTAACTAACCCCCACCCACCTTACACATGATGTACAGCTTGGAGAATTTGATATGACTCTCGACCTTCTATTTGTTTAATATAACAGCTGATTTATAACAATATTTAAAATTCCAGCTGTATATTTTTATAAGCGGAAAGTATCAAGAAGATGCTGGAGACGAATACTAACTCTCATCTAAAGGACCGATATTGCAATTGATATTTTCAATGCAAGAACCCTGTAATATATGCATGCATAAAGGTCAGGATCGTGTCAAATGATTGAACAATATCTGGCATAGTAAAATATGAGCAAATCTAACTGTTACACATTACATTAATAGTAAAATGTTACTAAATTTTATACAGTCACATAAATCCCTTATGAGTTTTAATGGTAAGAATACTTTTATGTTTAAAGCTTTTTTTCCAAACGTAGTACAAGACAATATTTAAGTTGGCTTTTAATTGTCCTATATCACACAGTGCAATCTCTGGCACACAATAATAAGACGATTGTCAAGTCTTTATGAATGTCAGATGAAGAATATCTCTTTAGTGAAACATTTAAACCAGCAGGCATATAATTCTTTGTCTAAAAGAGATGGCACCTGATGTGTTTACAAAATTATATTGATGAAATTATCATGTTCCTTTCTCTAACTTTAGAATACATAAATAATTAAAGTACATATTTTTGTAAAATTCTTTCAACAAAAGCGCAAGGTTCACAAATGGCTTATTCCTTCATAAATCTGACTAGAAGTGCATTTTTTCTAGTTATTCAGGGCATATGTTTTTCTTTCTGCATACTATGGATAAGTATGCTCAAAATGTTTTAGTAGTAGTGTTAAGTTATTAGATATGTAAGCAGATTTATAGGAGCATGCATTTTTTTTGACAACCACAGGGCCGAATTAAGCCATTCATGAACATTGTCCTTTGGTTTAGTTCAACATTGTGAGGCGACACTTCATAACAAATAGGACTAGTTAGTTTATAACTGTAATTCAGTTGTCAAGGTAACAATGTACCAACAGTACAATCATAGAAAAGAGATAACAAATAATCACACATTATGAGGGGTGTATCAAAAGTTCCAGGAAAAGTGCTCTATAATGTTTATCATTATGTTCAAATTACTTCAAACTTTGTATTTAAATAGAACAATTTATGAAACATATTGCACCATGAATTAAAAGCATGAGGGTGTGTCGTAAAAAGTATCATGATTTGTTCTATTTAAATGCAAAGTTTGTAGTAATTTGAACAAAAGGTAAGAATACAAGAGCGCTTTTTCTGGAACTTTTAAATGCCCCTCATATAACAAAACTCTAGGCAATAGAAAATAGCTGCTTTGATTTCATGTGTGATAATGGGTCTTGCATCGTAACTACACACAATACTAATATGCATTACTCAAATACCAGATTAACACCAAAATCTTCAATTAATACTAAAGTAAGATTCATCCTAAAATCTCAGCAATTCCCATTCAAAGCTCACCAATTCACACTTAAATTTCACCGATTCACACTCAAATCTCACCAATTAGCACTCAAATCTCACCAATTCACACTTAAATCTCACCAATTTACATGTAAACCTCACCAATTCAAACTTAAATCTCATTAACTCACACTTAAATCTCACCACTTTGCACTCAAATCACACACTAAAATCACATGAAATATCAAAAGAACATTTTTCTATTGCCTAGACAACAACGTTCACTGTATTCCGAATTGTAACAAATGTTGAGAATACTTAAATTCCTAATTTCCTAAGATTTCCTAACTAAGTCCTTACACTCACTCAATGCTAAGTTAACCATCCCATACTTAAGTCCCAGTCTGAAGATTTGAAATACGCAATAAATGCAGCACTAATCACAGCTGTCAGTGTCCAGAAAGTTAACTTGACAAAAATACTGGAACCATCCTGGTACACTAACGGGAACCAACGTTTCTTCCTCACAGGCCGTTGGTATTTCTGACGATTTTGAATTCTTGCCTTGGCTAGTCTGTAAAATATTAAATTAATATAACTTTTTATACATACTACTAATCGTAATACACAGAAACCTTATACTTGCTAGGACTAAAATTGAATTAACTATGAGCAGGAATTTATAAAAAAAAAAATAGCCAAGTTCTTTGTCAGTTCAAAACAGCAAAAATTCAACATAAATCATGGATATTCCTGGGCCCGTATTCATAAAGCTCCTAAGGGGAGAATATTCTTTAGGTTGATAATTTACCTAAGGTTTTATAGGAATTCTCTTAGTTCTATATGATTTCACATTAGATAACTGAAACCTCCTTAATAGGGATGGCAACGAGTACCCGAGTACTCGAGTACTCGTTCAAACGTCCGATTATCGAATAGTAAAAACAGTATTCGAGTACTCGAAAAAATCTTTTAATCCTGTGTAATACAGAAGGTTTCCAAGTGGTATCTGGTCAACTTAAATAACAATTAACAACGTGTCATCAATCCTTGTTAAAAAATCGCCGCCGCGAGGTCGCTAATTGTAAGCGTAATCAAAACACAGACCTGTCAATCACCGTCTGATAGTTAGTTTATGACACGTAGCTAGGGGTTCTTTCGTTGACACCATCCCCAGTAATTGTCATCAATTTTTAATTGGCAGTTGTTTTGTATTAGGGGTGACAATCCATTAAGAAATTAAAAAAATATTACTTTAAATTTAAATCGTTCTCGTGCGTATATGAACGAACGATTACTCTGTGAATTGGTCACGCTTTGAAAATATTATGTCACCGGTCGATAAGAGTACTTCCCTTTTGTTGTTTATTTGATTTTCTAGCATTATTGATTAAAAGTTCTCTTGATTTTACACTGTATCGGTTTTTTTGTCATACGTTTTTATTATTGTTATTGTTTCATAGTTCTTCTACCAATCTAGATTTGATCAACAACTGAACAGAACGGACAGGCAAACGCGCTGTTTTATTTGAAGTTGAACACGCACGTTTGCATTACAACATTTCTATTTCCCAAATATCGTGGACATTAATTTTTTCCGAGTACCCGAGTACTCGATCGGAAGAATGACCGAGTACTCGAGTACCGATTTTAGTACTCGTTGCCATCCCTACTCCTTAATGATGTACTTTCAGATATCTAAGGTGAAATCATATAAAACTAAGGGAATGCCTATAAAACCTTAGGTAGATTATCAACCAAAGGAATATTTTCCCCTTAGGAGCTTGATGAATACGGGCCCTGGGCATTACATGTAGTTGACTGCATAATTTTAGTATTCTCGTTTAATTTCACCTACCAAAGACTTACAAAGAGTTGAAGCCCTGTTAGACAAAATAATTTGTATTTTAGAAGAAAGACAGTATCATGGGTTAGTTAACTGGAAGATTTAAAAGTAAGACAGTCAACAATTCAACATGTGGGAAATACTATCTCAAGCAAAAAGCCATAGACTTTATTCTCAACAAATGAACAGAATAAACAGACAGGCAGGATGTATTAAGCTGGACAGACATCAGTCAGCATGATCAAATATAACCCTTCTGACATAAATAAATTACTTATGCAGTATAGCACAGGCTTGGAATGAGAAGGTTGCAAGTACAATATCAATATTTTGAGAAAAACAAGAAAAACTGTCCAAAAACTACTCTTTACTTATGAAAAAACAACACTTTGGACTTCAGTTTGGTCAACATGACAAGTTCCAATTTTTATGAAAATAGGCTCATCAGAAGCGCCATGTAATGCAGATTCCAAATATGTCTTATAAGATCATAAGTAGTTGTTACGACCTTCTCATTCTAAACCAGTGATACGTTTATTCATTGCTACTTACTGTTGTGCTTTTTTGAAGTTTAATATGGCATCATGAGCAATCTCATCGGGTGAGAATTTCTTGTAGAGTTCCCCGGCTCTGACCATCAGCTTTTCATATGGTAAATCATCGGGTATTTTAGATAACAGACCATGTAGTATACACATATCACATTCTTCCTCCATCACTTCCTTCTCTCTATATAACACAATCTGTAAATATAAGGGAAGTTAGCATCATATGTATCAGGGGCTCTACCAAAAAGGTCAAAAGTCAGGAGCCAGTAGCTTAACTTGTTAGTGGTGTTTTAATATACCTAAGGAACAGCAAGCTACCAGCAAGCAGTGCTTGATGATAGTATACAGTTCCATAGCAGTTTGTTAGATAGACCAGGGATTTCCCCAGCCCAAATTAGTGTCCGGCATCCGTGCGCTTAGATTTCAAAATCAAGCCCCCCCCCGTAGCGCTTAAAATATAAATTGCGCTTAAAAATCGTACCCGTGCGTTTAAATTTCTGCTAAACAATTCATCAATTTCGTTGTTTTCTAATAATTTCTGACCTTCGAACACGTTGTTTAGTCCTATTTATCACACCCTAAGGCGTCCAGTTATCAATATGCAACCGACGTTGTTTGTTCACACCTGCAGGCGTGTTAGGGGTAAGCTGATTACCGATGTGCAGTGCTAAAAATAGATTTTCTCCACTGGGATTTTTCCACTTTGTCACGTGATTTTATAACACGCGACTACGATTGGTGCGCAGTATTTGGTATTTCGGCAATTGGTTTCGTGTTGTATGATCGTAACGATTCGTATCACACATTTCAGTAATATTGCACTGATATCCATTGATTCCCACTCGATGTTAGTCTTAAAAACAAGTAATTTTACGCGTTTGATGAGTGAACATTCGTCCTCGGCCGTTTTTGACCCCCGATAAAAATACGTAATTTTTTGATAAATTTCATTTCTTTTTTTTATTTTAGTTACCTACCATCTGAAATAATATTGATGCATTTGGTTTACGCTTAAATAATATTAAAAGTAAACGCAACGCATATTTGACGTGTTGGTAGATTACAGGCGAAAATATGCCGACATGTATACACGTCACGTGACGAGCCCGAGTTCTGCAAATATGCCGTGTAGTGTTATAACGAATGTAAACAATTCTTCCGATGACAACACTGGTATTCTATGAACTTTTAAGAAATGCTAAAGGTATTTAACGAATCTTCAACGGTTTTTACGCATTAATAACGACAACAAGTCGTATTTACGAAGGCAGTTATACCGTGAGTGGTGCAATTTCGGATGTCACGTAATTTCGGATACGATTGTTTAGAATCAATATTGGTTACCCTCTTGCAAGTAAGCACAACACACAAGTTCCTGAGATTATTAAACCAGACCATTTGATTTGTTTTAAATGAGTAATAATAGCATATCTGAGTAGCCCCCCCCCCTATATATGACATAGACTGTGTGATTCAAATGAGTGCACTGCCTGTTGAGAATAATAATTTGTTGACAATATAAAAGAAACTTAATTAATTATGTTACATCTTAGCATGTCTTCTTTTATGATGCATGTTTGAAATACAATAGGGCTAGTGCAGGCACCTTTTTAACATAAAAAATAATAAATTAGAAGCGCCCATTTGCACCATTTCATCCTGAGTTTGATTTTTTTCCCGAAACACAGAAGGGGACACCCCTCCCGTACCCACCCCTGTTGCGCTTACAAAATTTTCTGGGGAAATCCCTGTAGACTGCATTGGTGGTACTTGACTGTACAACTAATCTGTTGGCCATGAGCGCTCGCCTGTAGCACATATTTTTTTTTCACTTTATCCGCTATGTAACGGTTATTTGAAGCACAGTATTAACAAGCGTAGATAAGCCAGTTCATCTAAGGTTTAAAGCACTAATGATTAATATTAAAGTTGTTGCAACTTCGATTTTATTAATCTTTTTTTTCATTTCCTATATTTCTACGAGTCAGAGTAAAACAACTTACTGCAGCAGCTAGATATATAGGCATCAATGGATGACAGGCAATAAAGAAATCATAACATCTCACAATATCACGTAGATGTGGTAACACGTGACCATACCATGTGATCAACCAACTTAAACTGAATATAGTACCAACTTCAGATCTGTAACAAAATAAAAAATAAATCATATTTACAAATAAAGTCAACCACAGGTATCTGTATCATTGATAACATTTTTTTTTGTATAATATATATACATTTTTTTTTAGAAAAGTACAAGTTTTACAATTGTAACAAAAATATGTTTTCGTTTTTCGTTTTGATCATTATCGATGATACAGTTACCAGTGTAGTAAATATCCAAAAAACGATTATTGAGTTAGCCTCAGAGGTTAATCCAGACACCCGACTTATTCCAATGAAGACTAGTGGCTCAAGTTGCTCATTTGATATATGATCACAACATATCAGGTTGTGGTAAATGGTACTGGTAAATCTCCCTAATTTGTCACAAACCATACAAGGGTACTTTCACACGTAGGTCAAGTGTTGGAATAATGTGACCATATCATCTTCATATTGCAGAAAAACTGATAGAATGACTTTAACCCTTTACTGCATAGGCAACTCTTTTTAGATCAAGTATCCTCATAGTACTTGTATTACTAGTTTTGTGTACACCGGCACTAGATTGGTTATTTAAAATATTGCGGTCATCAGTGCCAATAACAGATTTGGAAGAATATCTGATCATGTGTCAAAACGGCAATAGGATTGATTCATTAAAATGTGATTTTCATAAAGTAAAGGGTTGGAATCATAATAAAATGAAATAATGATGTTACCTTTCAAGAAAGTCTTTGAGTTTTGGACTAACCCGATCAATCAATGGATACATGTAGTTCAGAATATGTTTCGTTCTATCCATATTCGCATCCATAAAGTCCCTGGAAATATAAATATACAGTAAAACCTTGTTATCTTGAGGACTAGTCGGTACAAGCCAAATGCTCAAAATAAATTGATGTGCTTAGTATACAATATATAGAACAAATTTGCCTAAACTTTCGCTGGGAATGAGCTGGGTACTGGTCATATCGATGCTCATCTTAACAAAGTTTGACTGTACATTATAAAATTTTGAAGTAGTGTAGGAAGCTTCCATTTGAAATGGATGGTACCTGCACAATGTTTAAACAGTAATAAAGATGTGAAAACATCATCAGCCACAGTATGCAGACAGTATGAAAATATCCTGATAATAAAACAGGAAGCATCTGGATCAGTCTCATTGAATTATATTTAGTGACAGACCTTTTTCTTGGTATTATGTGAGGCCGAATTTCGGCCTCAAATTCCATTCTTTTTTTTTTTTTTTTACTCAAGAGCGAAAAATGTTTATTACTAAATATATCACAGTATACCAAATATCTAAATATATTTTGGATTTACCGTTGTAGCCTATTGGTCATTTGCCATTTAACCGCTTATTTTTTTCCCAATTTGTAAGAATCCGCGACGCAAAATTCCCAAATTGGGCAGGGGCCTTTTTCCCAAAAAGGCCAGAAAAAGGTCTGAGTGATTTCCGAGAAATGGCTCAGAAACAAATGTGGAAGAATGGATGAAAGGACAAAGTGACAGTAATTGCCCCTTTTGACGATTAAATCTCAACTTGTTTGTCTTCTCAAAACTGACAAAAGTGTACATATATTTGCAACCTTGTTGTGGTATTTTGTGTTGACCTTTTTACTGATGTTTTGATGTGGACATTGACATTGTCAGACTTGGGGACTTGACAATGTCAATAAGGTGAAATTTCATGATTTTTCCCAGACAAATTTAAACAGGAAATAGTTTAACATTTCTTCATTTGTATGACATTTACCAGACAAAATCCAATACCCATAATATTTCTAGAGAAAATCCATTTTCAGTGACTTTTCTAGACACAAGCTTGTTTTTCAAGTTGTTTTTTCAGGTCTGTATGAACCTTAGTGAGGTAATATAACTATACTGTAAAGTCATTTAATTTGGATGGGACAAAATGTTGTGGTTTTGGTATAAAATACCATTTCGATGGGACGTTACTTCGTGGAGTTTGCATTTTAAGGTAATATACTAATAAATACAAGGGTCAAAATTATTGTTCAATGGAATTTCATTTCATGGTTGAAGGTTAACCACGAAATCCATGAAATTAAATTCCCCACAAAAATTAATGATCTAACAGTAGTATTGAAGCATCTATTCTAGCTTACCTGAGATGATTCATAGATAATTTATCAACAAGAGCAAAAGCTACGTCTTCCCCGACCACAAGTAGAAATGTCACACAAATATCATGAAAACCCTGCAAAAATAACACACAATCATCATGTTCTCATAGTAACTAAACAAGAATTAAAATAACATTCTATGATTTTTGCCAACCACAAGAAATACAAGTTTATAACTTGTTTACATAGTATTACATCTTAATCAACACATTGATTAATAATTTTTACTCAAATAATAACATTCAATTAATAAATAACAGGGACAAGAAATATTACCAGTTTTTCAAATAGCAATCTAATCAGACCAAACAAATAAACTTGAAAGCAATAATCCTGAGTTCTGGACCAATCCTCAATTGGAACCCAAAATATGATATTCAAAATTAATTTTGTGGTGTGCACATTTTAATAATGTTTCCATTTTAGGATACATATTTACCAGTAGAGTCTCATGTGGTATTGAGATTAACTCAGAGATATATGATATTATTAAAAGTGTATAGAGCTATATCGGAAGATATTTTTTTAAAAGTTCCAAAAACTGAAAAACAAATATGCTTTCGTATCCATTAGATCATTTTTCGCTTCAGTTTTAACAGAAACTCTCTCTGTGATTAATTTGACATGCAAACTGTCCATTTTCATATGAAAGTGTTCTAGAACACCCTACGAAACTATAAGCATCGTCTATTTTTTGACGATTGAATTAAAGTACACGGAACCCATCCAAAGTTTTAATTTTCAATTTAGGTAATATAGTGTCATACTAAAAACGATGCAAGTAATTATTTTGACATTGAATGACTGTTAGAACACTTTAATGCTTTTGGTAGTTTAGCGCGGAATAACCATAAAATTATTTACTACTTTACAGACTACTTAAACATCTCAGTGGAGCCCCAATTTAGTTCAAGCCTGTTGACGTTTAAAACTTGATATGATACTGTCTGCCTTGAACTCTCAGTGGACACTTAAGGTGGGGGTCCACGCTAACTTATGTTATAACTCAGTGAAACATGTTGACAAACAATTTTGACCGAGACCTTGAATTAGTAATAGTTCAATTTTGACCGTGACCTTGAAATAGTAATAGTACAGTTGTCTGAGATCGAGGCCAGACAGTAATGTAGCTATTGAGTCCGAATGTGATTGATATATTTACCTGGTAGTAATGTAGTTCATCATGTCTAACGAGAACTCTCATAATGAGGTCCACCAGCTGATCTTGTAAACCCAGACGGATATTATCATCCATACCTGTCAACATATACAATGTCTCTGTTCAAATATAGCTTGACCAGATTCAACTGACACTCATCAATGTCCGTAAAGCCTGTCCGGACATGCTCGGTTATATTCGATTTGTATGTTAATTTACTATATACCGTTATCTTCGGACTTCGAGGAATTATGCAAGGAGTCTCAGCTTAATCTGGTAGAGTTATAACAACTATACAGGGGTGGTATTGACAAAGCATCTAATAAGAGAAAATTTCCTTAAGTGCACCTACTATACAGGATAGTCAAGATTTGCAATTTTTTACATTGTTTGGAAGTGTTTTCATGTAAAGTGCTACAATACTCACAAACAAAACGTGGTCTATGCAGGGCTTTCATTTGACTCTTGAAACTGCATTTTGACTATTGAATTTGACGAAAGTGCCTATTTTGACTCTTGAAAATTTAAGGTGAAGAGTCAAATTTACTATGCTATTAATACAAAAATTTTCTTACGATAATTTGATGGCTCTTGAAAATTAAGAGTGAAGATTTTGACTCTCCACTTTTGGAGCCTAGTGAAAGCCCTGCTATGATAAAATAATAATAGAACATTAGGCAATTTTCATGTTAGGTAAAAGAGCTCCGAGTACTTAAAGATATTTGGGCCAATGTTTCAAAGTTACTATGAGTCTTCTAAGAAAATTTGAAGGACACCTTTATAGTATAAGATTACCATGCTCTTACCTGGAGGGAATCTTTTCAATGATCTGTTAACATCCATTACAACTTGATTATAATCCCTGTGACTGTGTAATACTTCATCATCTGTAATATATACATACAAGAGGTGATTTGTCTACAAACATACAACAATAGTTTTACAGGGATAAAGACTGACATTTTCAACTTGGTAGCCCAACATAGTACTTTCTTTGATTATTGTATATAGTGTATATAGGGAATAAAATCTAGGGACCCAGCCCAAAATCTAGGGGCTATGGGCTACAGGGCCCCTGCTAGTCTGTATCCCTGTTTTATTGTCATACCAAAGACGAAATTAAAGTCGTACCAGAAATTCCCTTGCTAGACACTCAGCACATAAGGGAAACTGGCTTCTCTTCTCTCATACTCTTGTAGTGATGGATAACATCAGGAATGAGGTGTTGAGTGTGATTAATATAAAGTTGGAATAACTTGTTTCGCAATCAACCTTAAACAAATTAGTATAAACTAACAGTTTTATTAGAAAGTTTAATATGCAGAGGTTGGTGATCTACAGAGGGTCATCAAGTAGATGTTACACTGACAAAAGTCTGTACTGTAAAAACATTAGTTAATTCATTGGGGATTCAACTTTGTGGATTTCATGTATTATATCAACCACAAAATTAAATCTCCAACGAATTTCAATGATACTGTAGCATCAAACTTAGTGGATGTTGTAACCTTGAAATTATGTCCCCAAGAAATGGTCTTTGATGTTCCTCCAATTCTATATTGAGTTATATGCCTAGTATTGTAGCAGCATTAATAAAGTATATAAAATCAATATAACACACTCACACTGTCTGTGAGGTATAAATGGCATTGTTATATTGTGAGAATCTGAGAGACCAGTATTTTGATGTATGAAACATAAACTGTTGTGTTATATTCAAAGATCAGCTCAAGATTTACTATCTAAAACCATACCACATATTTTCTGTTACCAAAGCCCACTGTGAAAATAAGGTTGCATTCCTAGCACAGGGAGGAAAAAAAGATCACAATTATTGTCCTTGGTTTTTTTGTGACAAAAATCTTACAATCTTACAATGTCTCAAATTTGAAGAAATCTTAGCAGTTAAAAATCATCCACAACTTTACAAAATTAGAAGATTTATTGAAATTTATTTTTTTTAAATTTCCTTGCATATTAAAATAACTAGAGTATGACCGCCGCTATGTGTGCAGAGAAAGTAAGACAAAAATACTACCAGAAAATATAACACAGTGTATAATCTAAATTACTGTATGGTTTATCAAATTACTATAAAATTCAACTTGTATCACTTATTGCTATTTAAAGCATATATGTAAAATCTGCTCACTCTATGACTTATTGTCATACTATAGAATGCTATGTGTACTCCTTATTGCAACTGCTTGAAAGTGTATAAGACGAAGTTCAACTTTTGTGGGACGCCTATTCATAGTATATGTCACTTCAGAATGAAGGCCACTACACCAGGCAAGTGTTGGCAAGGACATGCATTTTATTGTTTACTTGTGCCCAGTGTGATAAAATGCACTTTAAAATGTGCAAACAGACAAATTTTGACATTGTTTTTGGGCATGTCTACAAACAAGTACCAATTCAATGTGAATTCCGTGTTTTTATTTCAAGGCTATGAACTACAATTCTGCAGAGTAAGTAAACTTTATATTTAATAAAAAACGCTAAACATGCTAAGGTTTCTCTTCATTAATAGTTGGTTTCTTAAATTCTTTGGACCCTACTAAACAACACAAAAGGGGGCCAGATTGGCCAATAGCCTCTGACTCCTCAGGAATAGAGAGTTCACTGATAGTAAAACAGTCCCAAGCTTATTCACCAGTTCATCTCTAGTTGGTTGGGAAACTTTAGTTAATACTAATTTATTTAAGGTTGATAAGTTTTTCCAATTTATGTATATTAATCACTGCTGACACCTCATTCCTGATGTTATCCATCACCACAAGGGTATGAGAGAAGAGAAGCCAGTTTCCCTTATATGCTGAGCATCTAACAAGGGAATTTCTGGTACCACTTTTATTTGGTATGATGCAGCCTGGGATCAAGCCCGCGACCTCTGGCAATCGAAACGACACTCAATCACTAGCCGATTGAGGAGGCGATTTGGGAAACTTTGATTTAAGTGTTCCAGAAAAGACAGAGAGTTCAACCAGGAACCTCACGATCAGTAGTTAGAGATTTATCCACTGAAATACAGTGCCAAATTGGGATATATTTTTTCCATGCCATATTGGTCAATAATCTCTGACTTCAAGGGAAGGGACAGCTGACTGATAGTAAAACTGCCTCTAGGTTATTAACCTAAATAAATTGCAGACTAGTAGCCAAACATATGCCCATGAACCCGAAATTATTTTTTAAAGATAAAATACTAGTATCAAATATATAACCCAGACCTGGACATACTGCAGACCAGATGGCCTTGGTGCTATTAATAATCTAACTAGAACATATACCATTCATAGAATTTCTATGTCTTTGCGCTTTAAAAACAATCTATCCCAGGGCTTGACACTAACTGGTCCCCCAGCTAAGAAACTTAAAATTTGTAAATAAAACAGTTACTGGTCCTTCAAGATTTTTACTCGGGCAGGTCCTTAAGATTTTCACTGGCCTCGGACCAGAGGACCAGTGAAAGTGTCGAGCACTGTATCCGGTACTATTATAAAAGTCAAATTCAGTTCAGCTATCCGGTACATATTGGATGAATAAAGGTCATACTGTTAACTCCTAATTTGGCGCTGACCGTAATTTCACGATAGTCGTGTAATTCTCTATTGTTTCTACTTTATTTCCCTTAAAAAGATAATTAATGTACTGATAATACTAGTTTGTGGTCATATGACAAATAGTATTGTGTCTACAACATACACAAATCATGCAAAGGTTAAAAATTAAGTCTAGACTTGAAAATACAAAAACATTAATTTTGGTGTTGCACAACTTTTAATCAGTTCATTTCCAATTGAGCTAAAAATAAGTCAAAGGACTATGTCCATAATCAAATACACGACAAAAATAGAATAAACTGGTAATTCAAATATGGACTTGACACACATAAGCTGACCTCCTGCCTTCTTAGAAACACTGCTTAAATTCTAAATAAGTTAGATAACAAAATAATCATTGAAGGGCACATTTTAGAAATTAATCCAGGAGTTCCATTAGCATCTGAATATGAAGGGTCATTTTAATATTTAGGACCACACTTATTAACCAATTTGTAGAAAAAATCCCATTTTAAGAGAAAATGAGTGTCAAAACTCCTTCACAAAGTCAAATGGAACCCCTGTTAAACAAGAGAATAGAGGCTTGTTTAATTTTTCATCCCAGGAAAAAACAAGGAACACTACATTCCAGTTAGGATATGGTGACAGTGTCGTCATCATTTATGTATACCCAAAAGATTAAAACCATTGCTTAAATAGGTAGAGTTTAGTTTGGTATTGAACTGTAAGTAATAAGTATAATCCTTTATACTTGTTTTTACACCGTACCAGTGGATTGTTCCACTGTGTTAATGGATTTTTATCCTAACTGGACTGTACTTTAACAATTAAATTCAGAACAAGTCATTTTATAAAAACAAATCTGATATCAATCAAGTATTAAAATTTCCACTATTTATCTGTAGCCTTGTAAATTACATGAGTATTTAGTTGTGTCTCCTGCGTATGCAAATTTGATAATATATGCAAATCAGCACGTATTATGTGAACGCTTTGATGGACATTTAGTAACTTGAAGGCCATCTTGGCGCTAAATGGCTAACAAGAACATTTTGACACTGTAAATCTTATAACTAAGCATCAACACTTATGAAACAATTTTGGTACCAGTTTTATGTGATTATGCTTGGTATGCGTTTAAACTTAAGCGGTTATGCTCTATATTTGATAAGCATACATGTACATTTATAACAAGATGTGGGAATTCCACAATACTAGGATGATTTTTCTACTTTTATAACTTTGGCCTTGACCCCACCAGCCCCACTTTAAAACCTAAGCAACTTGAAGCAAAGTTTACATTTAAGCTACATACTAAGCAAATATCATCACATTTCATTCTAAACTCAAGGTTTAAATCGGAAATCAAATTGTGGACGCCTACCCGCAAAAATTGCCAATCCCAAATTTTTTCAATGAAAAATCAGGTTAAAAAATTGTAAGCGCCTATTTTTATTATTTGGAACAAGAGTGCCAACAGCCACAAACTACGCCCGTTAAAACTGAGGTTCACAAACTGGCAAAATGAGACAAGTCTGTATTTTAAAACAAACAGTCGAACTGCTCTTTATCAATGAAATTTGAATCTAAACCTAACATTCAAACTGAATAAGGCTAAATGAGTGAATCATGACTGATATTCCTGTTAGATGTTCATTTATATGTGCAAAGCGATATATCAACAATATTTATTTTCTCAAATATCGGAACTTCTGATATGCAACTGAATCAATGACAGTACCAGGTTTTTTTTGCCAAATTTGTGAAGAGGCCCTAGTCTGTAAGCTTTGTGAAATGTAATGTGTGATTTTTCTTATAATTGTGAAATTCTAGCGTTGTTTTGCTTTAGAATTGTGAAAGCTGAAGCACAATACTGACTTAAATTAATTTATGAAAAGCAATTTACATCTAATATTTTCCTTTATTTATAAGGAAAATTAATATAGGCTTGATTATTTCATCATTGAATGTTTAAATGACTCTGGTTTTATCGATTTCAAATTTTTGAAAATTTGGGGCCTCAGGGCAAGTTTATTCATTTGCGAAAGTGGCATTCATATAAATATGGTTTGTGAAGCTGGCATTTTGGAATTGTGAAGTAGCCTCCTTCAAATTGTGAAGTAGTCCAATTTCGGCTTCTGGTAAAGTGAAAACTGAGCACTAATAAATTATTATACATACCTGGTTTTGGTGGAATGTCGTCTACATCAATCCCAACCATTTTCGGCCAGGCTTTCTGACGGAGGTCATCGGTCACAAAACCGCCAGGGCTGATAGCAAATTCACGTAACTTGCTGATGTTGACTGGTTCCTCCGATAGTACAGCTTCAATCTGACATTTCTTCTCATGGTACACATCATCTAGTATGAAACATAACATTTATATACATACAAGTTTTTCAAGTTAATTCAATTATTTCATAATGCATGGCCAGTGCTTTTCAGTGCTTTTCAGTGCTTCCCATACCAACCAACTAAAATCTTTAATTCAAAACACAAAGATCAAAACATTTTTTATTCAAGGTGCCAAACATAATTCAATGGGTCAAACTGTATAAATTTGTAAAACTTATCTATTAACCTAAACTACAAATGTGCTACTCCTACACAGTAGGGGTGTAACGGTACGCTCATCTCACGATATGATACATACAGTCAATTTTTCTAACGGTTCGGTATATTTCGGTATGATACAGCAGCCTAAAAACTTCAATTTTTAAGTAACAATGACTTTGTTGCTTCTACAACAGCAATTATTATGTGCCTTTGAATTATTTAGAACGAATTTCAACAATATGAAATATATCTAAATACAATTAAAATGAGTGACATATGGTAATTATACATATAATCAGTCACCTGTAATATGTTTTTGTTGTCTGAATATTATTTTGCTTATAAAAAGCTTATACCAAACTGTATCGAAATTTTGAAGTATTGTTCCGTGAACCGTGTTGGACTGAAGTCTGCAGTGTATTGAACCCTACTAAACAGTGATGTATTAAGAATCATTTTGGGGATGTGAGTTTTATACTGTGTTCCTTAATAATTTTCCAGTTAAATATGGATGGGTGACAAGAGGGCCCAAAGGGCCATAGGTCGCTCACCTGCTGCACATTGGCCTAGGTATCAATACAACTTACATTCTGACCATATTTCATTAAAATTGGATAAAAAACGGCGACCTCTGGAGTGTACACAAGGTTTTTCTAAGATTTGACCTAGTGACCTAGCTTTTGACCAAACATGACCAAGTTTCGAACATGGCCTCGATTTCATTGAGAACAACGTTCTGACTAAGTTTCATGAAGATTGGATCAAAGCTGAGACCTCTGGAGAGTACACAAAGTTTTTTCTAAGATTTGACCTAGTGCTCTAGTTTTGGACCCCACATTACCCACTTTCGTACTTGGCCTGGATTTCACGCAGACCAACATTCTGACCAAGTTTCATGAAGATTGGATCAAATTGGTGACATCTAGAGTGTGCACAAGGTTTTTCATCAAGATTGGATCAAAACTGTTGCCTCTAGAGAGTACACAAGCAAATTGTTGACGGACGGACGACAAACGGACTACGGACAGATGGACGACAGACGATGAGTGATCACAAAAGCTCACCTTGTCACACTGTGACAGGTGAGCTAATAAGTACAAAATACTAATATTGGCAGATGTCTGACAGTCTGAGGCTAGACCTTCATTGTAAATAGTACTGTTTAAACTAATGCACAGTCAAACCTTTTTTTCGAATAGATACCTTGGTTCTTTAAAGTGCCCCGAGTGTATTAGCACTAATACCAGGAGACTTATAATCTCTGGTTTACCAACCCAGGGCTTTCACTAGGCTCCAAAATTGAAGAGCCAAAATGACTCCTGACTCTTAATTTTCAAGGGTCATTAAAAGATTGTAAGAAAATTTGTATTAGAAGTATAGCAAATTTGACTCTTCACCCAAAATTTTGAAGAGTCAAAGAAGGCACTTTTGTCAAATTCAAGAGTCAAAATGTAGTTTCAAGAGTCAAATGAAAGCCCTGCAACCAATCATTTCTTTTTGAATGAGAGGTAAACACTAAGAAGAGTTTCAACAATGACCAAGTGCCTGGACGGAGGATCGAAACAGCGACTTCTTGATCAGTTGTCCAGAGCCTCAAAAGCCATTCCACTTGTCAGTCAGGGCCCAACTAGACTTTGGGTACTAGGACCAGGTGCCCTCAGGTAGGGGAATTTTGCATTGTTTTGACCACAAAGGGGAATTCTGTCTAATAATATTATCATCTTAGTAATACATATTTACTGCATGACAAGCCAATTTCAAGCTTAAATGACATCTACAGCAAGTTACCAATTTTCTAGGGCTCTTTTTTCAGTTGTTAGGCCACTCAAGCACCCTTTAACATTTTAACTTCCCCTGGTCATTGGGCTACCTATGGAAACCTACACTCGTGTCTCCCTGGGGAGACTATTTCTCTCCTGTGGGTGTGGCAGACAACATTGATCTGTGGCGCCCAGGAATAGACACTGCCTTCACAGGGTCTTGCTCGGAGAAAATAACTAGTAGTCAAGAGGGGGGGTGAATCAATGCTCGCTTGATCTCTTAGATTATTAATGTCACCATGCAAAGAAAGGGGCTGTGTCAACTACAGCAATTGTCTAGGATGAGAAAATCATAAATTTTCATGAGGCATTTCTTTTTTATCGATTTAAGATATTATCAGGTAGTGTCCATGGGAAGCATCTTTCACTGGCTCAGCTGTCGGTAT
The DNA here is from genome assembly GCA_963678985.1 of Spisula subtruncata. Taxonomy (NCBI): domain Eukaryota; kingdom Metazoa; phylum Mollusca; class Bivalvia; order Venerida; family Mactridae; genus Spisula; species Spisula subtruncata. Next base: position 11,713,461 of record OY787667.1, read on the forward strand.
TAAACTTAAAGCATTTAATAATGCTCCTCCTCGTAATGCAACAGTCAGTTGCATTAACAGCCCCCAACCAGTCGATCGGCCAGGATTGGGTTGTCAACAGTGGTCAGACCCCTGTCCTTCCACGACCCTGTGGGGAACACCTGATGGTAAAATCTCCCGCCCCTGATAACTTAATATTGTGCCCAGGGTATTGGTTTGGAGAAAAAATTCCAAACATTTCCCCGGCAGTGTGGGGAAGCTGGAATAGGTAAAAACATGAAAGTGTCACCTGCTATCCACCGCCCATCCCCAGGGACCGTGGATGCAACTGACTTGTGCATAAGTAACAGCAATAATGAATGTCAGGCTCACAGAATGCAGTAGAACCACTGGAAGTTACAACAACATCAAATGCAGTGACAGAAATTGATAGTCCAAGCTGCTTAGACGATGATTATTGCATTTCAGTGATTATTCCAATTCATCAAAGATCGACGTCAGTCAATAAAAAAGATCATTTATTTATGGTACCATAACTAAGAGAATGATAAATTTCAGAAATTGAGATTTTTGGTAGATCCATCATTTTACCTTTTTCTCCATCAGTATCGCTTTCTGTACTGTTATGTTGGATTGTAGAAAGTGTGTCGGCTGTTGAACCATTTGTCAACTTCATATTTACATCACAAATTGTTTCAAGATGTGACAAAATTTATGTTGACATCTCAGTAGAATTTTACATGCGCACCGGTAATGCCGCTTATGCCATGCACAATTTCAGACGTGTATTTTGAAAGTATTACTTATGATGACCCAGACTGAGATGTTATATCAGTACATCAGTTCATTTCAAATCAGTTGTACGTGTCTATGTATGAATTTATAACAGTTGTTGTTAAATATTTTCAATCTTATAAGCGACATTGATCGTTGTTACTTCCGGGTTTAGAATGGCTTCAACAACAAAGCCACGATTACGCCGGGCACACAGTGTCAACAAGATACAAGACATCAACACTGACAACAACAGAAGAGAAATATCTCAACCATGTGGCAAAACGTAAGTACGATTTGAAATTACGCTACGATGAATGACATTACTTGCATCAGATCTGACACCGTAACGTTCTAATTTCTAAATTTAGAAATCTATAGGTCAAGTTCACGAACCACCCATGCGTGAAACACGTGCACATGTTTACACATTACACCAACCAATGAAAATCTCATGCTTTCTTCATGTTACACCCATGTCACTGAGCATTCTTACATCATGGACCCAGCCATTTGCAGACATAACAAAACACCCTCTCATGTGTTGGTACACTTCAGTTGTCTGGACACTGCAAGTGTGACAACATTGCTGGAAGTTCATACTCTAGTTTATTTTATGAACATTAAATTTATTTATTGTGACGGGTCAATTTTTCATAATATTGCCTACTAATTATGGCACCATCATTGAAAAAGCAGATGGATAATGAACATGACTCTGAGTCTTTGTCTAAAGACTCTCCAGTGAGCAGTGAGAATATGAACTGCAGGAAACGTGTTTGTGCAAATGATGTGAATGAAATGAACAACAGTGACAATATAAATTATTTGACAAATGACAAAGAGCCAATGAAAGATTGTGGTGAAAATGAAAAGGACTCGTGCAACAAGTGTCAAAAAGCAATGAATGAGCAGGAAGAATTTTCAAAAACTGATTCAATGGTGTATTACAAAAAGAAAACTGATAACATTGTTAAAAGTTCAAGTATTCGAAAAACATTATTTGATCTGTCGCCTCAGTGGTTCAAATCTTTTCTAAATGACCCAGAATGTGATATTGCTGGTGAAGGGAAATCAAAGTACTCATCAGAGTAAGTATTGTTCTTTCTTTACTCACTGTAATGTTGACACTTCTAGTGACGTTCTACTTGTACTTGTGTTATCTGCTGCACAATCTGCCATTGTAGTAAGAATTAAGGAGCCTGAGCAGTGAGGTGCACCTCTGATGTATGGCAAACTATGTTATGTGTCTAAAATCTGTAAAATGTTGAGTATTGTTTTGTACTTTCAGGGTTCACAAGCATGCAGATTCATTATTCAGCACATCAAGTGGTTTCAATAACTACAGAGGACTTCTCAACCTTTGCATTATTCTACTGGTAATAATTATTGACTTTTGCTTTATCAATTTCTGGAAATGTCGTCCCATTTCACTTTGTTTGTTAGATGAGAACGACTGAGCCCCTTCTTTTGCAACTGACCTCTATTGTAACACTTATTCAAGTTATTGTGACTTAATTAGATGAAAAAATTTAATAGCACTTTGTTGCGCAGTGGTCTGCTTTCCCAAGAGCTTGTCTGCAACTTGATAAATTTTTCAATTTGTAGTGCTCTTTTAAAGCAAGCTGTTTCCTAGTGTAGTGCTATTGTTATTAACGTTAAGTAATTATGTGTTACCAATACGTTACTGTTTTCACATTCCTGGAAAACTGGCTATGTCTGCTCTAAAAGGGGGAAATGCCGAGTACAGCCTTTATTAATTTTTTGCCAGTCAGATTTCTGCTGAAATACGGCAGACATTTGAACCTGGGTTGCCAGATTAGACAGCAAAGGCACGAACCACCAAAATTCAGAGGCACTAAAACATTGTGCAGAATGTGATTAACTAACTCATCATATAAGAGTATAGTGCATGTTTTTGACCTGTCAATATAAATGTGATTACACAGTATATAGATGTAACAGGATCAGTAATCCTCACCTTTCCTTTGGTAAATTATCAATAGTGTTCACTTACTGCGTAGTCATATTAATTTTGACAGGTAAATAAACTCCACAAAGAAGTGACGACTGCTCACACAATGTGACCACTGTTGCCTATGTAAACATAAAGGTGTATACGTTGCACATTTTGGAGATTTTATTTCTGTGTATTTATTCTGAATGAATGATATGTCAATTAAAAGATTAGTAATGTCAATTTATTAGGTAATACTAATGAGGCCCATATATATGGAAGATTGGGAAACCAAATGTGTAGCCTTGTTAAGGGTTCATCATTTATTGAAAATGGACACACAGCTACGCCCCAGATCAATAGAAATATATAGGGAAAATAACTCCGATCCAACAAGGCAATATGATAAGTTTCGTTAAAAACGAAGACGTCAGAAATGTATATTGATACCTTAGCTACAAAGTCTTAGAGTATAGTTCCAAAAGAATTCCTGTAAAATGAGAAATAACACATTTTTCATGTAAATCAAACCGGAAGTGCATGAAATTTGTAAATATTTCATACCTTGTGGACAGAAATCTTGCCGTTTTGATCGTTGCACTCAATTTTGCTTTAACATACTCTAAGACTTTGTAGATTAGTGCTTAAATAAACGAAGCACTGTACAATTATCTAGTATTTTATCCCCAGTTTTGTGAACGTAAGATTATTCTCAATATTATACCTACATTTTGTATTATCTTTATCAGTTTTTATAAGGAATTAATCCACCAAATGGCTCATTAGCTCAGTCGGCTAAGTCACATAGATGTTCGTCAGTTAGTTGAACCAATGGTTGGTGGTTCAAATCTTCTGTAAGCGTTAGGCAATTTTATTTTTTCTTTGAATTATAATTTAGTTATTTTAATTATTAAATGCTATTTAGACAAAACTAATGTAAAATCAGATATCATAGAACATAATTGAATTGCTTGATTAGTCATCTTCACTGCTTATCTCGATTTTGTGTTGCAAATCTTTGAAACGATAAACCCTTAAATAAAGTCTTTACTAATACTTACTAGGGAACTATCCCATTTAAAAAAACAGCAAGTACTGTCCAGTTAGGATATGAATAGAGTGACGCTGTAGAACAGACCACTATTACGGTGTAAAAAAGTACAAAGGCATATAAGTACCAACAGTTCAATACCAAACTGAACTTGACCTGTTTAAGCATATGACTGATGACTAGTTATATATTTGTCAAAAGGAACATAAAAATGCTAAAGCCACAACAGCCATATTAAATCAAAGTATGTGGTACACTCTGTAGATGGCAAAGGCATTTGTTTCCCAGGTATGAGATGGATCAGGAAAGTTCACTTTCAAAACATACAGTGCTATGATATAATCATATGTAAAAACTATTACATTATTCTTGATCTACATCGGCTGTTATATGGAAAACTCTATAAACATTTTGCAGGCCTTAATTTCAATGCTAATTAATTCCCCTTTACATATGTTGGGCAATTGCCTCGGGCTGAACTTTAAAATCCTACCAAAAGCTCTATGCAGAAATGATCAATTTTTTGTCAATAATTAATGGATGTATCTTAGTAACCCTTAGTCTTCACTTTTCTTTTTTATAAAACAGCTGATTCAGTGATATCTCTGTGAACTTGCTTCAGTAAAATTTTCAAGGTTGCAGATAATCCATTTACAAATATTGACTTGAACTTGACCTGGTTAGAACTTAGATATCACTAACGGCACTGTATATTTATACATTGTTACCAAATATAGAGTGTGTTAAACCAATATCATACAGCGCTGATGAAAGACTATAAGCGTAAGGTGTATTGTACATGTATGTAATTGGGCCAGATGCAGACCAGAAACATTCTTTGCTGTACCAATCACTATACTATGTATGGTCCGCCGATTATACCACTACTAGCCTTGTTGATGAACATAAATTAAAAATCATATGACTTTTTGTGTATATATGAATTTACTACGTCCAGTTAATAATATGTTCAATCTGATGCATAATCTCGTTTAATGTATATACATTTTCAATCTACATTAAATTTGCAAGATTTATGACCTTTGACCAAACACTTAAAACGAAAAATAGGCGGAGCTTTCTCTTAAATGTCGGAGCTTGCTCTTAAATGTCGGAGCTTGCTCTTAAATGTCGTCTGGACGGTCTGGTCAACAAAGATAATCAGTTTAACCATGTCCTGCCTCATGGCCATCACTTGCAATGAACTCCTATCGTCCTAATTTCAGACAGAGTTCATGTATTATTAACCTTGAGATAATAAATGTTTTATAACTACATGATTGTAGATATATGTGAGTTAAGATACATGTACCATGCAGACTGATAGAACATTGGTTATACTTCAAGTCTAGGCATTATCATTGGTTTATTTACTGTTAATTCAAAAATATTCACAATGGAATAATTTTCATTAACTTTGTGTATGAAATACACACCAATATTAAACTGACCAATTTACCTTATTGATGTTACAAGAGATTGAGTCTTTGATATTACATATCCACAAATCATCTAATTACAGTTTTACCAAACTCTTTGAAATTAAATACCCATGAAAATTTATGGTTTTACAATTATATTGAATTAGAGTCCCAATATGTCTTGATGGCACCCTGTTATGTCAGGTTTAACGTTTAACACTTACAAGTTCGATACAACCAGGTATTATATTGCTGACAGAGCTGTTTTATCATTTACTTTCCTGTGAAGAGATTACTGTACTCCACAAAGTTTGTGCTGAAAATGATTTATTTCTTGCTGCTTTTATGAAACATGCAATAGAACATTCCTTTTCACCTGTTCATATCTTCCTACTATTTGAAACCAGCATCGGTATATTACTACAATATCTCAATATCTCAGTGAGTCACATCAGTTGTCTATTTGTTTAAAACTGTTGAACCTTTATATCAAATTAGGTCTTTATCCTGTATTAAGAACATGAATAATTTGGTATAGTTATTTGAAGTTTTTATTTTAAAGTCCCTCCTACTCTTACATACAAATTTAACTATCAGTTTATGCATTCAAAATACATAGTCTTGAGGAATGCTATTAAACTTTGGGCCATACCAAATCATATTTTTGTTTAATGTGCACCCTAAGTTTGAAAACCTATCTAGCTATCCCGAGACAAAAAACAAAGGACTTGAATACAAACAAGTCATGACAACTCCTATCCTCATCATTATGTGTCTGTCAAACGTAGCTTTCAAGCATTGCCAATGATAATAACTAACTGAAATAACTTATAATGCATTTGTGTTAAACCTACTGCTGTGTTGGGGGTTGGGAACATGATGGTGAATAAGTTTGATATGCATGAAAGCTATATTTCAATGGATTTTGAAGCAATAATAGGTTACAAATGTTTCTTTTTCCCATGATGATCAGACCTATCCGTCCTCGGATGCTAATCGAAGAAACAATTAAATTATTTGGTATGGCCTTACTTTGAAGCGCCAGCATAATTCAGTTACCAGAGACTTAAAATACAAAATGTAGTAAGAAAATTGTTATATCTTAACCAGATGGCAGAGACATTTTGTTTACAAAAGAAATAAATTCTTTTGGCTGCATCTAATTATAGGATGGAAAATTGTTCATTTATTGTAAAGTCAATACTGCCACTGTTTATGTTATACTGTTCAAGGTCAATATTTCCAAGGTCAAGGTTGGTACTATCAAGGTCGCAGACAAGGGCATAAGTTGAAGGGTGCATGTTTTTGCCATTTTCTAGACACAAGTATTAACCCTTATCGACCACACTTTGATATGAATTTGCATTGAAGTATTGAATGTTTTTAAACTTACCAAAGCCTATCAGTTTAACCCGTGTTCCCTGAATGATAAATATTATATCATGCATGTTTATGTTAGAAATTAATGATGCGTGGTACATGTGGCGTAACATGACTGATATGACTGATAAAGTCACAATGTCAAGGTCGAGGAGATCAACAGGTACAGTACGTGCTTGTAGGAACGATCATGTCCACTTGAAATACTGCAGACAGTTGAAGATTTGAGGTTTATAGATACTAGGCCTAGTTTGTACAGTAATCGGTGTTTACATAAAGGTGCATGTTACGACAATGGTATCATGAAACGGTGATCATGATTTGATTGGTCACATGGTTTACTTGTTTACATTTGACTGCATGATTACATCATCAGTAGGGTTACATGTTATACTTATAGTCGATTCAATAAGTAATACTAATACCTATCTCATTCGAAAGAAGAGCAGTGACTACCATTAACTCAGGTATACCCAGTTAACACAGATAAACAAAGTTACCCTAATGACAAGCTAATGTTTGTAACCGTTATCAATAAACTTTGAATGAACTGTTAGTGGTATACCTGGGTCACTTTGCTAGATGGAAACAAGTGTATTGCGCCTTGACTGCACTTTAAGCAGTTACTGTAGACTATATATGGACTGGTTTAAGGTCATGGCTCAGAGGTCATATTCTATCTATAGTGCATGTTGCCCGGTTCACTTGTCTGGTTCATGTTGTCCGGTCCACTCGGCTGGTTCATGTTGCCTGGTCCACTCGGCTGGTGCATGTTGGACCTCATTGTGACATGGACAAATATCTGTGTTCAGTGTCTGGGTTGGATTGGTGATGGTTATTGGTGGCATTAATTGATCAGCTACATACTACCGATTTTAGTGCAAGATTCTGTGTTTACTGTCCCATACACTACAATAACAAATATACTCATAATACTTTCAAAAACTTACTGCATGTCAATATGACATAATAGACACAATATACAGTAGGATATACAGTTCTTTCAAAGTTAAATGGGAACGGGTTGTAAACATTAGCTTGTCTGTCAGGTAAACTATGTTTATCTAAGTTTAACTGGGTATACATGAGTAAACAGAAATCCTATATATTCTTTTGAATGGGATAGTTCCTTCATTAGTATTACTTATTGAATTGACTATAACTAGTGTAAGTACTTTTAGGATAATATTGCAATACATTTATTAGAACAACCAAAGCAGACAGGATATTTGGAAACCTGATGTAAACATAAATTACAAGACTGTATGATTATTTAGTAAAAGTACCAAGCTGATACGCTTTTGTTAAGTAAGATGTGATATAAGAGGCAATCTATCTATTTTGATAATTACTTAGCTAGACAGTACTATAGTCTTTTGAAAGTCAAGTGGGAACAGTTGTTAATATACTATCGTCCAGTAGGTGAACTATATTTATCTAGGTTTAACTGAGTATACCTGAGTTATGGTATTGACTGCTATTCTTTCGAATGGATAGTTCCCTCATTAGTATTACTTATTGAATCAATAATTATTTCTTTTTACAATAATGAATTACATACCGTGTTGAACACAATTATTAAATACAATCATATAATTTGATAACCAGGATTCTGTACATATTAGATCAGCAATCATTGTTCACCTTAAGTTGGCAGATTGAGTTGATCATTATCATTGTGGGCATATGACTAACTGGCCTTGAATAGAGACAAAATCGTTGTGTTATTATCATTGATAATATGACACCATAATAAAAGCAATAATTGATAATTTGATTGGATAATGTAGATTGACCTGTATGCATAATGTATAGTAACCTTATACCCCTGATTTATATAACTTAGTGTGGACCTTGGCAATTATGGTAAAATGTGGAGTTGGGTAATTCATGTCTACTCATATGGCTGAAAATTTCACTTATCTATCTTGTATAATACTGCCTTACACCTCGTTAGAGTATTATTGGCAGGCCAGATGACTTGCCTGTTGATATAAAGTGTCCAAATTGCACTTAAATTGTCCGGGATGTGGGTTACCCAGTTATATATATAAGGTCGAAGACTGTAACTTTAATCAAATGTGAGTTGATATAATGTCACTAGTGTAAGTAAAGTACTGAGATTTTAACCTGACCTTCAACCTTCTATTAGGAAGATAGAACAGCTGATATCTTGTCTTATATTTATAACCCTGGTTGTATGTTTCTATAAGCACTCCTAGAAAAAGAAATGTTAAATCATTTATATCAATGGGACAAAATTGCTCTGGGTGAAAAAGACCATTTCGTGGGAGACATGATTTCAAGAATATCTTAATCCACCAAGTCATGTACCATAGAAGTTATTAATATTTGTGGGGATTTAATTTCCACGAAATTTGATCCCCCAGGAATATTAAGTGTTTTTACTGTATCATGAAGACGATTGAATGTAAAACAAATACAAATCTAATGGACCGTTATCACACTTTTCTCTGAGATTGATAAGTTCAATGCAATAACCTTGAAGTATTCGAGCATAAAAGGTTAGGACCTGGTCAGTATCTCTGCACTTACATGTGCTTTGAATGTGGTCCGATATTTATGGATGCAGTCCAAAATATGAACTGATATCTGATGACCTTAATTGACCAATTCGTGTCACCAAACTAGTTGCCCATATATTGATTACCGGTAGGCTATACAGTACAAGTTACGTACCTTTCCTGACCAGTTGACATGAGGTCGTCGGGGTTTGATAAGCTCCCTTGAAGTTCATATGACCTTCGTTAAAATACTGTTGAATAAGATATTTTCCCAAGGTGAAAGTTAAGCAAATTTGATAGTTTTAAGTACTTTTCAGGGTTAACTGCTCGCAAAATTTAAACCCAATAAAAACCTATACATTCAGTAATTTCTGCAAAATGTTTAAGTTTTGTTTACTTATTCATTTCGCAACATAATAAGCAACAATAAATCCCTAAGTTGAAATATTTTGATTTTTCATTATCATAGTTGTATCCAGAGGCCAAAATAAAACACCAAGACTAATGGGTCTATTTGTCTAGTTTATTTTCTTCAAAAACATGCATATTTTGTTAATTTCTCAAATTTTTAATGAGGTAAGCGCCTGGGTGTGTCTTAGCATGGCTATGGGCCTGTTTGGCATCAAACTTAAATTAAGATTGCACATAAAGGTTCAATAACTTATTACGGTACTATTTGTCAAATATTTAAATATCAGGGATTTACCTTATTTACATACTAAGTATTTGAATTGCTTTATTTTTAGAAATGTTTATTTATGGCTGACGGTAGTACAGATGCTTGTCAACATGTTATTTATTGCCAGGTATTCAAAATAATGCTGATACGGCAAGTTCATGGCCAAAACTGAAGTGTCCTAAAATTGTCACAAATTCAGCAAATTTTGTGTCGTAATGTTGTCTGGCTGATTAATATTCATCAACATAAACATGCATATATTATCAGAACCAACAAGACAATAGTACATCTAACCTTGTGATATTGCTTGGCCAATTTGACACGAGCCTGACCTTTTGATTAGCATAATTTAACAGTCTATATGTACCTTCGTTTACAACACCGACTGTATGTTTTCATATCGGGAGTATCTCGAAGGCGCTCCAGATGTAATACAAACACAAATTTGAAATACCGCTATCGCACGATTTGCCTGCGGAAATTTATATATTCAAAGCAAGAACCTTGTAATATATTCTTGCATAAAGGTCCGGCTCAGGTCAAAATAGCCAAGCTATATAAAGACATGACAATTCAGACAAGGACTTCAGACATGTCTTATTATTTTCTATGTATTTTTGTATTGTTTATTTCTGTCCCATCCACATTTACAATTATGCAATCAACATCGTATAAAAAAAACTAAAATATGTGGTCAGTCTGACTAGAATTATACGAGACTGGTAACATAAACTATTAAAAATAACTATTTTACGACAACATGTGTGCTTTGTTATATTTCAGGCTTTGTCAAATGCCAGGCTATTCTTAGAAAATATTATCAAGTAAGTCGTACTTATATTCAAAAATCATTATGTAGGACTAAACTTAAATTATCTACTGTATTCCTTATGCTTTTATTGGTTATCATAATTAGAAATATGGTCACAAGAAATATATAATAGTACTTGCTATAATTAAATCATTCTTTGGCCCTGATTCTCCAAAACATCTCAATTTGAGCAAAATCTCGTGAGTTCTTACTTCAGATTTATCTCAATCTCAGAATATTTCTCAATTTGAGATGAGATTTCTACTTGAGATGCTTTGAGAGATTTGAACCAGGTTGGATCACAAACACTGTACAGGGTGTGCATCTCGTTAGGTATAGACGTATTTGATGATGATCGCGTCTTTATTTATATCTAGTAAAATTTTGAACAAAGAAAATATACATTAAGTTTTATTTTTGTTAAATATTTGTCACAAAGACAAACAGCGAAACTACTGGTACCAGTTGAAAACAGCCCGGTGACGTCATACTAGCCATTATGTCAGCAAGACTATAGTTAAGTTGGTTTGTCTAGTGACTACTATATACATTATAACGATGACAAACATACATGTGTTATATATTGGTTGTTACAGATATGGAATTCTTATAGACCCTATACTATGGATACGTATATGTATGAATCAACCATACAGTGCAGCAAATATAGCTCTACTCTTTGGTGAGTATATATTTAATACCTATAAATCTAATAAAAATAAAGACTTATTCAATGAGGCAATACAGTTGGCAAAGCCAGTCATACCTGTGTGCCTCAATAACTTTGTACATAGAATTTACAACAAGTGCAAACAAATATAACATTTACAGAATGATGGCATTTAGCATATAGTCTTAGCCTGTCTTCAGTAGCTAGTCAAGGGACGTGTCATATATGACTACTTAAATGCAGGTGATTGAATATTTCAGGTGCAAGAAATACACAACTGGCTATTATGCCCCCCATCATCTATCTCAAAAACTTTAGAAACAGTTTGGCCTCAAGTTTAGTTTGTCTTAGCCTGTAGACGATCCTTACTGACTTTGTGGTTGATCTGAAACACATATGACTTCTGTCACAGGTGATTGTTTTGTTGTTGCGTTCAGCAAGTTACCAGTTTTAAATGCCTGTGGGCCTTATATTCCTGTACTATGCCTAAGTAGGAAAGTGTCATGGTTGCGCCTAGGGCTGCTGCGAGTATCCGAGTACTCGGATATTCACGAATCTGACTAGAAAATCGGGTACGAATATTCGTCACTGCAGAAATCGTTGGATCGCGATCTTTGTCTAAACTTTTGAAATGAGTGTTTTTTTCGCTAAATAATCCAGGCAAATGCGCTGCAAAGCTAATTTAAAGAGTATTTTACCTACAGGGTTCTCGGCAACGCGTAATTACGCGTATTTGGACGCATACTTTTGAAATCAGACGCATAAAATCGGCGATCAACGCGTTTTCGGGACGCAAGCTTTTTTCCGACGCACGCGTTTGACCTTGGGTCATAAATTCGTCGTAAACACACGATTATACAATAAACAATTGCAGCGTCCCTTGTATCGAGTAATTGACAGGCGAGAGGCGGGGTTAAATACCCAAGATATGCATCGTGAACCAATCAGCGTTCGCGAGTCCTAAGATAATCATTGACGCGTCCCGCGAAAAATAAACTTCATCAGATCGATGCATATGTGTAAATCACAAACTGTTACGTAAACACGTACGCTTTAATTGATTGTGATAACTGATATCTCCACTAAATTACTGACCGTGTCGTTTATTTGATTGCAGGCAGATTTATATGACGATTTTAATTTTTGTCGTAACGTTACATCGGAAAAGCGATTAGTTAATCCAAACTTATTATTTACGATTAACGCGTGTGTTATAGATCTACATTAAATCCAAACAATAATTTCGAATTCTACAAATGCCGAGTTTTAAAGAACATACCTATTAAATTCATATTCCGCGCTGATAATTCCTTGATAAAAATATCACTTTCCCAACACAAGCATATATTTCCGACCCGAGGTCATTTTGACCTAATTACGGCAGACGAATGTTTCAACTGTACTCAGTAAAGGTCGTCAGTTTCAATTATCAAACGCACGTGCGGCGACAATTTCTACATCAAGGTCGTTTGATGGAACCGACGCGGGTAACTTCAGAGGAGCGGTCTAGCGATTCGGTGAACTTTGATCGTGCGACATGTGAACTTAATGCCGTAAATTGTATTCGATATACGTGCGTTTTTTTTATAAATTTGAAAATATGACTGATGCAGCTTATTTTTTCTGGATTTACCAACTTTGCTGATTTAGTTCACTCGCGAACATTCATGATTCATCTCATGTCAATTGACGAGATGTTTAAAGCATTGAAAGATGCTGGTATGATTCGAGTTTTAACACAATTAATTGTATTCAAACATAATCAATCATTTTACGAGCTTTTGGCTGCAATTGACCGTGAATAGGATAAAGTACGACATGCAAGTTACAAATTTCGGATGCGTACATATTTTCGGATGAGATCGATTTTTTTTGTCCTGTCAATTTTCTATCGATCTTTTATCAATTATTAATACGTAGCAAGAATGTTATGAGTATGTAAATTGTAATCAAGCTCTTTTTCTGGGTATGAATGCTGATTCTACCATTCAGTAATAGGTAATTAAACTGTGAATCGTGAATCGATCTGTGAATCGTAACACATGAATCGTGGATCGGATCGGATCGCCACTTACCCAACGATCCACAGCCCTAGTTGCGCCTAGAAATCACTATACAATACTGCAATTAGGGAAGTGTTACTTTTGCTTAGTCAAGAATAACAACTTTATTTTAGGGGACAACAATTTAGAAGAACCCTTCTTCCCAGTGAGCCTCTAGCCGAGTGTAACTATATTTTATACCCTGCTATATTTCAGGATCCAATGTGTTCATTATGATCATGTATTGCTTAGAGAAAGCTATGAGCAAGGTATGTACTACTTTCATTCTTATTTTCAATGATAAACAGATCCTGCCCGTTTTATCCCCAGGGGTATGAACTGGACGGGGGACAAAACTGAACATTCCACCCGTTAATACTGATGTTGTATAGGCCACATATCAGCTTAGACATGTGAGGTCAAAATACCCTTTAAATTAATTTAAACAGAAAAGTATATAATGTCACTTTTAGTCTGGTGTCAAACACAAAAATTTTGAAACATGGAAAAATGCTGCAAGAAATTTTTTTTAAGGCTGTCAAAATTTGTACATAGATTTTGTGTTACAAACCTACACATGCATGTTGAGCATAGCCTGTAATTGCCAGTCAGCTTTGTACTGAAATGTGGCGGCCATGTAAATTTCTCTTCTCGTGTACTACCTGTATTTGAACCTGGGTCCTAGAAGGCAAGCATGCTAACCACTGAGCTACTAAAACACACATTTACTATAAAGACATTCATAGAAATGCTTCCTAAAGTCTTATGACAAAATCCACAATTTTCTGTAAGCTCTGTATTATTTTTGGTCAATATTCAAAATCTTTGCATGTCAAGTCTTTAAAAGCCGTTTATGATCTTTAAATTATTGAGAAATATTTATTTTCAGGATTTATTCACGGAGAAGTTTGCCCTACTTATCCAGTCTATAAACCTTGTACTATTGATTACAATTCCTGCTACAGTCATACTTATACTGGACCCTAATCCATGTAAGTTGGTCGCTAGGCAACCATACAACAACAACAACCTGATAATGATACATGCGAAGCTCATTTCATTAGCAGTATCTAGTATCTTTGTGTAAATTAACTTGCAATATTATTATATCTCCCACAGGAAGTTGGGAGGACATATACAACTTTTGAGCAGGGTGTCTGAATGCATGTCACAAAGTTTGTCCACACTTTTTCTCCTAAAGCACTGGCTGGATTTCAATGAAACTTTACATAAATACTAAATACCAAGCATATATTGTCAGTAAGTTTAGGTTGGATTATTTTATTGTTGATGTCTGATGTTGGAGACAAACATTTTTGATATAGAACCTGCTTCTCAGGCATTATAGCATGATTGAAACTTCTTGACTGAATCAGAGTTACTTCCCTTTGTCTTATTCTAAAGATTTATTAAAACCCATTGTGTCAGAGTTACTTCCCTTTGTCTATAAATGTATTCCATTTATTTCAGTGTTATCTACTAATGTGCTAGGAATATACACAGTACTGTTCCTAAAGTTGATATCGTATGCGTCAGTGAACAAATGGTGTCGTCAATCACGATCACCGACACGTCAGAGAATTCGTAGAACGAAATCTGTCAGTGTGTCAGAAGGAAGTGAGTATTGCTATGCTTTACTTTGTTTATCAGCCCCAAATCTCACCAAGCATCTCAAGTAGAAATCTCAACTCAAATTTAGAAATCTCAACTCAAATTGAGATTTTGTTCAAATCAGAGTCTGAACTTTGAGCCCTTAATTTTACAGTAATCAACTTATTTATGTGATTGCAACTTTGAGATCAGTTTCTCATAGAAATTACTTCAAAGATAGATGAAAACATCTATTATTGTCAAATGTTTTTTTTTTTAAATAACCTTTTTATGCATTTCTGTAACATAATTTTGGCAGAATAGTTTTGGCAGTTTTTTTGGCTTGTTAAACATCTCAAGAAGCACAATGTGTTTCACAATGTGATATGCGTAGCTTTTACAAGGCAGTATATGGAGTATTGTTTTGTGTTTTTCAGATACAATGTGTGATAAAGAGGAACATAATGTGATACAATATCCAGAAAATATTAATTTAAAAGGTATGTCTATCATTTCATTTCTCCTTCAATACAATTTAAGGTGAAGTATTTAAAAATCATTAATTTCAATAATTGTTGTGAATAAAAGTCAGTAGCTGTTATTGATTGGCACAAAATTCAGATAAATTTATAGCACTGATAAACTGTGACTACCTCTGGGTTACCAACCAGCTCTTCTCCAGTTGGATGAGAAACACTTATTTTAATAAAATTGTTTCTGAAATTTCCAAGTGCCCTGGCTGAGATATGAACATTTAAAATTCTTGATCAGTTGTCGAAAGCAGTACCCTATTGGTCACTGTCAGGAGTCTTAGTATTAAGGTGGTTTTTTTTGTATAGTTGAACTTAAGAATAGGGATGGTGTTATCATTGGGTTGGTCTTAAAGTGAAGTTTTAATGTACCCTTTGTTCCTATTTCAGATTTGTACTATTTCATGTGTGCACCAACACTGTGCTATGAACTCAACTTTCCAAGAACACTTAGAATTAGGAAAAGATTTTTGCTCAGAAGAATTGTTGAAATGGTAAAAATATTTTATTGCTTCTTCACTTGGCACAAATTTTCCAATGCACCTCAATAAGGCGATTGGTATATGCTAACTTACAATTTACTTATACAATGTCCAACATGGTTCAAAAATACCCTTGACCACATCTTTAAAAAGGTTAATAAAAAATATTATAGTGATAACTATTCCAGTTAAGTGCAAACTTAGTTATGTCTACCACATATGGTGGGGAGACACATTAAATTAGTGCTGTAAGTCTGAATAGATGTCACAATGTTTGTCTGTGATAGATCTCCTTAAGCATGAGTTATTATTATTTCCAAATAGACAAAGTATGGAGTCTACTAAAACCACCAAACATAATTGATCAAACAAGATTCACTCACAGCATTCGTTTGTAATGGGGATATATATAATGTAACACCCTGTACTTGGCACCTAGCTTAGCTGACCACATTGTCAGGGATTTAGGTCTTGTGATTTATATGCCTGAGTTATTGCCCCTTATAAAAGACATACATTGGTAAGCCAAAAACCTTTCTGGTTGACATGTCATATTTATACAATGTATTTATATTTCCAGTTATTTGTGATACAGCTGATTGCAGCCTGTATACAACAATGGATACTTCCACTAGTACATAATTCCATGAAACCACTCGCAGACATGGACGCTGCTAGAGTCGTAGAGAGATTACTCAAACTTGCCATACCTAACCATTTCATCTGGCTTATGTTCTTCTATTGGTTCTTCCATTCTACGCTAAACGTCATCGCTGAATTGTTGAAGTTTGGGGATAGAGAATTTTACAAAGATTGGTGGTAAGTCATCGTGTTGCAGTCTAACCCATTGGTAAAGCTTGGCGAATTTAACATGATTCTGACCTTTTTATAAGCATAACGTAACAGTCGATATCAAGCCTATATTTATAATCCTGGTTGTATGTTTTCATAATTGGGGAGTAACACAGAGATGCTCAAGATGTAATACAAACGCAAAATTGAAAAACCAATATGGCACGATATGCTTGCGAAAATTGATATATTCAAAGCTAGAACCTTGAAATAGATTCATGCATAAAGGTCAAGACCAGGTCAAATTCGCCAAGCTATAGAGGCCACCAATTTGGAAAATAGGAAAGAAAATAGCTGTTCCTGCTTTGCCATTCTGTGACTTTGAAAGTGTCTTAAGCAGTGTAAAGGATGCATCCTGTTTTAGGTCATCACTCTGGGTTGATGAAAGTGCTTCAATAATTCTTTTGGAAAAGTATGGTAGTCACCATATGTATGCAATTTCGCTAACAAAGCTTTTAAACTATTGAAAACTACTTCATATCTTTATTTTTCATAGTTGATAATCTTCTCCATTTATGTCTCTCATATAATAGTGGGAAACTAATTTTAGGCTGAACATTTGTCTGAACGGATGTCACCCAGTTTGTCTTGGCTTTTTATCCCCCGCCGAAGGCGAAGGGGATATGGTAATGGGAGGCGTCATTCCGTCCGTCCGTCAGTCCGTCCGAACTTCTGTGTGCAACTCCTCCTACATTTCTTAAGAGATTTTGACGAAACTTTTACAGAATAAATGTTACGGTGTGCCCCAGCGCATATTGTCAGGATTTTTTTATTCGACCATTTTTGACAGAGTTATTGCCCTTTGTGTTTTTTACATATAAATTCTTCTGTGTGCAACTCCTCCTACATTTCTTAAGGGAATTTGACGAAACTGTCACAGAATAACTGCTATGATGTCCCCCAGCGCATATTGTCAGGATTTATTTATTCGACCATTTTTGACAGAGTAATTGCCCTTTGTGTTTTTTACATATAAATTCTTCTGTGTGCAACTCCTCCTACATTTCTTAAGGGAATTTGACGAAACTGTCACAGAATAACTGCTATGATGTCCCCCAGCGCATATTGTCAGGATTTATTTATTCAACCATTTTTGACAGAGTTATTGCCCTTTGTGGTTTTTACATATAAATTCTTCTGTGTGCAACTCCTCCTATATTTCTTAAGGGAATTTGACGAAACTTTCACAGAATAACTGTTATGAAAGCCCCCAGCGCATATTGTCAGGATTTTTTTATTTGACCATTTTTGACAGAGTTATTGCCCTTTGTTAATTTTTTACATATTTCTCATGGAATTTTGTCAAAACTTTTACAGAAGTACAGTTATGAGGTGCACTAGCGGATATCGTCAGGGTTTTTTATTTCGGCCATTTTTGAAAGAATTATGGCCCTTTGTTGATTTTTACATATTAATTAACTTCTGTGTGCAACTGCTCCTACATTTCTTAAGGAATTTTGATGAAATTTTGTTTCATTAATTTTTTATGTGTTATGATATTCGGTTGTTTTGACATTATTCCTGTTGGCAACAACAACAATTCAACTGTAGTGGTCATCTTTATGAAGCTGTCGTGATAATATTTGTCGTTTACTTCAATTTTTCCTTCGGCGGGGGATATGGCTGTCTGTGACTGCTTCTTGTTCTCCTGAACTTCTGGTCAGATTTCAATGAAATACTCACTAGTTGTGCATATTGTCTGAAATTACATGTTGTATGGTTATTGCATGAGCTATTGGCCTTTGTGGGTGACTCAAGTTTTTGTGTCAAAAACTCTTTTAGATTTAATTAATACTTGATATTATTCCTATAATTATACAATTATTTCATAATTACAGGAACGCTGATTCTGTTAATCAATTTTGGTCAAATTGGAATATTCCAGTACATAGATGGGCACATAGGTAAGTCAGGTTTAGTCTTTTTTCTTCATGGTTGATTTGGTGTTGTAGAGATATCCACATATTTTATGAAAATATTGCTATTATATCTATGGACAGAAATCCTATCTTTTGTCTTTAATTCCGTTCTTGACATTTTTTTAGCCAAGCAAGGCCATTATTTGCCAATCAGCTTTCTGCTGAAATATTGCAGGCATATGAGTGCCTCCACCTTGATTTTAACGGCAAGCACATTAATCAGAGAACTAAGGAGGCACACTCATTTAATGTAGGTTTAAAGTGAAAGGTTTTTTTTTCATCATTCAATTTGGTATATTTTACAGATTAAAATATGTTCTAAAACTTCAAAAGCCTAATTGTGGAGAAATATTGTTAAACTTTAATAAACAAAGAAACATAATTGTTATATTTAATGTACTTATTTATTTCAGACATTTGTACAAACCCTTATTGAAGAGGGGCCATTCAAAGCTCAGTGCTTCAGTATCAGTATTTTTCCTGTCAGCATTCTTTCATGAGGTAAATATACCTTTCTTTTGAAGAGCTTATAATACATTGATTATAAAACGTGTTATATCATACACCAGAAGATCAATCTCTTATGTCATTGCTTCTCTGAAGAGGCAGTTGCGTTACCTCCCCTTCAATACAGAAATAGTAATGAAAAAAATTCAAATATGCTTGGTTACAAGGGCAATTGACACCCATTCTTTAGTGTCAGAAGATGAAATATAGAACAGGAGATTTTTAGTGACAAGGTCCTGTGTTTGTTGCTATGAAACTTTTCATTTAGTATACTTGTGTACATTATTTGCACATCAATTCCTGCAGTATCAGCAATGTTTGTATATATACACTTCCTACCAAAATATTTTTAGTTATTATTCACCAGTGTTCTATTTATTTCAGTATTTAGTCAGTGTACCTCTACATATGTTCAAACTGTGGGCATTTATGGGAATGTTAGGACAGGTTAGTACTTTGTGTATTTTAAAACCATGAATTTGAATAATAAGCCCAGCATAGCCTTTATTTGCTTTATTTCTACTGAAACATGGCAGGCATATATATGTACCTCCACCCGGATTTGAACCCGGGTCGATTAGACGGCAAGCGCACTTACCACTGAGCTAAGGACACATGCACTTTAGGTTGTTCGTTTGGCACCTATAAACTGAGATATTAGTTTGAGAACCTATTGGGTTGTTTTGGAATGAAGTACAGTAAAAACTCCCTAATCCGAAACCTCTCTAATCCGAAATCCTCCACAATTCGAAATTTTTTCAAGGTCCCAATTTTTTCCTTCTATATTCTTATATAATGCTACATGAAAAAACTCCGCAATCCGAAACCTCTCCAATCCGAAATCCTCTCTAATCCGAACTAAGATTTCAGTCCGGAATTGGTATTTTGTTCATAAATTGAACTCCGTAATCCGAAATTCAAAAATATGTTCAGGACTGTATATTGAATTGTCAAATATTTCAACAGAGTGCACCATAATTGACTGGTGACAATACACTCCATTGTTTCTGTTTGTACCATAAAAGGTGACACTTTGTAAACAACCTACTGTCTATTGATGCAGAATGACCCCTTTATATCTAGCAATATAATTGAAAAGCATGGTACAATGTACATGACTTTTAACACCTTTACACAACTAACATGTCGTTTGCTATACATGGTCTCAGCTTGAATAGTAAGTGGTCATGATGAAACAGTGGGTATAACGGAACGTAATTGGGAAAACGCAATTGATTTCGAAAGTTTATATTAAGTTTTTATTAAGAAATAAATAATTAATTTTTATTACAAACTTATTTTAGTATAATATTATTCTTATTTATTATGACCAAGGAAATACAGCTCAATGATATATAGGAATACATGTATACTACATCTCCTGTGTTTTCAATACATATACTATTAGATTATTTTGGTAACAAACACTGAAATAATAAAAACCTCTCTAATCCGAAATCCTCTCTAATCCGAACTTTTTGGCAGGTCCGGAGGGAGTTCGGATTAGGGAGTTTCTACTGTATTTAAGTTATTTCTGTTTCTGGTGTTTGTTCCATGATACTCCTCAGTGACAATTATTCCAATGAGCTGGATAAAAGCCTAACTGTGGAACGGACTACTAATCTGGTCCCTGGTTCAAATTATGACCAGTGCACTGGAAGTTGAAGAAAACTCTTTTCACTCAATTGAGTTATTGTTGGTTTAAAGCCTAAATGAGTTATAGGTTCATAGAACAACTTCAGTTAATTATTCATTTTATAAATTATCTATTTAAAAATATAGCAACTGAACAGCTGAAAATTGGGAACTTTAATTTAAAAGACTTTTATGTGTTGGTACTTATATCAAATTGATTTCCTATTTGCAGGTTCCTTTGGCACTTATACAGGCCAAGTATATCCACTGGAAGTATGGTAATATGGTCGTCTGGCTATCTCTTATCCTCGGTCAACCAATAGCACTGATGGCTTACTATCATGACTTTTATGTTAACCATGTTGCATATGCTGTACCAGCCAATCAAACCGTTGTTCCATAATCATGTGACTTTAACAACCAATGATAGGCATCAAGAACATTTGCTGCATGGTCACATGACAATTTAAACCAATGAAAATGCTACATGTTGGTCATGTGACTTTAACAACCAATGGTGAGCATCAAGAACATCACATGACAATTTGAACCAATTGAACTGCTTTGTGTTGGTCATGTGACTTTTATAACTGGTGATATTCATTACAAACATTTTATTCTTGATCACATGACAATTTGAACCAATGGAACTGCTACAAGTTAGTCATGTGACTTAATGAACCAATCAGATGTACTATTAGTGTATGTTTGAATACTCAGGGTAACTAGGAGCTTTAAAAAGTGAAACTTCTGATTATTGTGAAGCCATTCCATTGCTTGAGTGTGTGTAACTATACTTGGTTATGTTATTCATGTTAATTAACTGCATCTTCATGTCACCTTGATAAATGGCAGGTTAAAATCATCATCTTCCAACTGTTTGAAGGGGGTCAGACAAAGGGGTTTGAAATTAAACAACTACTAGGAATGATCAATATAAAACACAATTTTTTGTTGAGATATTCAACTCATGACAGGTTACTCAAATATTATATGGACATAATATTCATACACTGTTTCAGAGGCGTCGCGAGTGGGGCGGCAGGAGCGGCGGTCGCCGCCCCAATATTTCGGCGAGCATAGGCAAGATTTTTTGAAAATATGTTACAAAATAATTTTCTAGATGAATATTACAGTTATCAGCTACGCATGGGGGAGGCAAAAAACGGCGATTGATAATACCTTGTTAAAGTTATATAAGTCAAGTCTTGAAGTGTGAAAATATGTCATCTATTATCAAATTGACACTTGACACATGTTAGCTGAATAACTAACTGACCCTGCCAATTGGTAAATTACAGTACATGTGGTCAAAAGTCAGCTGTATATACTTTGTATCTAAAGGGCACGGTTTATTTTAAAAATACTGAATTGATAAAGAAAAAAGTACTCATATTTCGATCACCTCAAAATAAAATGAGTTTTTATTTATTTTAGTCCTGGATATTAATACATCAACGGTATACTCCTCAAGACTGTATGTAGTAACTGATTATTATTAAAGATGAGTTAAACTTCGCTCCACGATGTTGGTCCAACATTTACTGACGTTTAGGGAAACGTCCAATTCCGCAAGAAAAAGTTACGCTGAAAACGTTTGAAGTCGTTATTTTTTAACATACAAAAACTTTGTCGACATTTGAAATACCGTTACCTAGTGCGTTATGTGCCGTTTGTAAACGTTCCTAAAAGCAGGATTAAGTTGTTCTGAGTTTGCTTAAGTTGGTTCGGCTGGCAAACGACTTTCAAGGCGCTGATGGTTTACGTTGGTCTTGTGCACGAATTTTTCCAACAGAGGCCAACCGATACCCGACGCAATGAACGCGATTACAAGGCAATGACAAGCGTAGGCGAATAATCGCTTGTTCTACGTAGGAAAACGGGTTTCACACGCATTTGAAGTTTCC
Source organism: Spisula subtruncata (assembly GCA_963678985.1). NCBI lineage: Eukaryota > Metazoa > Mollusca > Bivalvia > Venerida > Mactridae > Spisula > Spisula subtruncata. The sequence goes on from OY787667.1 coordinate 11,736,172, forward strand.
ACACCTTACACGCAACTCATGTGCATTTAAATAATTAAGCTTACATTATCTCTGAAACGAATAGCAACCGAAAAATACTGCAACATCGGCTAATATAAATGAACACTTTCTGCCATAGTGAGTTAGAATAATGATTAACATCCTGTATAACAATAAAAAAACTTACCCAGAAAATATACAATAAAGGTACCGGAAATAGCACTATTTACGATTTGGTTTTATAAAATTTTCTCATTCAAAGGAAGGGGACACCCCTCCCTTAACCCACCCCGCCGCCCCATTGTTCGGTAACTCGCGACGCGCCTGTGTTTTGGAATAACATCATTTTTTGGGACCAAAATATTGTTCGATCAAACTTTCATCAGTTTAACATACTGACATATTTGTTAAAATAATTTGTTTCTTTTGAAAAATAAGTATTGTTGTAATAAGGCCTGACTATAACATTGGATTATTTTAGTGTTTAAGCTTTTGATTCCCTGCCCAGTCATTTTTGTCACATTATATTTGGAGTAATATTTATACTCATATTTACTCATATATTTCATTCAATGCAACATTGTGTACATTATAAATATGTTGATTAATAATTGTACAGATCAAGTATCATGACTGTTGTGATTCCTTGCTGAAACTTTGTGTGTGATATAGTATCAAATGTAACATGTATCCAGTGTTTTGAATGTTGTTATTGAGGGTATTGTTTCACCATGAAATGGTGCTGGTCATCCATTTAAGAACTTTGTAAAAGCCAATGTACAGTCCAGTTAGGGTAAGAAAACGGTGATGCAGTGGAACAATCCACTATTGTGGTGTAAAAAACAAGTATTAATGCTTATACCTACAGTTCAATACCAAACTAAACTCTACCTGTTTAAGCAATGGTTTTAATCTTTTGGGTACACATGAACGATGACGTCACAACCGAAATATTCTAACTGGACTATACCATTTTGATTTCATCTAAATATATAGCCAGTTTAATGTTTTTTGTTTTCTTATGTACCAGTAATTTACATGTTCATGATTGTTATTGGACAATATTGTATCCATAGCAACTTTGAGACGGAATTATACATTAGTTGGTCATATTTAGTTGTTAACTGTGATAAAATGCATGCATGACTGTTGTGTGCAACTTGTCTTATAACCTATATGTTCAATATTTTATTGACACCTAAAAAGGCTAATGTTTATCTTGTACATTATTTGATTTTCACTTTATGTTTATATAATAAAATACTTGACGTTATTTGATTGACACTTACTGTGCATGTAGCTTATAAAATATACCATATTTGATATAAGCTACATTTGCTGATTTATATGACCTTGGCTAATTTAATTATTTGACATTAGACATAGATGGCTTTACTCAGCATGTTTATCATGCAAAAAATAGACAGAGCAAATAATTTCAATAATGTCAGCCCCATGACATGCTATTTTGGTTTATATGGGATGTCAATTCGCAGACTGTATATAGTTTCGCCTTAACTTTATTATTCTCTATGGTTATAAAAAAATCACAATTTAAATGAATTACGTATATATTTCTAGGTATTTATGTCTCTAAATCAAGGGCTTGGTGCAAAACTATGGTATATGCCTCTATAAATTGATGAAGTTACCATAGTTTTGTACCTAGCGCTCGAAATGTTTGTGTCAACTTTTCAAGTCTTCAGTTTTCTATCAATTCTACATATTTTGAATGTGATAGTTGAAGTTGTTCATGTTTATATATCAATTTATCATTTTGAATATTGTACATGTTACATCTTATTTTGAATATGTGTGTTTTGAATATTGTTTGAAATGATTATGAATGCTGATTTTTCTACATATTTAAAATAATTATTTAATGTGATTATTTATTTAATGTACTTTACTGCTCAGAATTATGCTCTTATTATATAGGGTCTTTATGAAATAAGATTGGTGTTATATTTCTGACATGCTTTATGCTTACTGAACAATGTAGTTAGACTACTGTAAAATCATTAATTTTCATGGGGATTAAATTTCGTGGATTTCCTAATTCACCTTCAACCACAAAATGAAATCCTATCAGACAGAGGTCTTTGACCATTGTTTTTATTTACTGACATGCAAAACCTACAAATTAACGTCCCATTGAAATCATTATGAAATTTCATCCCATTGAAATTAAATGATTTTACAGTAGTAAGACTACTGTAAATTCATTCATTTTCGTGGGGGATTAAATTTCGTGAATTTCGTGGTTCATCTCAACCACAAACTTTAATCCCAACGAACAATAATTTTGACCCTTGTTTTATTACCTGAAATGCATAATACACGTCAAATTTAAGTCCCCATGAAATTTCATACCATCGAAATTGAATGATTTTACAGTAGTTAGACTATTTGTCTGTATGGACTGTGTTGCTAGTTGGGATTTATATCAAGCTGTGTTTGTTATGTATTGCCTACTTTGTTGCAAGGTATACTTATAGTTGCATTATGGTGCTATAAACTCTTGTTTACCTATTAGTTAATTTAGTTAGGTCTGTTCTAATTTGCATGGTTCCCTGTTAGAATTTTACATACCTGTTTCACTTATTCTAAAAAAATATCAACTGGTAAAGTGAGCCTAGGATACGATGATATTTTACAAACATTGACTGGATTGACCTACAGTTGTGAAATTGGTAACTTAAATTAACACATACGGTCAAATTAATACTAAAAGAATACTGATAAATCGTAAAGACTTCATTTTTCCACCTTTGTGGATTATACCAACTTTTCCTGCCTGTCGCACTATATGTACAAATGTCATGTACAGTTATTTCAAGATTCAGAATGATCTCCCTTTATAATGTGGCTTGTAAAGTCCATATCTGTAATTGAATTGTCTCCCCTGATAATGTGGCTTGTAAATTCCTAATCTGTAATTGAGTTGTCTCCCCTCCTCATAATTTGGAAAATGATATGTGGAGTGAGGACTTGAATTTGGTATGTACCTTGTCATGTTCCTTGTCTTGCCATTATTATGTTTGAAGTATTATCTTGAATGAGAAAAATGAACAAATTTAAATTTAAAAGTATAAAATTTGTGTTTTTAATAGTATAAATTGTGATTAATTTTTGACTTGTTATTATTAATATTAATTATCCTTTACAAGAAATCATGTTAGCTAGTGAAAACATGTATGTGGATGGTTAAAAATAGATTTAGAACAGGACATGTTTATTTAGGGAGAGGCGTGTTCAATTCAGCATACAGCCTGACTGATCTCTGGGGAGTTGTTTACCAGTGTAGTAAATGTTCTTGTTGCTTATAGAGCTACATGTATATTGCACAACCGTCTAGTAGTATGTTGCAAGAAATATTGGTTAACTTTTGTATAATTTTGTTATATTGACCGAGACTGGTAAAAATTTCAGCATAATAATACTAGTCTATTTTTATGCCCCCGTATCGATAGATCGGGAGGCATATAGTAATTCACCTGTCCGTCCGTCCGTCCGTCCGTCCGTCCTTCCGTCCGTCCGTCTTTCCGTCCGTTCGTCCGTCCGGCCAGGTTAACCCAAATTGACCGTTTCTTCTAGCATTAAAATGGCTTGCTACAAAGTTTTCAAACTTGCATGGATGTTGTATATGACCACTCTCCACGCGCCTGTATCACCTGACTCCATTTTGACCTTCACCTTGACCTAATTTTGGACTTAGACTTATTGAAAGGTAAAATTCTTGGTTAACCCAAATTGACCGTTTCTTCTAGCATTAAAATGGCTTGCTACAAAGCTTTCATACTTGCATGGATGTTGTATATGACCACTCTCCACACGCCTGTATCACCTGACTCCATTTTGACATTCACCTTGACCTAATTTTGGACTTAGACTTATCTCCACTTTAGTATTTTTACAATAAAATTTTGTCTGGAGCGTATCTTCAAAACTATTTAACGTATTGACTTGAAACTTAAAATATAAATAGATGGCAACTTGGAGAAGTGCATTGACAAAGAACCATAACTCTGTCTGTCTTAAATTTTGAATTATCTCCCCTTTAGTGTTTTTTTATAGTCAAATTTTGCTCTGAGTATATCTTCAAAACTATTTAACATATTGACTTGAAACTTGGAATATAAATAGATGGCAACTTGGAGAAGTGCAATGACCAAGAACCATAACTCTGTCTGTCTTAAATTTTGAATTATCTCCCCTTTAGTGTTTTTTTTTATAGTCAAATTTTGCTCTGAGTATATCTTCAAAACTATTTAACATATTGACTTGAAACTTAAAATATAAATAGATGGCAACTTGGAGAAGTGCATTGACAAAGAACCATAACTCTGTCTGTCTTAAATTTTGAATTATCTCCCCTTTAGTGTTTTTTTATAGTCAAATTTTGCTTTGAGTATATCTTCAAAACTATTTAACATATTGACTTGAAACTTGGAATATAAATAGATGACAACTTGGAGAAGTGCAATGACCAAGAACCATAACTCTGTCTGTCTTAAATTTTGAATTATCTCCCCTTTAGTATTTTCAGAATCAAATTTTGACAGGAGTGTATCTTCAAAAGTGTTTAAGATATTGACTTGAAACTTGGTATATGAATAGATGGCAACTTGGAGAAGTGCAGTGACAAAGAACCATAACATCTGTATCACCAGATCACACATGAAGTCGATCAAGGCACTGCTTTCAAATGTGGCATTACTCGTTTACCATCATAAGCCCCTTATAGTTCAAAGCCATGTAACACTATCAAACATTTTAACTGAATAATGGCCCCTGATTGTCTTAGCTTTTTATGGACATGGCTTCCACGGGGGCATAAGCGTTTATTGAACGCAGTCTTGTTTGAACTATATAATAGTGTTATAATAGTCTATGAATAAAATCTGTTTGAAAATAATGCATTTTTCTTGTTGTTTTATCAATACAAATACATGTCATTTATATAGCGCAACAATTATGAAAGCATATTCTATTGCACTTCACGATTATAAACATGTACATTCATAATTTAAAACAGTATTCTAGAACTTAGATTTATTCATATGATCAAGAGCACACTCATTGCCCATGAAACTGCCTATACGTTTACAAATGAGTTTTAAAAAACGCTCTGAAGCTGGTTTCACATTCAATGTCATTCATATAATTTGATAGATCGTTCCACCATCAATGTCTGGATAAAACAGCTTGTGAACTGTGAATACTTAGTGTGTTTCTCTTTTTGCCTTTCTTGGTTGGCTGTTTCTGTCCAGTCTGTTTTAGTTTTCTTATTAATGTCTTACTTGTTGTTTTTCAATTAACTGATCTGCTCATCAGCTGTGGCTCTAGTAGCAAGAACAAAATGTAAACAGGTTTGTTGTTTCCATACTCATTTTGTGGAAGTACAGGCTTGCTCAAACGTGACCACAATCTGTTAATAGTATACAGATTTATGTGTTAATGAAGTTCAAACATTGGAGTGGTGGGGCTATTCTGCACAAGTCCTGGGCACTGTTTTATCGAAGCATTTACGCTAGCGTAACACTAAGTTTTCCTAAAATATTGCGTACGTCGATAATATTGCATAAATGCGTTTTACAAAGATATTTAAGTTCACTTTCTGTCGTAAGTTTTGGCTTATTTCTATGCCAAGGCTGGCAACCCCTCAATGGCAAATATGAACGTAAGTGAAGAGTTTTTAACACACACTGTTGCATTTTGATCGTCGCATGTTTTTTTAGACCCTCATTTGTTGTTTAAGACGTGATCAGTCATCAAATCTTAACAACCGTTTATGTATATTTATTAATTATGGTCCCCGCTATATTGGTTATATTGTGTCCCGACTTATGTTCAATCTTCAATATTTTTGTGTAAATGTATGCAGTACTTGCGATCATTTAGTAAAACTCACTTACAAATTTGCTTAAGGTAGATTTATGCGATATTTATGCATTGTTAGTAAAACAGTGCCCTGCTGACTATAATATTCATACAAAACAAGTAGATTGCAGCTTGCAATACTTGCAAATAGCTAAATTGTATCATTTTCAGGACGACAAATCTGCTTTTACCATGTCAAATTTGAATAAAAAGCTGACTGCATATTCTGGATTAATATGAAAATTAAAAGCTCAAAGTAACCAACTATGCATGCGTACTAATATTTGTATAAAACATGTGAGGAAATCAGACATAGAAGGCAGCACTCAACTAAACCAGCCAAGCACAAAAAGCAGTAACCCCACAAAACAACTACACGGAGCAATGCCCTAACACAACCCAAAGAAATGATTAAATGCCAAAGTCACTGCCCCACAAAATACAGAATGACCTATTTTCACGAAAAAATGACAAAATAACGGTGATTCCAAAGTTTGGCATCAGTAGCACAACTGTTTTAGAGTACGAGCAACACATTCAAAGGCTCATTAAATTTCAAGCACCATAACTCTTGTGAGTAATGATCATATATAAGGAACGCAGCAACTAGTGCTTACTGATTACATTCCTATGGAGTTTGACACGATATGAATCGTGTTACACGACTTCTCAGTTCCGTCAGAAAATTGCTCTGTTTTCATATAGCTCTGACGGAACTCGAAACTGATGTAACGTTTGGACGGAACTCAAATGTCATGTATCCTGAGTTCCGTCAGAGCGTTACGTCCGTTTTCAGTTCCGTCAGAGCCATATGAAAACAGAGCAATTTTCTGACGGAACTGAGAAGTCGTGTAACACGATTCATACCGTGTTTGATGACAATAACAAAACCACTCTTTACGTTACGGATGACAGGAGACATTTCATCTCTTCGATGGTCGCAATACTGCTGATACAAGTTGGATCCAAATAAAAATATAAATGTATATACACAACAAACAGGCTGAAGACTAGCATAATTATTTTTTACTAACAGACGACGCATGATTTTGTGGCAGTCGGGTGTCAAAGGCAAAGGAAAATCTATAGGCCCTCGAAATACTTTGATGGGGGACATGTTATACCACTTACAAAGGCTTTAAGCTGGTGCCACACTCTCACAAATGTCCATCGACATAAAGAATATGATAACAATCTAAGAGACTGTATACTTCACACAAAACGTTAAGTCAGTATAATTCAAATGAAGTTTAAATTGCGAGTACGTATCTATGGTTGACACAAACTGTCGAAGATGGAGTATTGCATGTATAGAGTTTATAAGTTAGAAGTCGCCATGTTGCTATGTACGTGTATGCTCTTTTTGGTAGGTGAACAATGTATTCAAGTTGCCAGTCTTTGACCGCCAACGCCTCGAATTTACGTGCATGTTTTGTATGAGATGTATGACGATGTACTTATATGGATGAATTAAAAAATTAAACTGATTCATATTACGATTACCCTTGTTTGTTTTATTCTGCCTTATTCATTGTAATTGGTGCATATTTAAAAAGTAAACAGGCAATTGCATTGACCACTAGTGTTAGTCACAGGTAACAGTATCGTTGAAAAAAGAAATAAAAAAAAAATGAAATGGAAAAAAAAATCTCGAAATTTAGGTATTATATAGTGACATCAGTTCTGGCTACTCATCCAGAGGAAATATGTCAACTCAATGCTAAAAAGAAGCGTAGGTATCAAGACATTCATATAACCGGTATGGCCGGTTTTAACGAACCATCATCGACACATCATTGCATTACATTTGTCTGCAGCCTTCATAATAACATGAGCCGATGACGTATTTTGTAAAGAACGCAAGTCAACACAAAGAAAAAAAGTCTTCAATAGATTTTGATCAGACCTAATCTAGAATCATGCGTACTACCGGTATGCACACAGCATATAAATTAATATGATGCTCGAGTTCGACTGAGACAGTCGCTAAGTGCGTTGTCAATGGTTTATTCCCGTCACCAATGACATTTGTGGAACGAGACAGTTATCATGTTTTTTTCGTGATACTTGGAATCCTGGTTGGAATCTATGTAAACTTTTGCCACATAATACGTGATATGCCAATATTGACATTTCTTCAAGTGGTCGAATGTTATTTGCATGTTTTATTTGATTTTATCCACTCTCGGGCAATGAATTTGAAATATAAATACTAAATCTTGAAAACTTGAGTTACGCTCGGACGCAATTCAAGATACACTACTCTGGTAGAACTGAGAATCGGGGTATCGAGATAACTCACCCTTTCGTTTTTCGTGTAACCTTTTGTGGTGTACTCCTTGTGTTGGATGTCCCAGGTCTGACTCGAATACCACATTTCAGTGCCACAATCAGATTATAGATATCGGCTCCTTCCAGACGAGGGGGAAGTGCGTACTGGTTGATAAATGATAATGGATTACAGGAAAACTTGTTATGTCCGTATACGGAATGAAAAAAAAACAAGCAAAACCAAACCTACCTACCTACATCATCTTCGGGCTGGTTTGCACCTAATGCCATTGGTTATGTTTCTGTAGTAGCTATCTCTTTTTTGCGTGACAGGGTCGCTGGCCCTGCATACATCCCTCCTCTTTTTTCACCCGGGCTTGGGACCAGCGTTGACAGAGTTTGGTCAAAACAAAAGTTAAAACAAATTCGTCTTTTTAGCATCAATATATTACTGGTATACAAGTAATAACATATTGATGAGGATAACAATGACCACATGACAGATACTGGCACATGGTGAAAGAATGCAAAAAAACTGTAAGAGGGCACACGGGATCCTGGACCATGATGGATTGCCACTTAAAAGTTTTATAACCAAACGACATTTATATTTTATTGTGGTGAACGGTCTTAGGGTCATTCCTATGCAATTTTGGTCAAACTAAATTCACTATGTGACAAACATCAGTAAGGACAAGTAATATCATAACTTGCATTTATGAGAACAAATATAATTTTCTTTTAATTATACTCCGGCACGCTCACTGACTCCTTTCAAAAAGTGTACATTATTTCTGTAAATGTACACTTTTGTGTGTGCTTCGCCTCGGACAATTTCTTGTTGTCCTTACAAAACTATCCTATAACGCTTGTAAGAGGACACTTTTGATAAAAAAAAATTGTACTGTATTTATTTCTTGTGTGCATTGTTGTATTACTAGAAATACTTGTACATGAACTTAAATAATTGTTATACATTGTGTATACCTGTGCACGTGTACGGTATTGTTATATGAGATGAGATTCTGTATGAAACTGTAAGCATTTAGGTGTCACTCGAGAGGGAAAGCTTTGTGTGTCTAAATCTCTTACTAACCTACTTCGCTCAATATTTTTATGTATTTTATTTTATGTGCATTGTTTATTTGTTTGACATACTGTTTGTATGTTAGCTTCATGGAAACGTATCCGTCTCGTGTTGCAATTTGTAACAGTGAGAAGCGAGTAACGTTAGAAGAGCTGGTGACATGTTACATTACGGTTCAGGTTCCAAACATGGCGTAAAGGATGGAGGTCGCTCGGTCTTCCAGTTACCCTTTGTGTTAAGGTACGCTTGTAGGTCAAACACAGGCGTCTTGTCAAAGAAGTTGAAAGGTTTGATCATGAAACCTGACTCCACCCTGTTAGTTAAAGGGACATCCTCCGATATTGGTACATGCAGGAAACCCACTGTTACCCAGTTAACAATATCAGTATGACGTATGTATTCACCATTAAGATGCTTCTCAAGGTCACCAATTGGTTTGTCCAACCTATGTGTATCCGTGGTGGAGGAGAGGAATTGTTCAGATTCTTTACGTTTGGTAACAGCGCAATGATACTTTGAGAAAGACAACGCTGGCATGGCGGGATGAGCGTCCGTGAGCGTCTGGGAAGCCATGGACAGTGGTTTTATTTGGTATCCTCTCTGAGCGCCCCATTTGTTAGTCTCGTTTTCATTCTTAACAATCCAAAACTTTGGTTCGTCCATGTTTATTCTGTATCCGGTCTCACGGTCAATTGTCTCGTAGTCAAGGTAACGTGTAATGTTATGGTGGAAATATGGAGGTACTTCATTCGCAGACGGTACTTGAGATTGTAGAGCAGTTACTACGTCACCTGTCTTCCAGTGGATCGTTTCCATAGTGTTCTCTGTTCCTAGAATGTCTAGATCCACTTTAAAACCAACCATGTGATCGTGAATCTGACCGTGTGTGTTTAAATTCACGCGATAACCGAATGAATCCCGGCTTTTATCGCTTCCCATGAACGGATTGTCCTGGTCCCAAAACGTTCCCTGGATGTATCCACTGGCGCTAACGATTGTGAAGATCTTTCCATCGAGGTAAAAATGCCATTCGATAATATAATCATAATTGACAATAGCAACGGATAGACGAACAACAAGATACGTATTTCTTAAGCCACCTTCGAAGTCCCAACCCTTGTGACGCCATAGCGCGTTCTCGCCATCAGATTCAAACACGCAAATAGACCGATGAACAGATGGCGACAATGCGATAGCATCCCAATGAGTTGTTTCCAGCATTGTTGCATGTTTAGGACAATCAATAGATGGCATAGATCCGTACACTTCACCTGCACCATACATAGAATCCGCGTAGATTACATTGGTCTGTGCTGATGAACCACTGCCGTAAACCACGCTCAGTTCATTCGTTGAAATCTCGTAGGCAATACTTTGGCCTTGAAATGTGACTTCAAACAGCCCAGGCCCACGAAGCTGAGAAGAAGTGACATCAAAGTTCCAGCCCATCCAGTCAACATTGTGACCATTGATGGAGTATCTCGGTCCTTCCGGTTCGTACGTTCTCGGAGGTGGCATGTTAGAGTTCCGCCTGAATGGTGCATCGGTGTCCCTATCTGGCAACAAGCGACCCAGAACAGTTTCCCAGTGTTTATCAGGAAGTGTGAACTTCCGGAGGGATCCATTATTATACGCTTCTAATAACGAGTTCGCGTCGGGATATGGTCCTTGATTTAGATAATAATAATCATAGGTGTACCAACTGGACACATTCGTACCCGGACAATGTAAAGTCCCGGACAGTGGCAGAAAATCTAATTCAATAATGTCTTCCAATGGTCGTAGATAGGCAATGAACCTTGTGTCCCTGTCGTGACCTGTATCACCGGGCGGGCCATTAAAATACCATACGGAAATACCACCTTCTGTTTCAGGATAGAATGCGCCGTCAAAACTCTCTGTTGTCAACGGTTTGAGGAGCTCCAAGTCTGGTGTAATTATTTCATGGTAAAACATCAGTTCCAGGTTATCGTATGGTCGACTGTTATATGATAGTTCACCATCTTGGTATTGTTGATGTATAGACATTGTATGTGCCTGAAGTGGTCCGATTGTGTATATCATGTAGTCGGGATCAGTACGGTTACCACGGACTACGTGCACTTCTGCGTATCTGAAATATAGGCATTAAAAATACACACATGTGTGCATCTACATTTTGTAATTAAAGAACAATATCAGAAAAGAATCTTTGACAGCATATTTAAATAGATACAAACATGAATTCAAATGTATTCTTATAAAAATATCAATTTGAAAACGTTTTACACAAGCGTATCCGTCGGCTGACGTTTTATAATTTAATTTAATTCATAATTGTTCCTAATAAAGACTTAAGTCGAAACTTTGAAGACAAGATGGGCTTTGTGTCTTTGTATCGTATTTACATCTTCATTATGTAACCTCAGACAATTGTTTGTTAAATGAGTTTTGTTTTAATTTTAGATACCTGTATTTCATCCAACATTATAACAGAAGCAGCTAAGATGTTAAGTTCCAAGCACAATGAGACTTGTTGCTAGTACATCAACAATTACCAAGTGATAACCAATATATAATTATATAAGCGCCAGAATTGATCATCCACCAAATGGAGAATTGAGTTGACCAATGAAAGAATTTAACTTTGGTTATAAAACGTATGACATATTGCACATGATTGTAGGTAATATTATTGATAGCCTTGGATAACTGACCTTCGACAATCAAATGGATGGAGAGCCTTGGACAAACGGCGTTCGACAAAAGAATGGGCGGAGCTTTCTCTATATTTCTCTAATATAACCTCTTGTCAGTTCAAGCTTACCTTCCCGGGTATGGACCGTTACCGGCTTTATATTTCCTCACAGCTTCCTTCTCGGGTAAATGTAGGTACATCTTCGCGGCAAAGTTTAACTCCAAACCAAACGCTGTACTGTCTATACGGTGATTGTCCACATAATGGTTGGATAGTAGAAAATTATAAACATTTCTCATTTCCCCGGCAGTTAGTGGAGCGAATATCTCCGGATCGTCTCCGTCCCATTCTGTACGTGCTTGTCGCCTGAACAGAAAACACAAAACCAATGTGAGGCATGCACAACCTACCAATATATGTTTGTAGAACAACATGAACTTATGCATTTCTCTAATTTTTACAAAAACGAGATACTAGTGTATTGAACGGACTTCGGCGTTGAGCGGACTTTGGGGTTGAACGGACGTAAGGGTTTCAACGGACTTTGGTATTGAACGAACGTTGGTGCTGAACGGACTTTGGTGTTTAGCGGACGTTGGTGTCGAACGGACGTTGGTGTTGAACGGACGTTTGGGTTACAACGGACGCTGGTGTTGAACAGACTTTGCATTTGAACGGACTTTGGAGTTGGGGCCTACTTTGATGATGAATTTTGGGGCAATATTGGTACATTATCATGTTAATGTGATATGGGTTGAGCCTGCATTTGGAGAAAATACTTTAAACCACGAATAAGGTTTATTAATGTGTGGCTATTAAATGGCTGAATACTGAGTCAGACCGTGAATATGCATTGACACGGAGCTTGAAAACTATGTTAAGCAATCATAAACAGTGTTGAGATATATTTAACGATACGTTCGATCGGATAAGTTTATATCAAATGCAACACAATGCACAAAATGCTTTTGAAGCGAACAAATGTTGAGCATGACTGCACTTCTTTGGGAAGCTTTATTACACAAAAAATAGTGTTGTTTCCCGCCAAAAGCTTATAATACTACTAACGTTCTATGTTATTTAGGCCAGGAACTAGAAAATAACCTGTTCAACGTAGCAGCCTAACTAATGTCGTTATAAAACCACCTGTTTCAGTTTGGTTGAATGGATCTTCGTCGTCGGAGAAAACCTAATTGAAAGAATAGCCTATGTTTTCAAGTCGAATGCGTTAATACTAAAAAATACTTATTATACTCGTTAATTATACCCTACACTCATTTTTATTCGCTAATAATTGTGATTTAATGCTATAAATTGGTGATTATACTGAATATTTTAAAGTGGCATACTTTCATCTTTACACATTCTTGGCACAAACTTTTAACAAACGAATAACAACATGTTTATGTAGACAAACTTAACGGTCTATCAAGAATTAAAAAAGTATATAGGTAACCCAGGTCCCTATATATGTTATGCATGTTTATATACTTTTATCAGATCACATGACGTTTTCAATCGTGTGGAAATCTACCAAATTATCAATCGGAACTCTTCGGCTTTTATGTTACGAAAGTATTTCTCAGTTACGGAAATGCCCGAGTAATTACGATTGCCAAATTATAAGCTGAATAGTCTAGTGAGCTTGGTGACAATAAAAAATTAACCATTGATTCGTATCATATAGATGGTGTGTGCCATCACATCACAAATGCAAGCAAAAGTTCAAAGGTCATGAAAAACTGGGATAAAAACTGTTGAATTGCTGTGATGTTTTGGTGAAATACAGCATGAAAAAATAAAGAAAACTCAGACAGGGAAGGCAGCACTCAATTGTTTCAGTCGAACCCAGGAATCAAAATTATACAGACCGCTATCCCGACACAATGTCTGCCACACAACTAAACTAGAAAATTATACTTGGCATAATATATACGACATAAAGTTCGCAATTTAAAACTATCAACGAGCTAAAAGTACAGGTTTCAGATGAGGTCAAACAAAGTAGGCATACAAGAGATAAAAATATACCAGAAGAGCTATTCATTTCGATACGGCGTAACAAAATAACAATCATGTAAATGTAAATTGGGGTTATATAAGCCTACAGTTTACTGAGCACTTATGTATGAATAGTGTGCACCCTTGGTAACATATTATCTATATAATATATTCATACATTAATGTCTGTATGAATGGTTTAACCTAAATACGGTGTCATGCCGTGTTCTGTGCATCTATATTCAACATGAGTGTGCAGATCTATATCGGAAATGAATAAAAAAAATATTAGTATCACAGGCAACTGTATCATTGATGAAGACCACTTGAAAAAATAAAAAAAAATAAAAAAAAATGTTTTTTTGTGAAATTTATAGTTATATTTTAATTTTGTCGTAAACGTGGTTACACATTTATGATGGTGCAAATATTCCACCATACTTAATGCTAGTATATTTCTGTACCTTTTACAAGTCTGACATGAGTCGTCTGGTGATGTGGAAGATGTCGTCTGCGGCCGCGGTGACGTAGGTTTGTGTGACGACATCGGTTCGGAAGTTTTAACAATGGGTAGATTCTGAAAAAAAAAGATTTTCATTTATTCTGCAATACAATGTTTGTTACACCATATGCTACCAGTCAGGCTCATTTTGTTGCCAAGGCAACGGGTGTGAATGGAATGGATATTGGGCTTGGGGCGCACGAACTTCACAATAATACACGTTAACGCAGAGCTTCCGAGCAACTGTCGCTGAAACTGTCCGTTTGGTCAGGCTGAAAGTTTTTAATAAACAAGGACACGATTAATTGCACCAGGAAGGAAATGATTGACAACAGCTACGTTCATATTGTCAGTTAAAACCTCTGCTGATGATAATAAACCCACGTGAACGGAGACGAGCGGATTGAGTTATGTCGCGCTCCGTTGGGTGTCTCTTAAAACCTTAAGGTAAATGTGCAAGTTGGCCACGAAATATAATCACTCTCCCAAATCTCTTCATACTTTTGTAATTCATGAAGTTATGCATGCATGACATTTAATTTACCATTTAAAATATGTGATTTTACTGCAAAATAGTTTAATATTAGATACCTTGCATGTCACCTCCGCGTCTGGTCCACCGTGGTACACATATATTCCAATCAAGAGACCACCGACTATTCCGCTAACAAATAACAACACACCAAACAATTGAGCGCAGCAAAACTCCCGTCGGGACGCCATCTTTCCCCCGGAAGATGAAGATAGGCTATACTCGTTGCCGTTTTGCATCATGGCCAATCCAAGTATGTAGTAGGTGTGCAATGGCCAGTGACAATATCCACTCTAATTACCGAAGTCTAACATGATAAATAATATAGCCTTTCATGCATGGTAGAGTGAGATTTTATCGCAATATACAAACTTTTGTATGTATACAACGTACTAGAATTTCAGAATTTGCGAAACATGTACTTTGGTTAACATATCATACAAGTACAATGTATATAAAAAAGGCCTGTGTACACATATACTTACACAAAAATGTTGTTGATTTTGCATATTTTTTTGTAATTAGAACTGCAATACAGTAGAAAGGTAATTTGTTTACCCACGAAAGTTAGCTATATTAGCATAATTTAACAGTTTACCTTCCGGACTTCTCGTGTGTATAGGTCGATTGTCACTCTTAATTAAGTACATTTGTTCTTCATCGTACCATCAATATGCGTTGTGCGTATTTCAGAGATAATTTTGATCAGATGGGTCGTTTGTGGTACAACGAAGCCGAGTGTAATCGAGTGAACTTATCGTAAACAATTTAGATAAATATCTTTAAAAATTATCACACCCGGGTTCCCAGTATCACAAAAATTTAAGTTCTCCGCGTTACGTTAATATGTAGGCTCGTATGTCTTAACATAGCGATGCACAAAACCATTGGAGCGAATTGTGCACGGGAATTTTTCGCGGGTATTCAGAATAGGTTTGGGCGAAAAAATCAGTTCTCGCAAGACACCGCGTACGTGTCACATCGAGTTTATGCTTTTCAAATTTATATTTACATACAGTATTTAGTCTTAGACGTTAGATGTCCGTAAAAAGAAACATGATTCTGAACTAGTACCGTTGTGCAGTATTCTGGGAATGATCTTGAAGGCAGAATTAAAACCTTTGCCTGTCACGGTTTCCACGTTTCCTCAACAAAACTGGGAGTTGTTCGTGTACGTCCAGCATTTCGTATTCGGAATATAGCATTGTCTGCGAAGCAGCCTCTGCTTAAGCATGATATGGGGACTGGAGACGTCAGATACAAAAAAAAATGAATGAAAACAAAGCAATATGCACATGTATTGTCGATTCAAAGATGTCTGTCAAAACCGCCATAATGTTCCATTTCTGAATAGCTAATTGCAGCAAGTATAACCACTACCCTATAGTACCATTATGTTTTTACTCATTAAAGTGTATTAATGATGGTAGAATTTAATCCTGACACACCAGTAATAATCGACTGGGGTGAATGTTTGTTTACGCGGTTGTGACAGAGATCTTTGAATCAACTATAACACAGGTAATCATAGGAATATTTGTGAAACAACGTGTTGTAAAATATCATATGGATATTAATGTTAACTGTCCACTTCCTTATCACGCCGCAAATAAATAGCGTACGAGGGTCATTCCACATATTCGTAGACAATCGTTCTCATTTTATTATATTTGCGTTTAAATAATAATTTCTTATATCTTTAGAAGCATTTATGTATTACCTATCGTGGGTACAAATTTATCTTTAATTATGCAACACAGTAGCATATTAGCAGCCGTTGTATTACCATAGTAACGCGCTACCGCCCCCGACCGACGTAACGTACCATTTTCACTAGTTCAACTAGTTTTAAATTCCGAATTAATTCATTTACATCCCCATATGTTTGCCATATTATTGCAAGATATTATCATAATATTTGGTGAAAATATTAAGTTGTTTTGACCTTTGAGTTTGAATTGAGAAGTATTTGATATATGTCTGTCACGTTTTCATTTACGTCAAAATGCCGATGAATTTACGCAAGGATATTCATGCAACTATTAAATTGTGCACTTGTCTAGGAAAACACAACAAACACACACAAGCTGCTAATGAGAGCAAACGGAGAACATGCATTATTCAGTGTCCCTGTGTTCAAGTGACAAAATCACATTTATAAAGAGCAGCATAGTATTAAAAATGATAGAGGGATCGAACGAAATTGACAAACGCAGGGACATTTGAGGAAACGCCAGTCAAAATTTGCGAGGCGCTTCAATTTAGCATACAACTATTAAGTCAAGCTTAATACTTAACTTTGAATACATAAAATGTTGCAGTAGATCTATTTAATAAAATATAACTTAAATATGCGTGTTCAATTCCATATTAATGACATTATTCAATTTCGGGTTTACCATTTGAAAAAATAGCTAAACGGCAATAACGTCGCTGACGTCAGAATATATTTGCGTTGTGTGGTGGTTGCGGTTATGTGATAGTTTTGTTTTATCCATATTTTCTTTAAAAATGCGTCGATTCGTGCAATATTTTCTGCACTTGTGTCCGAAAGGCTGTAGTTTAGCCTGACATGATTAGTTGCTATCTGTGTCAATGTGTATTAAAATGACGAGTCCAGTCCACGAATTTATTGAATGACCCTCGTACATCTTGCCAATGCAACAGGTGTTTGTTGTTTTATGAGTAGTTCTGTTAGACGTGTATTTTCTACTTGCTGTTCTTTAAAGTCATGTGTTATCTTTTTCCTAAGAATTCAGTAAATACAAGGAATTCACCAATGACCAATATTAATTGGCGACTTACTGTTTACTATGTCCACCCTGGGTATTCGACTACCAGCTCATCGGATAGCTACCATATTCGATAACTCTGTCAACAAAGTGCGCGAAGATGCTAGGCGCCGAAAAAAGTATTTACGCACTTTTATTGAGAGTTTTAGAATAAAACTTGAACATAAAACATACGAGCATATAATAAAGCATGCACGAGTAAGTTTTCATTCCAAAATATCACGAGGAAGTGATCGAAAACGTCTGTTTATTGTGCCAAAAATGACGATATTTCGCATCTAACCATTTCGTTTCCTCATTAAAGGTTTATGCGTGGAAAAAACATAAATAGTTTGGGCCATAAAATCAATAAACAGCACTTCCCTGTGCAAGACTATATAATATTGTCCCACCAACAGACGTATCGTTACCTGAATAGAGCGTTTTTCGAGATCGCTGGTCATATTTTTGGCTACCAGCCACGATCTTCCGTGCTACCGGATTCGTTAACTATGTACGCTAGGTGGCTACCGTTTTCGTTATGGAAATGCGCTTAACAAGCAAAACCCGTTCTTACAAAACGCTCTGGTAGCATGGCACACTAAATCATAAATATGATTGAAGTTCTCTATATTCCGGGTTGAACGCGAAGATGTCACGATCTTATTACCTGTAACATTTTCTTATACCTGTCGTAGGCCTACCCGTGTGTTCAAGTTATTGTTTTGCATATGCAAACTGTTTATGTTATAAGAAGAATTAAACATTGGAATTCTTTATTTTAGAGGACTTATTTCTCTGTGATTTTAACACATTTAGTTACCGGACCTTAAACCATCTAAACGCACAAAGCTATGGGCTATTTTTGTGCCTTGAATTGTTATCAATACCTTTCAAAAGCTGTAAACATGAAACTATCTACACTCTTAGATAGTAACAGTTATTAGATTGAGCTGTACACTGCAGTTATTCTCCCGTTTTCTTAGATGTTTTTAAACACGAGCTATTCGCACTTACGATGTCAAAAAGTATCATGAGACTAAGGTCAGACCAAACATTTCTTTATGCTTAGGGTAATCGTGTGCCTAGGTTAAGAGGTCTATTGCAAAATTAAAAAACATTTGCACTGCAATGTTTTTTCTCGATTTCATGCCCTAGAGGCACTTTTCTCTGGTAAAGTTGGGTTCCATTTGAATTACCAAACTGACGCCAACAATAATGATACTACAATGCATTTAATGACTTGTTCCATGTCTAAAATACCCTTCGGTAGGGTATTGTCACTCGGTTGTTGTAATGCAACTAAAAAGTATACGATTCCATGTGAGGCAGTGTTTTATTAAACTACTTTGGTTTTTAAGGTAGGCTAGCTAGGTTTTAGAAAACCAGACCTAACGCTAAACATAACGGCAATCTGGTATGGCTTAATATTTAGGTAGCAAACAACCAAATGCCTACGCATATTAGATTCGGTTTATTAGGTTTAAATGCTTTGTTCACATGTACATGTATGTTATGTAGTGAACCTGTTTTATTCATAAATGTTTCACCATTCTTACTTAGATATGAAAGTGAAAATTGGGTAGGGGCTAAAGGACAGGTAATCCGTCCGCGAACGTGAGCAACTTTGTTTACCGCGCAATACAATATATTTCTTATATGATATAGCGCATCCCCCTGACTTATATTTTCATTTGTGGAGCTTTAATCTATTTTTGTTGATTGGAGGGTTTTGAGGAATCCACTTGGACAAACAATTCACATTTTGGGGGGTCGCAAAGTTGTCACTTTACATTGAATTAAAGAACACATTTATTTTGTGGTTTTGAACCTGTAGTCGCGCAATGATAGCGAATTACCTTATTTGGTAAAAGTATTATACATATCACAATATAAATCAATGGCTAGTTCGTGGCATCCATGTCAATGACAAGTGACCATTCACAAAAAGGGTCACTCCTATATCATGTTTAATATATTTTTTCCATTATTATCAGCATTGAATTTGCCCCATCAAGCGTCTATCCTCCTCATCAACATAATGCCTATATGTAAAATAGGATAGGTTGACCACACGTAATGAAAGATAACTAACTGTCTAAACTCTAAAGCTATCCGCTTTCATTCCTTTCACCCTACCATATCCCCATAGTTTCTTCCTTCTACACTTACGGACTTTGAAAACGCACCACATTCAAAACACGAATTTAATAGTAAACATTGTTTAATTGTATTCAAATTTTGTCTATAGATAGCTCATTTTATGTTTTAACATCTAGCAAAAATTTCAAATCGACAGTTATCAATGCTACTAAGTCACGTGACATCCATGTACTTAAGTCTTTAAACCAAATTCACAGTTAGGGAGAGTGCGTGTAAAGTTATGTTTTGGTGCGTTCACGACAGCGGGTACTCATTACAATTGCAAACCGCTTCTGGGGATTGTTCCTCTATTCATCAACAAAGGCTTGGACAACCTTGTGGGCACATCGCGTCATGGAACTCATCCGTGGACTCAGGTTTGAAAGAACATGTCATATGTTTTCGGTGGGATCAAAATCTGGGACATTCCATCACGCAGATATTGTTTTCTTCAAGAAACGTGACTGCTATTCGTTATGTATGCGCATGGTTATATTCATGCTGTCCGAGATTAACATCCCTGTCATCCGTAAATAGTAATACAAGAAGGAAGTGACTGCATGATTAAACACGTGTTCAATGTTAGATGAAACACAAATTGGCAGGGTATAAACTGAAATTGTTTTATTTCATCAATAAACGTGTTTTGTATTTTTATTTGATGATTTAGCATATCTATCGACACCAATGATTCTTTTGACAAGCACGGTTGTTGACCGGAAGTAGTTATATTGGCGGAGCATGCGCATTAATTTATCCGAATAGGTGGCTTTAAGGCCTAGAAATCAGGGGAGGGAACTCTGGTTTGACTAATTTTAAGTCGGACATAGTGACTTCCTCTGAAAATCAGGGGAAAGAATTCTGGTTTGACTAATTTCAAGTCGGTAAGAGTGACTTCCCTTGAAATTAGGGGAGGGAACTCTAGCTTGACAATTTCAAGTCGGTAAGAGTGACTTCACCTTAAAATCAGGGGAAAGAACTCTGGTTTGACTAATTTTAAGTCGGTAAGAGTGACTTCCCCCTGAAATAAAGGGAGGGAACTCTGGTCTGACTAATTTTAAGTCAGGCAGAGTTACTTCCCCTGATAATCAGGGGAAAGAACTCTGGTCTGACTAATTTTAAGTCTGTAAGAGTGACTTCCCCTTGGAATCAGGGGAGGGAACTCTGGTCTGACTAATTTTAAGTCTGCAAGAGTGACTTCCCCTTGAAATCAGGGGAGGGAACTCTGGTCTGACTAATTTTAAGGTGGTTAGAGTGACTTCCCCTTGAAATCAGGGGAGAGAACTCTGGTCTGACTAATTTTTAGTCAGACAGAGTTACTTCCCATAATTATCAGGGGAAAGAACTCTGGTTTGACTAATTTAAGTCGGTTAGAGTGACTTCCCCTTGAATTCAGGGGAGGGAATCTGGTCTGACTAATTTTAAGTCAGACAGAGTTACTTTTCCTAAATATCAGGGGAAAGAACTCTGGTCTGACTTATTCTAAGTCAGACAGAGTTACTTCCCTGATATTCAGGGGAAAGAACTCTGGTTTGACTAATTTTTAGTCGGTAAGAGTGACTTCCCCTTGGAATCAGGGGAGGGAACTCTGGTCTGACTAATTCTAAGTCAAACAGAGTTACTTCCCCTGATAATCAGGGGAAAGAACTCTGGTTTGACTAATTTTAAGTCGGTAAGAGTAACTTCCCCTTGGAATGAGGGGAGGGAACTCTGGTCTGACTAATTCTAAGTCAGACAGAGTTACTTCCCCTTATAATCAGGGGAAGGAAGTCTGGTCTGACTATTTTTAAGTCGGTAAGAGAGATTTCCCCTTGGAATTAGGGGAGGGAACTCTGATCTGACTAATTTTAAGTCAGACAGAGTTACTTTCTCTGAAAATTAGGGGAAAGAACTCTGGTTTGACTAATTTTAAGTCGGTAAGAATGACTTCCCCTTGAAATCAGGGGATGGAACTCTGGTTTGTCTAATTTAAAGTTAGGCAGAGTGACTTCCCCTTGAAATTTGGGGAGGGAACTCGGTTTCGACTTATTATAAGTCCGTTAGAGTTACTTCCCCTTAAAATGAGGGGTGGGAACTACGATTTGACTGTATTTAAGTCGGTACGAGTATCAATATCTCTACAAATCAAGAGAAGGAACTGCGTACAAAATTAGGGTTGGTCGCCCCAGGTGGAAGAGTAACTTCCCTTTGTTAAGGTTGTCTCTTTGACATCGCTTTATATTACACTACTAAATATCTAGAAGACGTCTTTTGAAAAAAATGCATATCACGTGTGTTTTCATGTTCATTAAATCTATCAAAGCGTTAACTATGATGTAATTTCATGGAAAACTAACCTATGTATTATAAATATTTCTTTTTAATGTTTCGTGTAAAATTACCCTAAATTGACTTAGATAATAGTAATTGTATGTTTTTCTACAATAATATCTGGTCGAAATAGTAGTTTTCCCTACTATACACTATACGTGTTCCCCCGGGGCACAACATTAACACATATAACAATAGCTGGTTCATTCATACTGTACCGTCCATTGTACCGTCCAATGATAGACAAGAAGCCCGCTTATTGGATAAATCAAACATGGGGTACCTTTGATATGATATGATATTTTATTCAAGAAAAATAAATATAGATCGCTGGCTTCGAATGAGACGGTCTCACTTACGACCTTATTAGACTAATACATTTTAAATCTACATCATAAGGCGCTTCTTATGAGCCTATTTGCATGAAAATCGGAACTTGTCATGTTGATTTTGTAGTTACGACCTTCTCATTCTAAGCCATCGATATGTCTGTCATTACACGTGTAGGTTATATATCATATATTATAAACAAATTAGTGCAAGGGAGCGAAATCGACCGCAGTGTTAATTTGTTTTTATAGTTTACCCTACTTCTTTGTACAATCAAAAGCCATAGATTTTCAAATTGTGGGACCACTCATTCATTTATTTATGCAATATGCATAATAACTATTTAGTAAACATGTTTTTGGACAATTTTGCTGATTCCAAATATGGAAAACTAGACCCGCCCACCCGCCTAATTTTACTATTATTCAATCAGCAATTATACAAGCATTTTGTGCCATTTCACTCTCATTATTCCATAAATGGGCATGCTATTGTTTGCACATAAAATTGCTAGTATGATTACTGATATACTTACAGTTAAATTAGGAGAGTGGACGATTCTAGTTTTCCATATTTGGAATCAGTAAAATTGTCCTAATAAACAGATTTACTAACGTAAGTTGATGGGGATTCTGAATATATCACAGACACCGCCAGAATACGTTTGTTCTGACTTGTTGTTGTTGTTGTTGTTTTACAACCTCTTGTATGTGATGCGAATTAGCTTTATGGTAAAGCTCCGTTCATCCGTGTGTATATATAAGCTTTACAGTGCAGCTTTAATAATGTTACAAATCCAATAGTGTTGTTTCCGGTAATAAGTTCAATGATGATTAAAAGATCAGTGAGTCAATGTTAAATGAGTTGACAAATCCAACTTCTGTTTCACTATTTTTATTTTCTTCGTTTTATCCAGTAATCAACAAATAACAGATATATTTTAACACACAAAGTTTAATTTAACAAAGATTATAGTTCTAGTGGAACTCCACTTTTCCTAAGTTAACTTTCAAAAACCTAACCGTTCCCTTCAAACCCTAATTCATCACTCCCTATTACATATTTTTAAAAACCCACAGAAAAAGTATCTAATATATTAAAACCAATCATAAACATGTTACAAAAATCTTAATGCGTTCTTAGCCAATCAACACGCGGCTGTAAAATTATGTAATAATTTCCTTTCAATAATTACGAAACAAAGGTATGTTTTTTTGACAATGCCCTGAGGTTCATTTTAATGTAGATAAAATCAATTATGGTGCTATCCCGGCATATTATAGACAGATTACGTTTATACGTGAATTTCAAACAGTCTAATAGCCCCTGGATAGTAAAATAGTTTGATACCTCGATTTTAAAAGGCGTCACTAAAATATACCATAAAATTTACCGCACGAAAGTTAGTTATTATGCCCATTGCAAAAAAATGAATAAGTGGTATATGTAAAATAGGATAAGATGACCACACGTAATGAAAGGTAACTAAAGATATCCGCTTCCATTCCTATGATCCTACCATATACCCACAGTTTCTTTCTTCTATTCCTCTGTTAAATCTTAAGATTTGTATGACCCTGCATCGTTAGGGAATAATGTTTGGATTTTTTAAAACTTATGTTGTATATTATGGAACGATGCATGTAAACGTTTAATCTTGATGTGTTTAAGCAGTCTATAGTGATGGTCCTGTAACCGACGGATTATTCACTAATAACATATACTCATCAAACCCTTAACAAGGGATTGGATCGTTATTAGAAAATGTGAAAATGTGAAGAAACGTCCCAACATATTTCTGTCTTAGATTTACCTCCCTTTTTAAATCTGAAATTGTTATAGTCTGGTTCCCTGTCCTAAATCTTACAGTGGTTTAGGTCAGGCAGCAACCAATAATCGATAACTACAGTGGTCAAATCAAAATGGCGGACGTACGTTAGTTTATATAGGCAATTTTAGAATTTCCCCATAAAGTGTATGATATGTATGTGTCATTTTGATGTGACATTGCAGAGTAATAGAAAAAGTAATGGTCTTTGCAATGATAGAAGTTTATTCGCTACAACAGCACTAATATCTACAAAATAACGTTTATAAAATGATTAGAATATTTTTGTTGCAGGGTTTTAATAGTCCATTCAGTTATAATTTTCAATTGGCCAAGTTAGCACAATCGGTAGAGCCACTGACTTGTAATCAAGGGATCCCTGGTTCGATCACTGTACAGGCCAGTTATTGTTTTCCTTTTTTAATATTTTGCTTAATTTATGTAATGCAAAAACTTTATTTTCTTATCATGTTACTTATTCAAGTATAAACTAATAGCGAATTATGTTCCATATAAAAAATAATTAAAAAAAAAATAGTGACAATACTGGTATCGAACCTCCATCATCAATGTTATTGGTTTGACGCTTTACCAACTGAGCTAACTGGTCATTTGATATCAGGTGCGATTTATATGCACTATATACACGCTGGTACAGAAATTTTCTTAATTTACTTAGCGTTTTTTGTACATATCAGTTGTGTCATTTGAATGAAACATGTTTAATTGAATAGAACATACATTTTCCCATTAATATACAAAATCTCATCGATATGACATATACATAACACAAACTTTTGGGGATTTTCAAAAATTCCCTATATAAGCTAATGTTCAACCGCCATCTTGTTTTACACATGGAAGCGACCATATTTATTAGATTACGCCGGACCTATACTGCAATGTAATGAAAGATTTAGGTACCGGGTACCAGACTAAAATTGTTATAGTAACGTCAACAAAACTCGTGCAAGGACTAATCTAACTTTAATAGGGGCCATTGTAAATACCCATACCAATAATGTCCACGTGCGTATCTTCGTCGAGTCTCTGCAGGTACTAATGCTTTCAGAAAAAGTTATTTCCGGTCAAAAATTTCACGCAGTTTTCCGAGGTGAATGGTCCTTTGAAAATAAAAAAAATAGTAGTCTGTAAACGGTTGCCCCCTATCATTTTTTTTCGAATTATAACCATCTTTAAAAATATTCAATAAATAAAACAAACTATTTTGTAAGCAAGATAAGCAATGGGAAGTAAGAAATACGCTACTGTACTGGATACACGGCGCCAATACAAGACATGATGTCATGACGTCACAAATAACAGGAAATGACGTCATACCAAAAGTACGCCAAATAGACTCATGGCGTTATGTTGCAATGTATAACAAATCAGTATAGTATAGGTAAAACTCCAGGTTAGGGATGCCTACACTTATTCCATACAAAAACCACAGATACATAGTCAATCTAAAATTTTGAATAATTATTATTTCTGGTCTTAAATTTAAAGAGGAAAAGTGATCAGTTGCTGATCAATAAATATCTTTGTATAGGCCTATTGTATAACATCTAAATTCAACTCATATTTGGTCAGTTTCTATCTGAAACATAGCTTAGCAGATATCCAATTTGTATTTAATCCCTCATTTAGGCGATGCCTTAGTTCATATTATAGATAAAACATGTCCTATTTAATTCCAGAATAAAGTACCTCAATATGCCTTTCAGGATTGCACCATGTTTTGTGCATTGATCCAGTGAAATTACCAATGACCCACCCTCCTATCCGATAAGATGGTAGTCGAATACCCAGGGTGATGATGTGGAAAAGAAATATGCCAAGTATTTTCTTTGTTTTAACTATTGAAGTAAAGTATAAGAAAGACAATATAAATGTATACTAATTTAGCAAGGGTTGTTATCAATAGCGCGCGTGTCGTCTAATCTGGCAAACCGTATCATAATCGGGTCTGCGTCTTCCAGGTACTGGCCATTTTCATCAGGTTGAAGGTAACTACCAGGGTGTGGATGGGGTGCATCCAAACCAATTAGAAATTTGGGTGCAAATATTAACAGTGAAGTTTACAAACAGGAGTCGTGGCTTAGGTGAAGAGTTTTGTCAGCCGAGCTTTGAATGAATCGACTGATCGGGCTGACACGATCAGGGTGGTGGTGGACACGATCAGGGTGGTGGTGGTCACCCATATGCCTGCCATTATTCAGCGGAAAGCTGACTGAGAAATAAATAATAAAGGCTATGCTCGACATGACATAGACAGTTAATTATGCGTTCGTTATTTTTCTGTCCACTAAACAACTGGATGAGTGCTGTGCTTCATGTTTTCCCGCCTGATAGTATTTTGAAGTCGCATTTTAAAGGCGAAATACAGGACCCCATTGAGAATATGTCCGTGTACTTTTATGGATTATACTTGGTGAAATGATATTTACTTCTAAACTACTAGTCTAAGGGTAGTACAATCGCTGATGTGCTGTACATTATTGAAGGAAGTAAATATTGTAATAATGCTTAGATTACTTCCGGACTTACTCGTATTTCGGATAACGTCGTTTAATACTACCAACTGTAGGAAGTTTACTGGTCTTAGATCGATTTAAACATGAGTGTATTCAAGTCACAATAAAATTAACAAAACAAAGCCAGTACAAAATGAAATTGTAGAAAAATGTGCGTTCTAGTATAAATATTTCCCTAAAAGGGGACCACATACGTGCTTGTGTATTTTATTATATAATATACATGTACATACAAAATGCTACTGTGGCAAGTTATACCATTGGGTGATAAGTTGACACAAATTTTGTAACTACTCGTGTGGAGAAGTTGCTGGTTTGGCTCGTGGAAGGGTCTAGCAAATACCCTTAGGGCCCAGTTAGCAGGTTATCACTCATGGGCGTAGGAGCAGGGGGGCAGGGAGCCAGCCCCCCCCCAATGTCTGGACAGGGGGGACCAACATATCTTTTGCCCCCCCCCCCCCAATAATTCAGACGAAAAGTATAATTTACGTCCCAATATATATCGTTATAGGCAATTTTCCTTCAGTTCTTGGTGAAAACGTATAAAAAAGTTTTGGCTCGCTTCGCTCGTAAAATAACTTCCTTTAAATGTTTCAACACCCAGTGTTTGCAAAAAATACACTCGTGACAGAAATTATACTCTAAACGTCCCCCAACCCTCGTTTACGACTTTGAGAGGTTGTCCATTATATATAAAGCCTTTGAAACAAAATATTTCACATTAAGCTTCAATCTCAAATTCGAGGAATTTAAATTTGGTGTAAACACTTTAATGTAAGACCTTTTAAAATTCCCTGTATTTAGGTCCTTTTTTAATACCAAATAAGGTATCCGTCGGAACGCTATGAATGCTCCAGATTGATCCATTGTTTAGAAAATTTTCTTGGGGGAATACCCCCGACCCCCTTATACGGATTAACTTTCAGTTACCTATAATTACTAAACCAAATTACCACTGAACCATAAATTCACAATTTCACAGTTATTATATAGATAAAGGAGGATTGTGGACGTTTAAGAGTACAATGTAGGAGTGTATTATTGTGCAAACAATGGGTATTGTCCTATTCTGACATTATGCAGTTACGTTCAACCCGAATAATGAAGTATAAACCAGCTTTATACATTATGCTATTTTTTATACAAAGTTCACTACATAGAAGTTTTGAAGTAATTTTAATCAAATTGTCAATATACACATAACCTAAACACATGTCTTTCTAATCCAGTGATAAACTATATCGATTCACCATATGTGGCCATAATTCCTCCATTTCACCACTAGCACCCGCTCCAGCAACTAGAAATGGACAAGTTGTGGTTAAATTTTTATAACACTTTATCGCATTTTGTCCTCCAAGCTGATGCCAGACTCCAGTGAACCGAACATATGTTATGTTCGGTACGTTACCGGGAACCAGTCCGTACAAATAAACGTCATCAACCCAGAAAAATGGCGTCTTCTTAGCCGATTCATAAAGGGCAGGAATCATATCATTTGTGAATAAAACTAAAAAACCGGAACAATAATTTGTCGGATAATTATTCATCCCATGAAAATGGCTTTCATCAACGTACCATTTACTGTCGTTCTTTCTTAGTATAGGCATTGTATCGGCCACAATGTGGTTACAAGTAATCTGCATAGTCGCATTCTTGTACTTTGGGTATACTTCAGTTAACAGTTTAAACATATTCACGGAAATGTCATCATCAACTTTAAGAACAAATTGGGCGTTCCTACACCGCTCTGTCAGCCATTTATATGCCATTACACCTTTCAGTGTTAAATTATGATAATCGTCCTTGAAGTCACCTTGGAGTACGTCTCCAAAATGATCAAATTCTTCCTTTATTAATTTTTGGACTTTAGTGTCAATGGTACGTCCTAGCAGGAACAGTACCCTGACTGTACCAAGATGCTTATAGAAGGCATCGTTAGCCCATGAATGCCTGATTGCAGATCGTCGCTGGAAATGGTCTGGTGAGCTGTGAATGATTATAATGAAGGTCAAATCTATCACCGACGAACACAACGCTGGGTTTTCCAACACGTACGATGAATTAATGGTCTCTACCATTCTTGTAGAATTTATTAATCGAGAAAGGTTTGGCTTCAAAGTAATGTTTTCGAGGGCAATGTTAATGGGCTTGTGAGACAATGCTCTAGTCTCGGCAACAGCTTGTTTCCTATATATATTCCTCACTGCAAATAGCTGTTGAACTAGATGTTGCTCAATTGGAACATTATCTTGTTCTCTTGTGTGTGCAGCAATGTCAAGCTGGGTGTAAATACTTATAATGGCACCAGTTATGAGTGCGACCATGACGAACTTGGCTAACGAACGCCATCGCCTTCTGGGTACCATGTCCGTGTTTGTTACTGATTTAACTCCTTCAGATATTAGAATTTCGATATAATCCGTTTACAAGTCGTTGAGCAAACGTTTCACTTGGAACCATATCCTTAGTGGCGGACGTTTCATGTCATATCAATACCGAACAAACATGGACAATTCTCAAAATACGCCCTTATAATTCAACCTTATTTGAATTAAATTGTTCCATAAAAGTAATCAATCCAAACTATAATGTTCACTTTACAGTAAGTTCTAGTCAAATAGTGACTTCTCCGTTAGTTCATATAAACTAGTGATCATAAACACTGAATTTCTCATTCGTTTAAACAATGGATACAAATGTAATGTAACCAAAACTCTGTTATCGCCTTAGAAATATCCGGTTTTGAGTATAGATTTTACGAAGATATTATCATATTGAATATCTTGATTAGTTACCAAGCGATCTGTTAGATAACAAATATCAACACTGTGGCTATTCAAAACAGATCCGGCTTGAAAAACAAAAAGTAAACATGTAACAAGATACAATGTCTAGTAAAGTTACAAGTATTAAGTATCTTTTCCGCAATCCGTCTGATGGACCGACTACACATATTTACCCACATTCAGAGTATTATGTCACAAGTCGGCTGTTTCTTTAATAAAGAAACTTGAATCTATACACATGAATAATTTGGAGCATTGTGTGTTGTTTCAGAGAAATAATACAATGGTGGGTGTATTTAAAAGGCTCCGACCCAAGGACATCCCGTCCAACAACCAGTGCTGGCTGTATGTGTTTACTTCTATATCATTGGGGATTAATTTCGTGGATTTCATGGTTCACCTTTAACCACGAAATCAAATCACAACGAACAGTAATTTTGGCCCTTGTATTTATTACCTAAAACGCAAAATCCACGAATAAAGGTTCCATTGAAATGGTATACAGTTTTACCCAAACCACGAAATTTTGTCCCATCGAAAATACACGATTTAACAGTATCTGCAAAAATGCATATAGTTTCGACAATGAGTAAACGCTTATATATAATGATGTCATTATATGACGGAAATTATTTAAGCACTTATAACCTAAGTCCTTCATTATTCGTACAACCGATGTA
Organism: Spisula subtruncata; assembly: GCA_963678985.1. Taxonomy (NCBI): domain Eukaryota; kingdom Metazoa; phylum Mollusca; class Bivalvia; order Venerida; family Mactridae; genus Spisula; species Spisula subtruncata. The sequence continues at coordinate 11,766,494 of OY787667.1, forward strand.
AGAGGACCACTAGATAATGTACTTCATACCAAATATGTACTCTTTTGTCCACCTTGTCTGATACATTTGGTGATTTCCCGAAATATATTTGGCAACCACATTATTTTTATTATTATTATACCATATTTATATAGCCCTTTTTTCATGTATACACACGCTCAAACGTGCTGTACAGTCCTGACTAATACATGGTTAAAACAATATATAATGCACATAAAATATACAATTTTTTATCAAAGCTATTTGATCTTCCATCAGTATCATATTGCCAAAACGAAATGCAAGATAAAACATGGTATATAGAAATACTTTGCAACAATAAAATAGTGGTGTACAACGATTTGATTATCTGTAGGACAAGGATAACTTCAAGTACAATTACCACATTCATACACTCATATTATACTTTATTTTGAATAACTCAGTTAAGGGGTAGTACGAACTAAGTTCCAAGAAATCTTGACAATTTTCAAATTATCGGACGATTTTGATTAAAGGCGATTTTCGTAGGGTATCTTTCATTGTTAATTTCACTCATGTGGACAGGAAACACTTAGATAACGGAGACAACACAAAAGTAAAATGTTTCATGACAATATTTAAGCTACCATAGTAACCGCCGCACACTAGGAAAAAGGTTTTATGCGATGGAAATTTGCAAATCAATTTGAATTTAAATTTTTCAAGAAAGCGTGATATTTACTGACTTCGATAAAAAGCCCAGTGCACGAACTTTTTTATACTCCTTGTAAGTTATCGCGTTGAGTGTTTATCTTCTTCTACCCCTACTTAATATGGGTTTATGTTCGTATCCGTAGCGTCTTAAGGCGTAGATACTGTTAAATGCATTTTGAAATTCCTAGAATCAACAGGGTATGTTCGCATATACATGTTCATGATTTATTTGTGTAGTCGTTCAAGTTGTTGAAACGGTGTGAGTCTTTTACTTATGGAAGCCCTGGAGGACACTTTTGAATTGTGACTTAGACCTGTGACTTCCATACCATAGGCCTCTGTCCGGTAGTAGATTTTGGATAAAATAAAGTGAAGTGGTCAACGTATTTCCCGAAGTCATAGAAGTTTGCTAGGTGATAAAAATGCACTTAGAAACTTTAAGAGGTTATACAAACAAAACATATTTGGTCAAATGACATGGGGTCTGCCATGAAAAATAACAACTCATGTTATATACTAAACTGTTCAGGAATGTCTGCTGATTCAAAGCATATGAGCAATCCAAAATGGCGTCCACAATGGCTGCCAAAATTTACAAATACACTTTATAGTATATGATCTAATGTGATTTTGTATCAATACTTCACTGACAAGTATTAATTTTGTATCTGCAGCTGGTCGGTATATCTTGATACATCGTGACTTCCAAATGACGACACTATCTGCACTGCATTTTTTCGGCGTGGACTTGTATTTTTTATTGTTTCTTTGGCTTATGTGTAGGCAATGTTCATGGTAGTTGTGTTGTGGTGTTTCTGATTTATGTGCTCGGATGGTTAGGTTGAGAGCTACCTTCTCTGTCTGATTTCCTAATATACATTTTTAACGATACTACATGACTTTGAGCTACGGGTCCAAGACGACATTTGCTTCATTTCGAAAACAAAACTAGCCGTAAGTAGTTCACCAATTGTTATACACAATGTAAACCTTTCATGACATGCTTATTGAAAACACGTTTGATTTGGCCACTATCAAACATGTACACAAACATTAAGAATACGTCTACGTATTTAAACTTTAAATTACATTTAGATAATAAAATGTATGTAATCAGTAGACATTTCCCTTTCAAGCAGGTCTGACATTAATGACGTATTTACACAGCGGTTAGAGTATGATAACTGCACGTGATAAATTTGCTTAATTATCCAGCAAAGATAAGTGTTTCAATTGTATTACAAGTACGCGGTATCAATTTATCACACATGGTTCGACAACGTTTAAATAAGGACCGGTGCCGAGTATCAAAGACCAAATGTTCTAGCAAGTGTTGTAGAATTTAAGTCCAGCTAAATAAAATCCCTGTTTATGGTGTCACAGCTAAACTTATAAGAAATGAGGTTGTCTTTATTTTATTACCTAGTCATATTTGCGGGTTAGGGTTATTCGCCTTTATTTGTTAGTCAGCTTTCTGCTGAAATATGACAGGCACATGAGTGCCTTCATACGGATTTGAACTAGGCGACAATCACACAAAAAACTGTGCCGACATTAAATATTTCATTTTTGAATGGATTGTGAATGGTCTTGCAGAAAAGGTACTTAGAAAATGTTTCGAGTGCAAACCCTTCAAAACTGATCCTGAGTGAACACTGGGCCAGGTCTACAAGTTGTATGCCACGCCTATAGGCGAAGGACATCATTTACGCAACAAACATTTTATATGAACGGCCTTATAATTGCAAATGTAAATTGGAACTTAAAGATATGTGTATCTGATATTCAACTACGCAGTACAGACCCATCTAGGCAGATGAACGAAACACGTAGTTGGAAGGTTGGGTAGCATTCCATGTGATACATGTCTTTGGATAAATTCATTGCAATAGTGAAGGTAACATTGAATTAAAATCTAAGGGATAATAACATATGTATTTAAGACGATATAATACTTAAATAGTTATAATTTATTTATATTGAAAAGTGCTACTCATTGGAAAGTAATTCTTATATTTCGCATACTCGTAAGCGGGACCAAACTCATATAACGTCTTCATGATCTTATACGATACCAAAGCATAAAAAGTATGGTTCTTTACCAAAAACATCGCATGTGAAAATATATACTTATATACATGTTTTGTTAGCTGATTGGCTTTTTCGTGTATACAACACATCGGTCTTAACTAGAATTCCTAAATTACCGTCACAAGCTTGTCCAATCAATGTACTAGTAGGGATTCGAAATTGCACCCCATATTTGGTATTCAGTTTACAGTTAATTTTATCACTGATAAAAAACTTGAAAGAGAAACCTGCCATACATTTTACATTTTGTAATCTTAATCAATAACCTGTAGTTCAATACACGCATTGAAGATAATTACTACCCATGGTCAGTTAGTTCTTTGTCTGAGTAAGATAAATGGTTTTTAAAAAAGACTGAAAACGTGAATTTCTTGGTTTTCAGCTACTATTGGGAAATAGGTAAGTATGGACTGGGCTAAAAGCAAACTGGGTGTCACAACTAATTGTTGGTAAGTGTATATTTGAATAAATATAGAACATTTTTTTGTATTTATATTTAAAACGTTGTTTCTTCATAACGTTGAATACAATATTTTATATCCATGTATGAATTCAAATTAATCAAAGCTGTCTTATTGAAAGAACGTTATTGCACTTTTAATTAACATGTGTAAGCTTTTTGTTGTGTCTTTTAAAAGTTGCCTTTCGAATAACGATGTGATTTATATAACCATAAATGTGTTATTTGCAGCAACAGCCGTTAGAAGATAAGATTTCAAACAACAACCGGCGGTGGAAGGTGCTAGCTAAAAAATCCGACAGGACTCGGTCGCGCGGTTTTTTCCGGCAGACGATAGGGAACGCGATTCCGCGAAATTCCGCGCAAATATAATATTATACACTTTAGACATTCCTTATAGTTTGGTGTCATAGTTTCAATGTGCATGATTTTGATAATCGATGTCTTTAATAATTCAGAGACATTGGTAACAGTCTTACAGTTAATGTCTATTCATTCACGGCTTCAGAAATTTATTGTTTTACGTCAATAACAGAATTCTGACGCAATTCGAGACTTTCTTCTTTTAAAAAAGCAATGTCATTTATCATACACAAAAATAAAGAAAATGCCCATGAAATAACGAATGAATAGCCATTTACTGTAGGCTGATAATCTATTTAAAAATAAGCAGAAATGTAGATGTTTTTTTGACTCATTAACTTATTTCTACGATGTTTTATTGCCATCTCTTACAGGGGCTGCATCCACCGTCGTGCCAGTGTATCAACGCTCCGACCTGGAATGTCAACCAGACGAGATGTCTGTGTTCATGCCAGCAAGTTTGTTTCCTTCTAACCGAACCATGACGTGGAGAGATGATTCATGTCACATTCGCAACAACGGAAGCCATTACCTGGGCAAGATTTCGCTATCCGCGTGTGGTTCTACAGTTGAAATTAAAAACGATACTGTCACATTCTCAAATGAGATTTTAGTTCTGAAAGCAGACGACAGCGAGATTGGTGGTACTGGGGACATCACGCATGGTGAAGATTACGAGACCGTCATTCCAGTGAAATGCGTGTACCCGAGAATAGGAAATGTGTCGACGAGCTACAGTCCGGTAAAACAGAACATCCGATTCGTCGAGAAGAGATATGGTAACCTTGACGTCACAATGGAACAATTTTGTGACGGCAGTTTCAATACGTCATTTGAAGTTGGTGACTATCCAAGAAAAGTAGCGCTAAATGACGACGTCTTCATACGGATTGCAATGAATTTCGACCGTGATGATATTAAGATAGATACGGACCAGTGTATAGCGACGTCCAAACCCTCTCCAGCAGACGCCAAATGGCTGCCGCTCATTCAGTCTGGGTAGGTGCTACACATGTATTTCTTTCTTTTTAAGGACGAGTAGGCTGTTACAAGACTAGTGTTACTTCTTCTTTACTGCTTATCAAAATCCAAAAGACTTTCGAAGGCGAACTTAAAACATTAATATAATTTCCCACATTGCTAAGCATCTTAAGCATACGGTAAATGATAGGTTTTTTATATTTGTTATAACGACGTCGGACACCTGTCAAAGTTGACGTTTTTGATGAACGTTTTATGTACCAGTTTTGTGCGTACGTCTAAAGGAGATGTTGAAATTTTCTTTACACAGTAGAAATGCTGTAAACTGTTTTACTAACATGTATAAACAATTTTTATTCATCACACGATGAAGTATAATGACATCTTCATGTAATGTATTAGATCAGATTCGATCTCGTTATTCATAGCTATACTTATTCAAATAACAGTTTTTTTCACGTTCAAGTAACTTGGAGAACATACTTGCTAATGATTTATACTCACATTGTTGTATCTTTATTACAGATGCCCCAAAAACGGTGCACAACTGTTGTCGTCTGCCAATTCAAGTGACGTCAGATTCACCTTCAAAGCGTTCGACTTCCGCCATGATTCAACAGGTTTCATTTACATCCACTGTCAAGTGTCTGTCTGTGAGAAGAGAGATGCGTCGTGTCACAGGGATTGTACAACAAGAACCAAACGTTCGGCAAACTCCGACCGTAAATCACAATTAGTATCAGCCGGACCATTCTTTGTACAAGAGAAGACCACAGAGAAAGGTGAACTATAGACGTCTATCATTTTTTTGTTATATTCAGTTAATCTACAAATTATTTTCAGAAATTTTAATAGCATCAACCAGAATTAACTTCAAGAGCCTGTTCGTCAATGAAGGAGCCAGTACCAGTCCTGTCTTCTGTGGGTATTTCGCCAAGCATCAGACAGCTGAAACTAAAATTTAGGCTTCAAATGGGCTTTTGTAAAGCTGAAACTGAACATTTTCAGATATTGTGCGGGAAAAAGTTGGACTTTCAGATTTTATACTGCTAAAAAGCTGGACTTTCAGATTTGGAACAACTGAAACTTGGACTTTCAGATTTTGTATTGCTGAAGGTTGGTGTTTCGGTTTGTTTACAGCTGAAACTTAGAATTTCGGTGGTTTAGCTTTACTTTCTTGTGCAGAACTTTGTGTTTTGGGATATTGTTGTAGGTGTTATTTCTGTTTTTTTGTGCTCCGCTGTTTCAGTTGAATGTTCCCTGCTGCCGTCCCTGTACGATGTTTCATAATCATCTAGGAAGAAAATAAAACATACAGGTTCACAAGTGATCGTCCTTATTGAAACTCCTAATTACAAATTATTTTATTTTTGCAGAATCAGCACCAGCCGTACCAGTAGTGTTTGCAGCAGTATGTTTCATTGTTGCCATGGCAGCCACAGTACTGGCTGTGATTGGATGGACAAGACGACTGAAAAAGTAGTGCCAAGTTTTTGTGATGGCCAGAATGCAGATTCCAAATCAATAATTTTCTGCTCCTGTGACCCTTATCGTTTCAACTGTTCTAGAAAATATTAATAGTTGGACTGTAGCTGTTAACCACGTGAAAATAATTACATTTTGTATTTAGTTTTTAAGAAAATTTCAGGAATTAATATAATATAAACTAGCAAAATTTTCCAGACATGTTGATTCGTATACGTGTAGGTGTCAACTAGAAATGTTTCGATTGTGAAGAAGACATTAGAATGTAACCTTAGTTTGTTAGTTTGGAAACACAATTTTGCTTGGCTTACATAAATAGGCCCTAATGTGTTTCCAGTTTTCTAATTTTGTATACATGATAATTATAGCAATAAATAAATACTTTAGTGATTTTATAGACATCTTCTTTTGTAGTACTTCTTGTTTCTTTATTACATGTTATTGTGTTATTGTGTAGTACGTGTCACTTAATATAGTGTCTATCGTAATTCCATAGCATCTGCATTTACCAGACAGACAAGCTTGATTCTAGCATGATCGCTTGACATTTTGACAATCACATACAGACGGTCGGCACGCACCCTACTTCCCAGTCAAATCCAAAATTATAATTATACGTAAGTTGTAAGGTAACGTGTTTTCAGCTCGTCCTTCCGTCTGCCAGTAGACACATTCTAGTGGGGAGCGGTGACCTAGAGGTAGGGCGCGCGCTTCGGGATCGAGAGGTCCCGGGTTCGACCCCCTGTGGACTTCTGGTTAATTTCTCTGAGCAAGACCCACATGCTCCATTCCACCATGGTGTAAAATGGTACCTGAGAGGGCAGTGTCTATTCCTAGGCGCCGCAGATCGATGTTGGCTGCCACACACACAGGACAGAAATAGTCTCCCCAGGGAGACACGAGTGTAGGTTTCTATAGGTAGCCCAATGACCAGGGGAGTTAAACTGTCAAAGAGTGCTCCACCTACAGTTTTTTGCACATGAACAACCTCAACATGTGTAGATGCACATGAAGGCTGGAATTGGCGCTAAATATATGTTTGGAAAAATATGGCCATTTGTTGGCAGATGGTATATATATTAGTCTGCCGAAATATCTAGCATATTTATGAATGGTAAAATTGGATTTAGCTTGACATTCAAACATTTGGACCAAATTGCACTCCCTTGAGTATACCTAGTACAATGCTCAGGTGAGCATGATTTGAGAAATATCACCATGCAATTCAATGGTGAAGTCTAAGGCATAGCACCCATAAACTGTAGAACACTATGATTATCCAACATACTTGAAATTGAACACAGCTACTTAATAATATACAATGTAAATCAACGACAGGAAATGAGTCACTTCAATTACTCAATACGGTCAACTAATACCAACTTGTTAACTATCAAATTATACAACACCATTGTCGCAAATTGACTCATTAATGAACACAAAAGCCAGCTTTATTTCAAGCACATTCACTTTCAGGTCAAGAGCATCATGGTATAACATTAGTTATAAATGTTTACATAAGAGGCATCCGTGTAGCAATATCACCAATCGTATCTACTCGGGCACTTCCGTAACTGAGAAATAAGCACTTTCTTTAGATAAACGCCGAGGAGTTCCGATTGCAATACCACATGACTTTGACAATGTAAGCTTTCCGCGGCAAGTTTTTCAAGCACCCGTCGAAGACGGCTTGAAACTTAAGTCAAACACTCCAGAAAAGTTTCACAGTCAGGGTGCTGCTGAAAAAAATCCTATATTTCCTGGAAAGCATAGAATTGTTCCTTTAGACCATCGTATATTTCTCAGAAATCAATGAAAAAATAAAATACTTCAAAGGAAGCAAATTTCATCTTGGATCTTGTAGCCTTTCGTGATGTCAGGACCTTCTCTATTAATGGTACATGCAAAGTATTTAAAATCCCTGGTGATGTCAAAGGGCAGATCATACAAGAGGTATACATTTCGAGTCACATCATTATAACGCAATGCCTTTTTGCATTTTGATGACCCTTTTTAATTACAAGAACAAAATAAGCATACTGTGAATTTCAATCACCAGAGAGAGTATCCAAGCACTTCAAACCCCCGTTGATTAGAACATTTGTAATGTAGCCCAGTTTTTTAATTTCTGTTGGGCGTCTTAAACAAAATGACTCATTGTCCATATAATGAAGTTGACTAAACCAGTTTGTTTGGAATGATTTCTCCATACTTCAATGGCTCTTCTTGAAGCAAGTAAACAGTTACTTCTTGCAGGACCTTAGCTAAGGTCTGAGGTGAATATACCTGGAAATCGTTCATTGATCACCCACCTTTGTTTTAACACGAATCTGTATAAACTGGACAAACTAGCTATACATGTACCACCAACTTTTAACACATTGTCGTTAGATACAACCTTCTTGTGCCAAAGTGTTGACAGTCCAGGTTTGTTTTTTGAACTTCAGCAATTCCTCTACAATATTTATGAAATTATTCGGTACACCAACAACCTCTTCAGTCGCACTCTAGGGCAACAACCTTTTCTATAACACCTTCCAACTTTCCCTTAGCCTATTTAACTATAAATATCACCTCTATAGAGTAATAACCTCTAAACAACAACCAAAATTTACAGCTCCCAAAAGGTGTTGATCTACAAAGGTTGTATGGTCCACGTTATTTTATGTACACCTCTAATTGAAATCTACCAGTACTACACTGTACCACTCAAAACATGTTTATTCACATGAAACCAGTTTCTCAACAAGTTGTCTGTTATATATGGCAACTGATTCACCCAACAAGTTTTCCTGTACTACATCCTAACCAGTACTATCTTATACTAACCCTTGCACCAGGAACTAGCAACTTCACCACAGGTGAAGGAAAATAAAACATTGTTGTTTTCATGGAAGTGTTTGACCAGTGGCAACCAGGAATCAATACCAGACCATCGGGTTACAAAACCAGCCCACTGATCCCTGGACCACAGAGCCCTATAAACAATTGACATTACCACAGAGAAGAGATCGTTCCACCTGGTTATTTGACATGTTAATCCATTGGACCATTTGATTATCATTTACCAAAGGGTATTGATTGATAACTGGTGTAATGTCAATAGTTGATATCCGGAACTCTGTGCAAGGTGGTTTTTCCCTTAATTTACATGTAGGTACAAACAAATCTGGCCTAGTTAGACTGGTTTTGCATTCATATGCAAAAACAACTGACCCCTAACTCTATTTTCCAGATATGAATATTCAATAGGCTCAAGGATTATAACGGTAAAACTTTATTTGTACCTACAGATTAGTGTAGTTCCGGAGTAGGTCTATTAAACATGAACCACAGACTAAAAGTCAGCGTCACCAAAAACAATCAACAAAGAAACAGGTATGTACATTTACTTTTATTCAAAGATGTCAATATTTTATATCCATACCAGATAAATCAAGGAACATGATATTTCATTTCTATATAAAATCATTCATACAGGCTTAAACTCAATGTATAAATTCCAATGTTTAATTAAAAACATAAATTTAGTGTATTTGTATTAACCTGACCCTTATTTCTTGTTGACAGGAATAAATATTAAGTATGCACCACTGGTATAGTTCAATTTTGAACCCTGAGCCATGACCTTTTAGAAGAGTCTATTTGTGCGGGTAACCCGTGATTTATTGATATCAATAGTCATGATTTAAAGATATGCTACTTACTTAAGTGTGTTTTACATATCTGAATAGTCAATCCCACGCCAATTTTTATCGGCAAATGGATTAAACTTTAAAAGCGCAGTCACAGCTCAATGCTCGAAATCGAACTATACACTTGTCCATAGTTAGCTACTACAGAAGATTCATATAATATATTCATACATAGGTCAGGATCAGGTCAATATTTCCATACTACACCATAGCACTTTAGATGCAAAAAATGGAACAAATCGGTATCTCAAACAGACAGAGTCTGTCCCAAGTGTACCCATATACATGTACCCTGACTGTTTGACAGAATTATAAGTGATTACCAAAGGTGAAACAGACAAACAGACATTATGCAGACAAATGATATGTGTTAAAAGCCATTCAAATTGTACACATAATTAAACATAGATTAGGACTCTTTTGTTACCATGCACTACTCAGCTGTTTCTTTCAAACTTTCCAATGAAAAGGAGGGGGCTAATGACCAGAAGCTATTGTAAGGCTTACAATCATAGTTACAATGGCAAAACTATGGCATAACAATGATCATAAACCTTAAACTAATTTCTTGTTAAGTAGTCTGACAGTGTAAGCAAAACCCACGCTTAAAGAGTGATTCACCCATTCTTCCTAAATCTGTGCATGTATAAGAATAACAGTTTAAGTACAGCATAAAATACAGAAATAAATACAGAAAGATAGTCTTTCAGAAATACAGCACATTTTGAACACGGTTAACAGGTAAAGGTAGTCAGCGTATATCTGAGGATTCACAAGATTTCAGCAACTATGAGAGAAATAAACATTTCTTCATATATATTCCGTATTATTGTTTAAACATAAACAGTTTGCAAATATATCTTTGAACACTTACTCTCCAAACACTCAGTATTTATGTAACATTATATAACTCATGTCATATCACAAACTTTCACAATGTCAATAAATAAACCAAACATTTGGTATCCATAGCAACAATTCTGTACCATAGTAACCAATCAGAAGTCATGCCAACCATTTAGTATCCATCATGGTAACCTTTTAGCACCCATAGCTACAAATTAGAATCCATGACAACCAGTTTATGTTGATGGCAAACTTGTAGTATTTCCATAGTAACCGTACAGTATCTATGGCAACCTTGTACTATGATTCAGTTTCGGGTGCATCTGTCTGTGCGTCTGACTGTTCAGGTTTCATGGCAGGGAACAACAACACCTCCTATAAAACAAACAGTCATAGGTTAGTATCATCATAGTATAGGTAGGTAGGTATAGTCAAAAGCATTTTGACACAGTAGAAATACAGACAATTGTAGTCTTTTTTCAGCTATCAAAGGGCCACAACTCTCAATGGCTTTAAATTGAAACAGATTTGTAAGCTGCATCAAAATATGACTTGATCTGCCAGCCGCTGCATCCTCTCTGTGTGAGCCTTAAGGAGTTGTGTCGGACGAAATGGAGATTAGCCTTCACCTTCCCTCCTAGTCTAATCAGATAAGTAACTATCAGCAAACCACACATGCTTGTGCCTAAGCTTACAGCTGGTGCAATTGATCTTACAACATAGGCCAACTGCAATACTGGGTTCATTCATTCTTCTTATCTGAGCTACGGGGCACACTGATATGTCTTACCTTGATATTGTTAGAGTCTGTGAGGAACATTGCTAGTCTATCTAGACCCATACCCCAACCAGCAGTAGGTGGGAGACCATACTCTAGGGCTGTACAGAAACTTTCATCAACAAACATAGCTTCATCATCACCAGCATCCTTATCCTGTAATAATCACAGATATATACATGTATGTCAGCCACTTGTATCTTATTGTGGGGAAGATGGCATTAACCCATGGATTTGAGAATTTTTGCAATTTTTCCCTGTTTTATAGTACAATTAGACATTTTGTATGATAAGCAAGCAACCAACATGGAAAATGTTCCATATCAGTTTTTCAACTGTCAACATTTTAATATTGCACAAATATGATCTTATCTCTGTCAATATTGACAAGATAGAGGGACTTGTGCCTATAGATGTAAAATAAGAATTATTTAAATCAATTAAATCACTTGTTAGAACAAAGTGTAAAATTATTAATATTTGCAAAGTATTAATTTTCGTTATCAGGTTAAATAGATTGTGAAAATAGAAGACCATTCAAATTATGCAAATCAACTGCATAAAGTATATTCATTACAATATGAGGAGTCTTTCAATTTTTCAATTTTGTCCCTTTCACAAATAATTGCAGGAGATTTAGTACAATAATTTACTGTATGACTAGCAAGCAACCAACATGGAAAATATTCCATATTAGTTTTTCAACTGTCAATATTTTTATATTGCACAAATATGATCTTATCTCTGTCAATATTGACAAGATAGAGGGACTTGTGCCTGAAAGACCAAGTAAAGTAGGCAACTGGACATCTGTAGATGAAAACTTCACTGAGTCATATCATCTTTTGTATGCCTCCGTTCATTAGTATTTGAAATTATTTTTATCCTATCGAAAAATAACATTTTTTGCTAGAAAGTTTGCACGAAAAATCTATTTCTGAATACTAAAATGATTCTTGAACAGCAAAGAGTATTTCATAAGAATTTAGTTAATATTTTTGTTTTATACAATTTAATGTATGACTAGCAAGCAACCAACATGGAAAATATTCCAAATTAGTTTTTCAACTGTCAATATTTTAATATTGCACAAATATGATCTTATCTCTGTCAATATTGACAAGATAGAGGGACTTGTGCCTAAAGGAAATTGCAGGCAACTAAGCTACGGTCACAGCAAGTTTCATGATGATATATCATTCCTAACTGAAGTTATCTACTGAAAACGAAAAGTGGACAACTGCCACTCTGCCCGCCTGTGTGTTGAAATAGCGAATCTAATAAGTAATTAGGAATTGCAAGCAATACAGAAGTCCCTACCTGTCAATGTTTTGGTTGCCATGGTAACAACAACGTTTGTCCGGATAAAAAATAATTAGACGTGCATAATCTCCTTATTTGTCCCTATCCACATACTAAGTTTCATAAACCTAGCTTGAAAACCGTTTGAGTTATGGCAGGATCCAGATTTTCTAGACAGACAGACTAACGGATGGACGGAGAGCAACCCTATATTTCTAATGACCATTTTTTTCCCTTTGAAAATCTGGTTTAAAAGGTACTTGATTGACAACTGGCATAATGTATATGTTGCTGTGGACATGACTTATCAATATACATGAATTGTGTAAGTGAACTTTACCTTAGCTTGTTGCTGGAATCTATCTCTCTGGATGACAGGATCGTTTAACTCTGTATATGCGTTACAGATTTCTTTCTTGCATACAAATAATTCAAATCTCTCAGTCAGACCTGGCTTAGATCTATGCCTGTGGAAATACAACATCTTATTTAAGTACATTGTTAATAGTATGGAAAGGCTACTATGTTTGTGTATTTGGGATAAATGTAATTTTTCAAGAATGTTTCAGTTATATACAGAGGTATATATATATAGTATAACTGTTTTTCCTGGCCTGTATCCTGAAAAGTACTAACATGACTTCTTTATGCTTGGAGGAAAATCAACCTTGTCAAATCCCCCTCCCCCCAGGAATCAGATCCAGATTGTTGAGTTGCAAATCCAAGGCATTAACTTCGGCTACACTAAAGTTGTTACAAATTGATAACTAACAGTGATACGGCTGTGTGAGATGGGAAAGACAAAAATGATACATACAGAGTGTATATGAAAGTTGATACAATAAGTATAGCTTACCATTTAGCCAGAGGACTCATAACCTGAGGATGGTCAATGATAAATGTCGGACTAGTACAGAATTCTTCTATAAAATCACCCACAAGCTGAAACACAAAACAATATATAAATATCCAGGTGTATTGTTATTTCATCTCTGGTGTGGCCCGCCACACTTACAGCAGATGAAACAAACCACTGGGTTATCAAGGAGGTGTTTTTATGCTGCTAATGTCTAGTTGACAAGGCTTGACACTATTTAGGTCACTGGTCCTCCAAAAAAAAGACTTAAAATTTGTAATTAATAGAGTTACTGGTCCTTCAAGACTTTCACTGGTCCTTCTTGATTTTCACTGGCCTCAGACCAGGGGACCAGTGTAAGTGTCGAGCCCAGGTTGATAGTTTGAGTAATTGCACAATGTGTCATGACTGTAAAATGGTTTGTATGACAAGCAAGCAACCAAAATGGAAAATATTCCAAATTAGTTTTTCAACTGTCAACATTTTAATATTGCACAAATATGATCTTATCTCTGTCAATATTGACAAGATAGAGGGACTTGTGCCGGTAGGATATATGAGTGTTTGAGTTATATTACTTTTCTATATCACTTTCCTGTAAAATTATAATAAATATTGGCGGTTGATATTCCCTTAAATAATTGGCATCAAAAATGTCACAAGATTTTTCTTTCAATATTTATGTCCAAAAATATGGGGTCACTATATTTTGGTATTTCTTTGAGAAACTTGCTTGTCCTGCTCTTTGGGCTTTTTTGTGTTAGGTTATGTGTGGGCATTGCTCCCTGTAATTGTGCTATGTTGTGTTGTTACTGTTTTTGTGCTCGGCTGGTTAAGTAGAGTCCTGCCTTCCCTGTAGTATGTCCTCTTATCTTTTTTAAGCACTTCTGTAAATTTTGTTCCGTTTCATAACATGATAAAAATACTTGCTTTGAAATTTTATTCAATAATTTAATGTATGAAAAGCAAGCAACCAACATGGAAAATATTCCATATTAGTTTTTCAACTGTCAACATTTTAATATTGCACAAATATGATCTTATCTCTGTCAATATTGACAAGATAGAGGGACTTGTGCCCATGCAAAATAAGAATCACTTTTTAGAACATACTGTAAAAATATTTTTAATCTTTGAAATGGACAAGTTTTTGTTAAGTTTTCAGGTGAAAAATATTGTAAAATTAAAAGACCATTCAAATTATGCAAACTAACTGTTGCCTGCATAGAGTTTTACTATAACCTAAGGAGTCTTTAGAACTATCGAACCATTTTGTCCCCTTTCACAACTTCACAAACTTTTGCTTGAAATTTTATACAATAATTAAATGTATAACAAGCAAGCAACCCACATGGAAAACATTCCATATTAGTTTTTCAACTGTCAATATTTTAATATTGCACAAATATGATCTTATCTCTGTCAATATTGACAAGAAAGAGGGACTTGTGCCCATACAAAGTAAGACATATTTTAGTTTTTTAATTTTCTGAATTTTCCAACTATCAATTATGTACAGGTTTTTAAATTCTGTAGAAACATTTTGTTGATGCTAAAAATTCTTTTTGATTCCAATCTGAGGTAATTTGAATATTTTGGCAGTCAATTGACCATTTAAACTACTGCAAATAATTTGTTTAGAGTATGTTAACTTTCATAAGAAGGAAAGTTTAAGAACTCTCATTTGATTTTATTCAATGAAAAACTTTTCACAAATAGTTGCGTCCAATAATGATCAACAGTTGAATGTACGACTAGCAAGCAACCAACATGGAAAATATTCCATATTAGTTTTTCAACTGTCAACATTTTAATATTGCACAAATATGATCTTATCTCCGTCAATATTGACAAGATAGAGGGACTCGTGCCTACATTGATATTACCAGTTTTCCTGAACTGTAATCTAACCAGTTCTAACATACCCTTCCACAAAAATCCCACATTATTTTCAAATGTGGAGGAAAATCACCAACAGCTGTAAAAAAAAACAGACATAAGTTTCATGGAAACTACCTAGACTGAGAATCAAAACCAAATCACAGGACACAACTTTAAAATGTGATCAAAGATAATGGGTCAAGGTAAAATAAAGAAAGAGTACTGACCTTATCTAATAATCTAGCTGATGTTCTCGGTGCAGAACAGTCGACTCCATGTTTCACACACTGATCATCTAAGAACTTTCGAACCTCTAAAATCATACAATGAGAAATATAGACATTTGCTATGTATGCTACGTTTTTCAGTCATACACTTAAGTGTTAGTTCTCTGTAGATATTTTGTAAGAAGGATAGGGTATAAACATTTCAGCTGGTATCATTTGTCAAATTGTAAATAAGGTCTGAACGTCTTACATATGCTTTAACATTAACCATTCCAAAGAGAATTATTTCAATAAATGGTAAAGGTGATGATTTAGTGATAGAATAATAGAGTCCTATCATTAGCTAAAATATTAAGTATTTCTTTATTAGAACATATCCACCCCACTCTTGATAACTTTAAGACTATAAACAACCAAGCCACCTAGTCCTTAAACAACATTACCTGGTGATGCTAGGTTAGTTGGATCGGGGAATTGAACATACCTGGTGCTGCTAGGTTAGATGGATCGGGGAATTTAACATACCTGGTGATGCTAGGTTAGATGGATCGGGGAATTTAACATACCTGGTGATGCTTGGTAAGATGGATGGGGGAATTTAACATACCTGGTGATGCTAGGTAAGATGGATGGGGGAATTTAACATACCTGGTGATGCTAGGTAAGATGGATGGGGGAATTTAACATACCTGGTGATGCTTGGTAAGATGGATGGGGGAATTTAACATACCTGGTGATGCTAGGTTAGATGGATCGGGGAATTGAACATACCTGGTGCTGCTAGGTTAGATGGATCGGGGAATTGAACATACCTGGTGCTGCTAGGTTAGATGGATCGGGGAATTTAACATACCTGGTGATGCTAGGTTAGATGGATGGGGGAATTTAACATACCTGGTGCTGCTAGGTTAGATGGATCGGGGAATTTAACATACCTGGTGCTGCTAGGTTAGATGGATGGGGGAATTTAACATACCTGGTGATGCTAGGTTAGATGGATGGGGGAATTTAACATACCTGGTGCTGCTAGGTTAGATGGATCGGGGAATTGAACATACCTGGTGCTGCTAGGTTAGATGGATCGGGGAATTTAACATACCTGGTGATGCTTGGTAAGATGGATGGGGGAATTTAACATACCTGGTGATGCTAGGTAAGATGGATGGGGGAATTTAATATACCTGGTGATGCTAGGTAAGATGGATGGGGGAATTTAACATACCTGGTGATGCTAGGTTAGATGGATCGGGGAATTTAACATACCTGGTGACGCTAGATTAGATGGATCGGGGAATTTAACACCTAGCTTCTTCTCCAGTTCATCGATCATACTGACACGCTTAAATGGTGGAGTAAAGTCGATATCCCAGACTGGACCATCGGGACCCTCAGGATGATACTGTACACTGTGACCTCCTGTAATCTCCTTCACCATACCTTTACGGATAACAAGAATAAGTTAACATCAATGTATTACCAAAATATGGTGTGTCTCTGTAGCTTAGTGGTTAGAGCGCTTGCAGGCTTATCTAGCGACCTGGGTTCTGAGTGGATTCACACGTATGCCTGCCATATTTCAGCAGAAAGTTGACTGCACATAAATACACTTTCATAAGGAGACTTTCACCACTAATTTTATTTTATTAAATAAGTCAATAAATAAAATTGCAAAACACGTATGCCCCATGGCAGCCAAATTGTTGAAAATTTGACCTCAAATTAATAGGGGTGATCTTCTGTTTCTGGCCAACCTCTATGTCAAGATCCTAGGGAAAAGCATTTTTTAATTTTGAGTTATTCAATGCAAACCATTTTGGTCTACCGTAAGACACACAGACTAAACTGGGCAAAGCAATATATCCCCTAATCAAAGTTGGGGGGCAGAATTAAGTAATAATTAACAATAGATAATGTTTTGCATGGGATAAGAACCATTAAGTTGCCAGCTACATAAAACACATACTTACCAGCAAGCATAGTCTCTGTTAAACTCATCAAATCATTATAGTCAGCATATGCCATATAGAATTCCATCGTTGTGAATTCTGGATTATGTGTCATGTCGATACCTTCGTTACGGAACTGACGACCTATCTCATACACTCTGTCCAATCCACCAACTACCAACATCTATGTGAATATAAATAAATATCATCAATACACACATAAGTACAAGTAACAACTAATTTTAAATTGCAATATTTTTAGCCTGAAAATCCTGGAATTTTAACCAAACAATTTAACTGAATGATTATAGCAATGTTCTTATAACAATACATTGGCTTCATTGACAGTTCTATGCCATTTTTCTGCAATACATTGGCTTCATCAACAGTTTTATGCCATTTTTCTGCAATACATTGCATTCATTGACAGTTCTATGCCATTTTTCTGCAAATACATTGGCTTCATTGACAGTTCTATGCCATTTTTCTACAAGATTCAGTTGTCCAAAATTTATGAACCAGCCCTATGTCCACATGACCCGCATATGACTATCACTTCTTTAAATGATGATTATTGTACCAGTATGAAGTAAACCTGCGTTGATGAAAACGTTAGCAATAATGTGTAAAGGCCAATGTAATAATTAGTGGCACAGCAGGTGGAGATAAACAATTACTTGCTTACAGAAAATTTCTGGGTCCATGATATCTCCATAGACATAAATCATAAACGCCTTTTGGGAAATATCAAGATAATACAGAGAATTTGGGAACTTTATATGGACATATTTATACGGCTGGAAAGATAATTTCATGAGGAACAAGTTGGAGTTATTCAATTTGCAAAATAATTTTGGACTTTTTAACTAAATGTGAGTGAAGTTTTCTTCAGAATTCTGCATTATTGATTATTCACTCATAAACTTGTCACTAACTTTATGCTCCAGTAACCTCGCCCAGTTGGCCTGTAGTTAGAGTGTGTGACGGTCAATAGAGGATTGTGTAGTGGACTGATGTTCAAAATTTTAAAAAGTACGGAAACGTTTTAGAGACATCCCCAAATAGAAAAATACTGGTATTTTTTGAAACAGCGAGCATTAAAACAGACTTAACCCACCATTCAAAATGGGTGTAGATATTATGTTATATCGGATGCGTATTGGGCAATTTAAGCATGGAGTTGCAAAACAACACAAAAACAAAGAGCGTTATAATCCATATACAGCTGTACACGGAAACGACATCCACTACAGAGTATTTTTATCATGTCTCATCATATCCGTTGTCCTATTCTTCACCGACATAGCTCTATCCATCTATAAAGCAAACATACATACAGCAGAGAACTGTTCACTCTGCATTGACCACATTTCAGTGGGCTTACCCAGTATAGCACAACCAATATCGGAGGGCTTGAACTATAGTATAGTAACGTTTGGTACCTTCTCCAGCCCATTTACATATTGGAACAGTATTCCGTGCATCCAACACACACTGTTATTGCTTTCGGGAGATGTAGAAGAAAACCCTGGACCAGTTACAGAGGACAGTGAAAACAGGATTCTGGCCGCTATTAGTTCACTTGACCATCGATTAATGTCAGAAATACACGAAGTAAAATCAAGTATGACCGTTATGAAAATGGATATCAACACAATTAAGTCTGAATGTTTGGAGAATAAACATGAAATGACCAAGATCAAGAAAGATCAAAGCACAATTAGAACTGAAATCTCCGGTATCCGTGACGAAGTTGAGGAGTTGAGAGAATTCAAAGAGAGACTACAATTAGACGTAGAATATATAAATGACAAACTTGATATGAAACAAAATGCAATGGAGGCTATGGAGCAACATGTTGACCATCTAGAACGGGAAGTGCGCAAAGGGACAATGCGAATATTTGGCTTACCAGAGGATAACTATGAATCCAAAGAGTCATTAAAAGATAAAGTAAAACATGAAGTTCTAAAGGTTGCTTGCCCTACAGAAAACTGGTTAAATGACAATATCAAATTTGTGACTAGATTAGGAGAGAAATCTGAGGGTTACGATAGAATGGTTTTAGTATCATTCCGCTTTGACGACGACAAATTCAAAGTATATAAAGGCAGAGAGAAACTTCGAGAGAAGGGAATTCGAGTAGGTGATGATCTGACAAGAAGTCAACGAGAGACACTATCAAGGTTAAAACGTCAGGGTAAGAATGGCTACTTCTACAGAGGTCAATTACATATATTTGAACCTAGAAATAAAACCAATGATACGCGTGTTACAATGAAAGCTAAACGGAAAACGGACCAAAACTCTAATTCAGACAGTGAAACCAAATGTAGTGAACACTCATTGTCAGGCAGTGCTCATCTAAACGGTGATGACCAAGATACGATGGTGACAGAAGCTGAGGGTCATTTGTTTGATATGTAGGAAAGAGGCCGAGGCCCTACAAACACTCACATTCTAAATTGTTTAAATTGGAACATTGAAGGGTTGAAAAATAAACTCTCCAACATAGGCATGATTAATTACTTTAAACATTTCTCTATTATTGCATTGACAGAAACATGGCTAATTGATGACTCTGATATATGTATGTTATTACCAGAATATTGGTACTACTTTGTGCCAGCGTGCAAACAACGAGCGGCTGGTAGAGCAATGGCAGGTGTAGTTGTATTTGTAAAACGCAATATTAGTAATTTTGTGACACGTGTATTGCCAGATTGTGATTTTGGAGTGTTTTTAAATTAGACAAATCATGTTTAATTAGTGATAGAGATATTATCTGTGGTTTTGTGTATTTGCCTCCATATTCTTCACCATTTTATGAAACGTGAAATGTTAAGGGTATCAAAATGTTAGAAGAGTCTTACATCAATTTAACCTCAAAGTTTGATGCTGATTTTATAATTAGCGGAGATTTAAATGCTCGAACAGGAGATAAAAGTGATTGCTTAAATATGGTACAAAGGTCTGAGGAACTTAGAGCATTTCAAGATATTTTTGTAGACGATCTAATTTTTCCTCGAGTCTCAAATGATAAGAAGTTAAACTCATTTGGCTCTGATTTATTAGAATTTTGTAAGACATATATCTTGCGTATAGCTAATGGGCGGTTATATGGTGATAAGGATAAAGGTGATTTTACATATATTAGCCTCATTGGCTGTAGTGTCATAGACTATGTACTCTATTCTGATAATGTCACAAATTCCCTTAAGGATTTTCAGATAGGTTATAGAACTGAGTCTTCCCATCTCCCCATAACATTTAATTTGGCAGTTACAACTTCCACGGTTAATAAAAAGAACCCTGACAATGAGCAGAATCGTAAACATAGATATGTTTTCAGTGAAAACAACACTGCAAATTATAGGGAATATTTGAGTAAACTTTTAACTCCAACTTTTACAAATAGTTTTCTCTCTGAAATCACAGATGTTTCGATGTCTTTATCAGATATTGTTAACAAATTTAATGACTTACTATACACTAGTGCAAAATGTTGTCTCAGTCAGTCGATCAATAAGCCAAAGACTCAACCACGTTGGTTTGATAAAGTATGTCAGGAACTCAAGTATTTGAAATACAAATATTTACGTATTTTTAGACGTCACAGATGTGACGAAAATTTAAATGCATATATAACTGCCAAAAACAATTTTAGGCAATATTGTGACCAAAAACGTAAAGACCATTTCGACATGCAATTAAATGAGCTAATAGATACAACTAACAATGCCAAATCATTCTGGAAAAAACTAAAATTCATGTGTTCAGGTACAGGCTCAAATTCAAATTCTATATCGCAGGAAGAATGGAAAACACATTTTGAAACCCTTTTTGATTTAGAAGAAGAAAATGATAACACCGAACCATTTACTCTTGATGATAACTGTGAAAACGATATAGAAGAAGCTATTTTTAATTCAGAGATAACAGATGATGAGATACTTAAAGCTGTTAAAGGTCTTAAAACTGGTTCAAGTAGCGGAGAAGATAACATTACTCCAGACTTTTTTAAACATGGAATTGACCTTTTATTACCATTGATTAATAAATTATTTAATAGACTGTATAATACAGGAACTTTCCCTATACAGTGGAGCACAGCTGTCATAATACCTCTGTTTAAGAAAGGAGATGTAAACGTACCTGGTAACTACAGAGGCATATCACTCTTAAACATATGTAGTAAGGTATATACCAGTATTCTAACTAGAAGGTTGACATTTTATGTAAATATTTTTGGGAAACTGCACGAAACCCAAGCAGGATTTCGTGAGGGTTATTCAACAATTGACAATGTTTTTGTTTTAGATGCTATTGTGAGCAAACAATTATCAAAACCAGGTGGTAAACTGTATATAGCCTTCATTGACTTTATGAAATGTTTTGATATGATCAATAGGGATAAACTATGGAACGCTTTAAGACGTAATGGAATAAAGGGGAAATTATACGAAGCATTGACTGGTATGTACAATTCAGTACAAGCTTCTGTCAGAACCAAAGAAGGCCTGACTGAGAATTTTAACTGTCCTGTAGGTTTAAAACAAGGATGTTTAGCATCGCCTATTTTATTTCTGATATTTATTAACGAACTTGTTCCCTATATTGAAGAAAGTGGAGTAAGGGGTGTTCAATTGTTCCCAGATGCTATTGAAATATTATCACTTTTATTTGCTGATGATCTTGCTCTTACAGCAGACACAGTGATAGGATTGCAGAAATTATTAAATGTTTTACATAAATTCTGTCTGGATAAGGGGGTAAAGATTAATACTCAAAAATCAAAAATAATGGTATTTAAGAAGGGAGGGGTATTGTCAAACATGAGAAATGGACTTACAATGGTGAAGTTATTCAATCAGTCAACAGTTTTCCATATGTTGGAGTTACCTTGTCACAGCAATTCTCGTACGCAAGAATGGCTCGTGAACAAGCCTTAAAGGCTAAACGTGTTTTTATTTCTATTTTATCAAAATTATATGAATATGGTCAATTACCCCATAATGTCTTTTTCAATATATTTGATACTAAATTGAGCCCTATTTTACTGTACGGTGCAGAAATCTGGGGTATCCAGAGACAAGCTTCAACCGAAATTATTCATAATTATGCTTGTAAGCGCTATATGTGCGTAAACCAAAAAACAATCAATGTTGCTGTACTTGGTGATTGTGGTAGATTTCCTCTGTTTATAAATGCAACTAAAAGAAGCATTAACTACTGGCTCAAAATTCTTAAAATGGACGAGAACCACTATGTAAAAAAATGTTATTTGATGTTGAAATACTTAGACGATCATGGTAAAAATAATTGGGTTTCTGGTATAAGAAAAATATTATGCAGCAATGGTTTCGGATTTGTCTGGTTTGACCAAGGTGTTAACCATCAAAACGTATTTTTAAAACATTTCATTCTACTACTTAAAGATCAATACATCCAAGAGTGGACAGGTCTGGTTTCAGACGGCTCAAAACTTTTCTTGTATAGTCAATATAAAAGTGAGCTAAGCCATGAGCCATATTTACATTTTATAAAGATTAAGAAATTTAGACATTCACTATCAAAATTAAGAACTTCATCTCATGATCTCGAAATAGAGAAAGGCAGATATAATAATATTCCTAGAGAAGATAGAATATGTAAACTATGCAATATAGCGATAGAAACAGAGTACCATTTCATTTTAGTATGCCCGAAATTACAATGTGTAAGAGAAAGATATATACATAAAAAATATGTTTTAAACACAAATGTTCACAAGTTCAGAATTCTGATGAACTCAACTTCTGAGCATGTATTAATAAATTTAGCTATGTATACATATTATGCTTTTCAGAAACGACAATCACTGCTCCAAGATTTACAACAAAATAATACATGACACTATGAAGACATGTATATTCTAATAATTATTGTTAATATCAATGTAGGCCTACTATTAGACTCATTTACATATAATACTATATACATGTTTGTAATCGCATTCCATTAAGTTTGCCTTGTATTTCGTTTTGACAAGGTAAACTGTACAATGGAAACATTTTTCATTATACAATTTGAAGTAATTAACGATAATTTGAATTTTCATTTAAAGCGTATAGATTTTGGTAGACAAAACTCTTACATGTAGAGCAAACGTATATATATGTATGTATTTATCACTTGTTAAATGTGCAGTTTTGTCCCGACTTAGTAATATTGTTCTCAACTATTTGTGTCTATTTCAGGTACTAACCTATGTATTTTCTGTAAATATGTTTATATTATTGTTATGGGCTGGTGGCCGATGTCAAATAAAAGAATTGTCATTGTCATTGACAAAAGATGAAGCATAGTTTCCAAACAATGTAATGCTCAAATGTTCCAAATAATCATTCAACATTTAAGATAAGATGAACTTTATTTAACGTTGATTATGGTTAACATAAGAAACATAAGCTATAGGTTTCTATTTGACATCTAATATTGTACCTTTAGATATAATTCTGGAGCTACTCTCATGTAGAGGTCCATATTTAGATCATTATGGTGAGTTATAAATGGTTTGGCAGTGGCGCCGCCTGGTATCATATTCATCATAGGTGTCTCTACCTGAAATTATATCACTCATTACATTACATGGATCCCTGAAAAGTTTTCAAACTTGTCAGTCCAAAAATGTACACAAACTGAACTCAATATCAACATAAGACTTTCTGTCAGTTAAAATCAATACTTGTCAGTCACAAGAGAATAACTGATAGATTTTTTAATTTCATTGCTGCACAGTAGAAAACTGCACAGGTGTATTAAAACCATAGAAAAGCAGGCTATACATCAAGTATGAGTAAACGTTCAAAATATTAAAAATACTGAAAACTGCTTATCAACATACAGAACAAGATCATTTGTTTATAGATTTCATAGCACAGTTATTTATCAAAATACTGAAATCAATATTGAGACTGAAAACTTTTACCCATGATAAAGCCATGCAACTTTAAAGAAACAGCAGTTAATGAAGACTAAAACTGAACACGACTGTGGTAGTTTTTAATGAATAAATCTTAACATTCTCTTAAAACGAGTTCATCATGAAATTATGCACCAGTCAATTGAAACCACGGCCCCCCCAACCCCGGGGAAGGGCGGGGGATAGCGGGGGAACAGTCCCGTGTTTTTACCTTTCCGATGTCCCCGCACTGCCGTGTGAGTGCAGGGCCTTTGTTTCGCGCCAAAATAGCGGGGATTTATGTGCCGTGCCTATACCCGTGATTTTACCGAGTTTTTGCCGGAGAACAGCCGGGCTTTATCCGTGGTTTGACCAACAGTATTGCATACATCCAAAAAGATCGTGTAGAAATACACATATACACATGATCTTTGAAACATCGTTACCGTATGCGGGCTTCAACCATTCCGTTGTATTCTGTTCTATTGAAGATTTACACGTCGTCTAATCATGTCTATGCTATACTGGATCCTAGTTAGATTCGGGTAAGTAGTGTATTTTAAGGAATATTTAACGAAGCAGTAGCGCATGCAATAGAGTCGCGGTAGCCGCGGCTCCAATATTTTGGCCAACAATGTCTATTTGTTTTGTTTTCGCACAATTGTAACTTAATGATTCTTTTGAAATGCCCCAATTAACACGAAGCTGTCACGTTGTTAGTTCAGGATTAGAGTCGGGGAAGCCAATTAGTAGATATAATGGCATCTCGTGTTAATTGATAACCGACTATAGGTAATTCTATCCCTGGAGGCGAGAAAACAAGTTTGACGATTGAAAGAAGAAGAGTCATCGCTGGAATTAAACGTCGACCGTGAGCTTTAGTAGGGGATACCTTAAACTTAAATCAAATCAAAATCGCTGGAATTGACGTTGTTGAAATAGCATTTTAGGGGTTTGTGACATTGAAGGGCATATGATATGACCCTCTTTGAAAATTTGAAGGTATATGTATTTAAGGAAAATGTGGCTAAAGCGGAAATGATATATGGCTATATACTAGAAACGATTAACTTGTTCTCTATATCTGAAATTTAGTTTTATAAGCTACTTTTGTCCCCATGAAACCGCTCGAGTGCATCTGGATATCTGTATGATGTAGTCTCCAGGTGGCAGTTTGTTGGGTTTAACGATCGTTTTCAGCAGTATTTCGGTTATTTACAGAAGCTTACATCGTTTCTGAAAAAAGCAGAACTAAACTTGTCCTCCAGATCTCCATAAGAAATTTACATTCCTGGAAAGAACCAGTACTATAAAACGGATGAGTCATCCGAAAGAAATTGACCAACATTTGTACCTGAAATACATGGTCGGTAGCAGGATTCGAACACATATAAAGTGCACAGTCATGTCAGGTCTTTTGTATGCTCGGACATGTGGCATAGTCGGTTCCGAGGGTAAACAAACCCAACAAAGTAAGTCTTTTGTCAGCAGATAAGAACCAGGGTGTACGAACAGTCACCGATGGATATACTGCCCTTTAATATTAGACCTACAAGAAATACTATCAAGTGTGACCCATTCGAGAAAAATAAGGGGAGGTAAAAACTACCGTACTAAATCGCCCAGCAGCTTTCATTTGACCAGAAAAGCGTCTCAGTGATTCAGACGTGGTCACCGAGATTGTGTTTACACATAATTTTCTTGTTTTTTACGTCAAAATTCTGCTTCACAGGTAGGTTTTTATCGTGCTTTTTGTGAGTATTCTATTGCAAGAGTTTGTAGGTTCATGCGATTTGTTACATCAGCCTAATGTCATCATTATAACGCGATCAATTCAGCACATTTTAAGCCACGGTAACCCTGACCTATTAAGTTATGGTCAAAAGTGCTCAGAAATCGATCTTTCAGGGCACACTTCAAAAAATCTCAGCACCCCTTTCGCGGCTCCTTTTCATAAAACTTGCCTACGCACCTGCCGTTGATACTTAAATTAAATTTCAGCACACATTATTTCTATTTTAATATGTGACATGAACACTTTTAATATTGTGAGCTTGGGGTACAGTACTAGTATGGTCGTCTTGTCGGCCCCGTCTTGTCGCCATAAATGTTTGGTCATCGTGAGTGCTGGATTCAGGATCGTGAGTGCTGGATTCATATCCTGAATCCAGCACTCACGACTATATATATCCTGAATCCAGCACTCACGACGCATTTTTAAATAGCTACGGTTGTTTTTTATTGATGTAGATACATATGTGCCTTTCGCGTGACAGGCCTAGCTCTTCGTAAATTTAGTTCCGAACTACCTAAAAAATTAATGGCAATTTTAGCGGTGTTACACCTTCGTCTTCAAAAAGCGCGGTAGTACAACAACAACGAAACGAAAAAGATGCCCCAAAATCAAAAATAATCTTTACTGGGCCCTTTATCTGTTAGGTATACAGGTGTATTATTCTGTCCTTATATTAACCCGTTGATAATTGTAAATGGACAAACATTGTATGAACCATACTTTAAACAGAAATCGAAGTCGTCAATTTGTCATATGTATTCGCGGGTGAAAGTTGAAGAAAAAAATCGAACTTTACAGCGAACCTGTGTTGGAATCTAGCCCTGTTGTATCAGAATCTCGTTGCAGAAAGACATTTGGTGCCCTTTCATGCATTTAATAATTCACAATATGGTGCAACTCAGGTGATTTGATGAAATAATGCTAGCTGAAGTCCCCTATTGGGATTCCAACCACAGAGGTCATGTAGGTGGTGGCAAGTAGTGATTTGAGATATTAAACTGGTCATAGACGCCCCTTCTGTCCCTAATGTTTTTTATTATGTAATCCCACTGTCGGTCAGATCAAAGAACTTTAATATTTTTACAAAAAGCTTGTGACTCCCCTCCGGATTTGTGCCGAAAATAGCATTGTTTGGAAGATTGTTTATGCTATGCATAGGCTTCTCAAGGATTCTGCATACCGTGATGCAACATTGTGGCCTGTGGACACTAGTTTTCAAAAGGGACAAGTCAAAAGAGCCTATCATCAAACAGCGGCTGAGCGCCTGCTCGAAAAACATGAAGCATACTTCAGCAAGTGATATAAAAATCAATTGACAAGTTAAACAGTCCGGCCCTCTTTTTCCCTATGAGCCGATCACCGCTCAAGATCTTTTATATTAATACCTCTCTTGTCTGTGTATTTTTAGCAACTACACAAGGTGTTTGACTATACGGTATATGACAGAAAAGCGCAAAAGTAGTGTAACACATGTGAGCACTGGCAATTATGCGGATTGTAGAGATACTAAATTAAAGTTGATTTAAAGAAAACTGACAAATGCAATAATGGAACTAGATATATTTAACAGTGTTCTGGAAAGGTATACGCGTATACGCCATGCGCCA
Organism: Spisula subtruncata; assembly: GCA_963678985.1. Taxonomy (NCBI): domain Eukaryota; kingdom Metazoa; phylum Mollusca; class Bivalvia; order Venerida; family Mactridae; genus Spisula; species Spisula subtruncata. The sequence goes on from OY787667.1 coordinate 11,794,425, forward strand.
TTTTATAATACGACATTAATATTCTATTTGTAACATTAAATTCGTTATGTTATTTTGTGAAGTCGCAATCACATATTCTCATGGAAAGGTAATACAGAAGACCTTAAGCCTGCATTTTACCTGTGTCGTCTCCTAGGAATAACAAATCATGGTGACAGAAAAGTTGCCGCATACCGTCTTTGATGTATAATGCCAATAGAGCGCAGACACAAGCCAAAGTTCGATAATCAGAGTACACCAAATTGACTCGCGGTTTAATTTTAAAGAATTTTTATCGACACAGGCCCGGCAGCAGTGGAAGCGAACCCATCAACCTCTGACACAGGGTAACCAAGTAAAATTGGAAAATGTGACCACAAAAAAACCAAGCCAAAAATATAAAATAGAATGGTATACTCTAACCACAAAACCCAAAGAAGGCCCAGTGTATCACAAGATACAAGTATGACCTGCATTGAATACGAAGAACGGGGCGACTTTTTACAGCTGCCACACAAGCACTTAACGCAAAAGCAACTATTTATAATGCCAATAGAGCAGAGACACGAGCCAAGCAATGATGCCATGAATATTTTTCTTTGATATGTGTCGGCATGAAATTAATGCTGATTCAAAATGAATTCTTTTATCTCGCAGCGCTATTTGTGTTACATTGTTTTTAATAAACATGCCAATTTTTTTTTAGTTTTTTCACCTTGCATCGTCGTAATCAGAATCCTTATAACACCATCATATTTTGAACAGACTGTAGTGTATAAAACAAAGTCTGCTGTACATTTTTGTCCACTATCATATTATAATATCAAATCACTGCATGGTGCAGCATCAATGTTCCCAGGACCCTTCATCCTTCAGTCTTTTCTATTGAAACTATAAACAAGGGCATTTTGACCAAACTTTTTCCAAAAAATATATTAGTCCCCGACACTGCAACTTTTAAATCCTAGTGAGAATCCTGATGCCTATTCAAGACAATGTTCTTAAATCATATATATAGTATCCAAAAAATTGAAAAGTATGACGGCAACATGTGCATTTGTGCTTCAGCTTCTGCTAAAGTGGTTTGTCAACCGTTTTTGTGCCCCAACCACAAGAGTGGCTGCTGGCAGGGGTATATAGATTTGCTGTTGTCCATGCTCCACAGACTCTGTCACAAAATCTTGTGACTGATTGTGTCTAGAGAAAAAGTACTGGATGAAACCATGAATGAGTAATAATCAGGAACTCAAGTTTGTAAAAGTTTTCCAATGTATTAATCAGTCCTGAAATTTGTCTTTTTATAATTTCAGACATGTTTTCCTTCGAGGAACTGCTAACACGTTTTTCGCTGAAGCCAGCAACGAAAGATGTTTTAGAAAGGGAAGATTTAAATACAAAGTAATATTAAAAGAGCTCAATTTTTAGTGCAAGGGGTAATCAAGAAATAACAGGAAAATGGTTACAAAAATGTTTCTTATAAAAAATATTAATCTTCTACATTGCTTTTGCCATGAAAATGTGGTACAAATTGTTAGTCCCCTACCAGTGAGAATCACTGGAGGGAAATCTGGATCCCGCGAAAGTAATAAAAGTATTGTAGATATTTTCACAAAACTTGATGTACATAATATATAAAAGGGCAATGTGAGGATCATGCACGTCCTTTATTTTTCATCAGATGTCAAAGGTCGCAGGGACCATTAAAGTCAAATTGAATTAATGGCTCTAACTCGGAAACTCTCTGGCATCCTTGAGTAGTAGACCCCTATTAATTTTGGGGTCAAAGGTCAAGGTCACGCGGATGCCAATGAATGTCAAATCCGTTTTCAGGATGTAACTCACAAACCCTTTGACCTAGAGCCTCTATATTTCATAAGATGGTTGGCCTCCTCGAGTAGATGACCCCTGTAATATTTGGGATCAAATGTCAAGGTCACGCAGGTGCCATTGAAGGTCAAATCCGTTTTTAACTTTGACTCATGTCTCCTTTTACCTAGAGTTTCCAAACTTCACAGGGTGATTGGACTCCCTGAATAGATCAATCTGATTGTTTTTTAGGTTGAAGATCAAGGTCACAGGGGCTGTTAGGCAAAATATGTATCCACTCATTGTGACTCAATATCTTGGGACTCCTTTGCCATTCTGCCTTAAAAACTTCTTACTATTATTGGGGGACCGGTAGGGGACTAATGTGTTGTGAGCAACACCCTGTGACTTGTTAATATATTATGCAAACCAACTGTTAAAAAATAGCCATTTCCGATAAATTCTGGATTACACCTTGGATATCTTATATAATATTATCTCTTTGTCATGTTTTGAATAATTATATTAAAGTGTATTTTATTAGCTTGGCTTTTCAAGAAAAAAGTTAAAGTTAATGTTGTCACTTGATTGTCTGCTTTGATTACCGTGGCAAGTGTTTTGTGCAAGTCATTTTCTAAAGGAGTGTCTAAGGTATCCCCTTGAAACTCAGAATAGCTATTCACTATAAAAAGCTTCTCCACAGAGGAAAAGCTTGTGGTGCGTACACTACAGGTGCAGTTGGCGTTTTCTGCCTACTTTCTGTGGCATGCATTGCATACACTATGTGTAGAGCACTTAAAGTACTATTTAGCACTGACTGAGAAGACTTGCTCTTTCCGCATGTACTCATTTTTATGCACCCAAAGGCTTCAAGGGAGTCATATAGTTTTTGAACTGTCCGTCATTCTGTCAGAAGACTTCAACATTGGCCATAACTTCCTCATTAGTGAATGGATTTAATTCACCCTTGCACACTATACCCTTTGGTACAAGACCTTCAAGGTGACATATCAATTTATGACCTTCACCCCTGGAAGACCTTGAAGACCACTTTTTAAAAAACTAACATTGACCATAACTTACTCATCAGTGAATGGATTCAATTCATACTTGCATACAATACCCCTTTGGACAAGACATTCAATGTGACAGATAAGTTTATGATCTTAACCCCTGCCCAGGATGACCTTGAAGATCCAATTTTTCAAAAACTTTTGCTGGCCATAAACTTCCTCATTAATGAATTGATTTACTTCATACTTGCACACAATACTCCTTTGGACAAGACCTTCAATGTGACATACCAATTTATGACCTTGACCCCTGGATGACCTTGACATTGGAGATCTATTTTTTTGAAAACTAACTTTGGCCATAACTTCTAAATTAGTGATAGGATTCAATTCACACTTGCACACAATACCCCTTGGTACAAGACCTCCAAAGTTACTTATAAGTTTATGACCTTGACCCATGGATGACCTTGAAGATAATTTTAATTGGCCATACCTTTCTCATTAGTGAATGGATTTAGTTCTTACTTGCACATGATGCTATGCCCCTTGGGACAAGACCTTCAAGATGACATATGAATTTGACCTTGACCTCATTGATGACCTTGACTTGTAAGATCAAATTTGACATAACTTTATCACTGAATGGATTCACTTTATACTTGAACATGTCGCTCCTTTCCGTTGAATGTGTTGTGGAATTTTTTCCCTGTTCAAAGATCAAAGCACCACTTCGGGGGCAGTAGTTTTTGACATTGTTCAATCTTAATGGAGTTCATTTAAGTGATGACACTTATTATAAATGCTGAACTTTTGACATTGTAAGCATGTCTGATATTTAATATGAAAAAGATTTTTTTCAGGGAGAGTCTTTGTCTTTTAAGTCCATCTCTCATAGACAGTTTGGATATAACACTGGGGCAGAAGTTGCTGCTAAAGGATGCAGTTGTGAGCCTGAGGAATATGGGTAAGTTAATACAGAGACAGAAATTGAAAGTTATTACTCTTTCATAGAAATTGTTGGCGTTCCGAGATCGAATCACGGTCACATCTGGACTGCTGACTGACTGAGTTTCCTGATTCAGATTAGGTACTGTTAAAAAAATTGTCAAGCATAACCTTTATTTGCCAGTCAGTTTTCTGCTGAAACATGGCAGGCATATATGTGTCTCCACACTGATTCGAACCTGGGACACAAGTTTAGACGGCAAGCACTCTAACAAGTACGCCAAGGTTGCCAGTAGTTCTAGCCTAGACTGAGGGTCAGGAAAGTAAACATTCTATGGGCTTGACTGGAAATAAGTTGTAACATCATTTCTAGGAGGGGACTTTCATCGATTACCTAGATGTTAAACCAGAAATATTGCCATTAACTTTTTGACATTGTGTGTGTCAGCTACTTTTAAGTTTTACATAGCCTTTAAAAGTATACCGCCTTTGTGGTCCAGCGGTCATATGTGCTGTCTTTATGATCACTGTAACCTCTGACTGATAGAACATTTTAGGTTCGATCTCTACCATTTGATGTCAGAGCAGTGAAAATTTAATATTTAAACCAAATTAAATGCAATTGCAACAGTTTGAAATATTAATTTTATTGTTCCTCTGTTTTACAATGTAGTAGACACAGACACACCTGAAAGGAAGGAGTCCACAGAGCCAAGTGCAAAGGGAGATAATGCTCAACCAGGAGCATCTGGATGTCATACAAAACCTAACATGAGGAAGTCATGGGGTCAGCTGACACTCACCTTTGATGGAAATTTGGGACCAGAACTTTCTGTAGGTTGCTTACTGAAATCAGTCAAAAGTTCAATATCCAGCCAAATGATCTAGAGGCTTCAGAGTTATGGTCCTTGACACAGAAAATTAGCATTTTTTTTATTTCAGCTCAATAACTCATCCATTAGCCATTGGATCTTCACCATATTGCATGAACAAGTGTAAGGCCTAGGTCAAGATCGATAACCAGCCAAATTGACTTGGGAAGGTTACAGAGTTGCAGCCTTTGATGCAAATAAAAATTGCATTTTTTCTGGTTTCAACTCCATAACTCAATCATTTGTCATTGGATCTTCAACAAACTTCATAAAATTTAACCAAATCGACCAACCCTGGGGGACATTAGTTTTACCAAGGCATATATTGGGAAAACATTTGAAAATGTTCTTTGACCAATATTGTTACAAAAACGATTTCTTGAAAACTCTGATTGCCATGGTAACCATAAGTGAAATCTTCAAAACTCTTCTTAAAAACTCATAACACTTACTGTCTTGTTTATCAGCATTGACAAACAGGTGAACGATACAGGGTCATCTAGACCCTCCTGTTCGTAGATTAATGCATTATAAGTCTGACTTTGCATTGGAAAACATGTGTGTAAAATACTTGGAAATTCTTGAATCTTCTTGTTATAGTCATTTTGTCTTTTGTAGGATTCTGTTGATGAAAGAGCAGAAGAAGAAAGATACATGGCCCTGGCTGTTGAAGAAATTGATGAAAAGAGTAAGATCTATTATAGTGTGCTGCCTGGAAAAATGTTTGATTATCACACAGCAATCAACAATGCATCAAAAGAACTTTGTCGTAGTAATCCAGCATTACTTGCCGATAGAAAGAAGCTGTTTGAAAAGGCACGTAAAATGGTACATGAGAAAGGTTATAGCTACAAGAAAAAGAAGTCACGTTCATATGATGAACCAGAACCAGAAAAGAAAAGACAGAAACATGTAAGCTCTGAAATTCGAGTGAAAAGAATGAATGAATTGAGTGAAGATTTATCAGAAGTAGATGTGGAGATAAGGTTGCAGACTCAGCAACGAGAGAAGTACAAGAATATCAATGAACTAAATAAAGCAATAGGTTCTACAGAGAAGTTAAGTGATCTACGAGAGAAAAAAAGAAAACTACAGAGTGAATTGACTGTCTTGCAACTGAAAGATGCAAAAGTAAAGAAAGCCAAAAAAAATGCTGAAAAAAAGAAAGACTATGAAAGCAAGCAGCCTAAACCTCCAATCACAATAAGGTCATTTCTCAAACCTATGACAGAGGAGAAAGTAAAAGCTACAGAAAAGAAATCAGAAGGGTCTGAAGGTGCAAAGTCCACATTTAATCCAGAAAAAAATGATGTCATGGAGCCAGATGTTCTTACACCTGCGAGAGAAGAGAATGTAAAAGCTACAGACAAGAAAACAGAAGTGTCTGAATGTGCAAAGTCCACATTTAATCCAGAAAAAAATGATGTCATGGAGCCAGATGTTCTTACACCTGCGACAGAAGAGAATGTAAAAGCTACAGACAAGAAAACAGAAGTGTCTGAAGGTGCAAAGTCCACATTTAATCCAGAAAAAAATGATGCCATGGAGCCAGATGTTCCTACACTTGCGACAGAAGATAAAGTGGAAGTTACAGAAAAAAAAACAGAGAAAAAGAAAGTGATAGACAGTGAAAATAGTTCTGAGACTAAAACCAAAGTGTCTGAAAGTGCGACGTGCGCAGTTGATGCCGAACAAAATGCTGCCAAAGAGCCAGATAATTTTCTGTAAAGTCTGCTGTGCAAGCTAATCTTCCAGTAGACACTGATGTTGAGGATTCCAAGTTCAGTTCCTTCGTTAATGATATGAGACAAAATTTGTCAGATGTAAAATCATGTAAAGTTGAAAATGGATTGTATATTTCTAAGTTACAGTGTGTTTTGTTGGAAGAATATTCAATCATGCGGCAAAGGTATTGCCATCAGTTTCACAAAGTTTCATGCATAGAATGTAAAAAGCTGGCAGAATTTGCAAATGCTATATTGACACATGAAGTAATTGAACTATCAACCATTTATCGAAAACATTTTGGGAACTATTCGAAGTGGGATAAAGCTGTGCGCAGGACTCTACAATTGCCTGTAGTGATATTTGTTATTAAAGACAGCAATGAGAAGAAAAGCTATGTGACAAAATTGCAAAAGAACATTAACTATTCCAAATTTGTGGATTGGTATAGCAAAATGCATAAGATTTCAAAATCAGAACACAAATCAACATTAACCAGTACACAACTTAAAGCAGTATGTCAACTTGCAAGTTCTGAATCTGACCGCTTGTTGATTCGATATGCTGCATGCGAGTCCAGTGGTTTGTCAGCAAAAGGAGCCAGAAAAGTGTATGGAATTGATGACTTTGGTAAGAAGAAAGAAAACATTATGGATGCTCTACGAAAGTCTCAAGAAATACGAAGTGCCGTCTCGGACCTAGCACAGCTACAAGACAAAGCTCTACTTCAAAGTGTAGGAATATATCTGGATGATAGTGAATCTACAGACACCAGTAGTTCATCAGGCAATGACTCTGATGATTGTTTAGATCTAGATGAATATGATGTTCAGGAAATCACAAACGAAAATGATGATGAAAAATGTGAAGAAGTAGTAGAACAAACTCAAGTTAGAGTTGAAACTGGATCTTTGAACCATCAGTGTATATGTGAAGAGTCTGTCATACCTGATTTATGTGGTGATTTGGCCAAGACTGATGATAAAAGACCACCAGAGCAAAACAGTGGAAATAAAACATCAATTTCATTTCGTCCTGACAGTGGCTTGAAAGGACAACCTCTAGCAAATCCCTGTGTATCTAATGACGTTATGCTATTATGGCTAAGAGAGAATAACTTGAATTGGTTTTCATTAGTTAGAGAAACTTCAAATTACTTGAAAGATTATACAGAAGAAGTGACAAATCACTGTTTGACAGACTTTTCTTCTTTTCTCCCAGAAAGTGATCTTACACAGGAAGAAGAAAATCTTGTAGAGATTTCAAGACAGGCCTATCAAGATTACTGTAGAAATAATAATTCAGATTTATCGGATACAGAAAGTGAAAGTGATGAAGAAGATTGGATAGATGTGACAGATTTTGATTCAGAAAAGGTACCAGAACTAGTTAGAAAAGAAATTAAAAAGATGAAACACAAAAAGAGAAGAGAAATTTCAAAGTATATAGCAGAAGAAAGGCTACTGAAGAGAAAAATCTCAAAACGCTTAAGTAGAACATTGCACAAATTTCCGAGCATAGGCAAAGATATTGAAGAGTATGTTTCAGACAGACGCGTTGGAGCAGATCAATGGAGAAGAACTGGTATATTAACATTTACAGGAAATCGAAAACGGGGACTGAAAGTTACATATATGGGCATAAAGCGACATTTAGAAAACTTGTACGGTACAAAAATTGGATATGGGTCGGTAGTTCAGCTGTGTGCAATAAGAAATAAAAGAAAATTATCTGCAAAACGTTACAAAGAGGTCGCAAACGTCACTTGCAGAAGGGCAAGGAAGGGTTTTTCTATCAAACTTAACCCAGATAGTCATTGGAGCGCTTCTCTTTATAAGGGGTTAGATTGGTTACAACTGAAGGATGGGCGAGATAAAGTAGTGTTGAATCGTGATGACCAGGCAGGTTTCAGACTGGATACCACAAGCACGCATAAACTGGGAAAAAGTATTTCAACAGAGCCAACTTTAACAACAAGGACTGATTTTGTCAATAGCTACAAGTCCGTACTTCAGACGTCATCTTATCTTTTTATGGAAACAGAAACTACCCCGGTAGAATGTGTCGGAGTTGTGAAAGACCATTTTACATTTACAAAATCACCAGCACAGCACATGTCTGATCTGAATATGTTGGAGCAAGACACAGATGTGAATGTTCATCTCAAAGATAAACACATAGATTGTATAAGAGTGGATGGTGCATCTGATGAAGGCCCTTCACATGTTGAAATCCAATTCTTGTGGGGAGAAAGACATTACAAATTAGAAAAAATATGTACATTAGTAACAACAAGGGAAAGTGGTGGTTCTTATTTAAACAAAGTTGAACTTATGAATGGCTGTATTTCTAAAGCTCATGGTAACTTATTTATTCCTTCAACGCTAACTGGGTCAAATAGAGGGGAAAAGGGACTGAACGAGTTGAAAGTAAAAGAAAACATGGATGTAGCACTTGATGTATACATTGATCATGTAAATGGTGCACCTTGTTTTGGAAATAAGTTGTTGATGAAGAAAGGAAGTAAGGACAGTGAATTAATTGAAAGAAGAAATGATGTTTTAACCTTTTTGAAAGGGAAGAAGAATGATAGAAATCAACTGAAATTGGAAAAACCACAACTCTTTAAGTATTTTGAAGATGTCCAAAAAATGATAGAAAATCACACTGTAAAGCAATACTTCTGCAAATATATTTATATGCTCCTACCATGTTTTAAGCAAGATTGTATACACCCAATCTGCAAAAAAGGAAGAGATGAATCAAATTTTGATGACATTCATTGGTTTCCCGGAGGACCACCAATAACATATTTACCAATACCTATTCCAGATAAAAATAGTGTTGGCCACTAC